>OZ026626.1:56844842-57189842 GCA_964020975.1 Hermodice carunculata
GAGTGTACTCAGCATAAAATTTCTATCTTCTGTGTCTGGAGAGCCTCCAGATTAGTATCTCGCGTATTATTAGACAATCCGGATAAAATATATGTGTTTATAATAACAAAAATGAGGTCGAAACATTTGCTGAGTCATGCCGGAAACCAGCTCTGCTTCCTCTGTGCTTTCTTCTTTGCCCGCTGGTAACATTTTGTCCTTTTCGCCTGCTGGTACGATTTCATCTTTTGTCTTCTTCGCCCAACGGTACCATTTCGGTCTTCCTTTTCTTTTATCGCATGATACTGAAACTGCTTAATTGATTGTATGAGGTCTTGGTTATATACTCTTACAATTGTGTTATGTCATTCTTTAAATACGGTTCACCGAGGGTCATTTTGTCAAAATTTATATTCTGCAATGATAGGTTGCTATGCACCACTGCTGCAGAGATGGCAGCCTTCTGGAGAGAACTTTCTTCGATATATGTGACTTGCAGCCAATTAGAACCACTCCAACTTTTGTTCTACTGATCTTAGCCATGAGAGAAGGCTCTTTTTGTGTAATCAATCATCCCGCACATTGGTGAATTCTGCTTCAATTCAAAATTTCCAAAAACAAGTGTAACCCATCGGTCCGACCTGTAAAATTTACTGAATTGTACAAATTTTGAAGTTCGTGTATATCTCTAGCTACTCTGCACACCCATCTTTGTCCAGATAGTGGTTGTTTAAACTCACATCTATTTAATATTTGTGTAACGAGCACACTGGAGTTGATATGTGAGTTATGTGGTACTTGGCATCACTTCTTTATTAGTCACACAAAAATGCATTCTCACGACCGAAATTGCACACTACAATATCTGGCCTGGTATGCTTTTGTATAAAAGAATCGCAAAATTTCCATGTAGAATGTTCTCTTCAAAAAAAAATATTTGTATCGGGGAAATGATTTATTCTCAAACTGTCATTCTAAGTCAACAATTGGCTAATTTTTTTTTTAATTTTTTTTTTTTAATTTTTTTTTTGGGGGGGGGTATGGCTAATTGTACAACATATACATGGTTGGCTTTTACGGTTCTCCTCGTTGTTATGCTAAGTTTTAAGAAATCCTAAATTTGACCCAAACGCACATTGTCCCTTTATCTGTCTCGTCTATACATCTGTCGCCTCATCGGTGAACCAATGTGTCCAAAACTGCTTTGTGATTTTCTGACTTTTCGCAACAGAGTGATTCAAATAGGGCAGTACATTTCCCCAATGTATCATACATTTACCGCCTCTTGTTTTCCATTTTTTCAAAACCAAACACTTTTAAGATTAAAAGACATTTTACTATTTGCTCCGGATATATGTCTAGTTTATTTGGTAGCCCCCAAACAAACCTGTTCGTGTGTGGAAGGGGAGGGGGGGGCAAACACCCGAAACATAATATCACAAATCACGAAAATAAAACTACAAAATAACCAGTGTATCGCCTTAACAATAAGCTACTGTACGGCATCAGGGAGAAGACGGAATCAAATTCACATAGATCTGTTTCTTTCTGAGTCCTTTCAGCGCTCAGTTAGATTTTCAGAAAGAGGCTTTCTTCGGTGCGCTTGAGGGCAAAAGGCGCCGATGAAATCTGTTCATATAGACACGTGGTTTTTCTCTTGAAATATAGGCATATCGGTACTAGACAAAATGTTTTTTTTTTGTTTTTTGTGAGGATTTTTTGTCTTAAATCCTATTATAATAATTCAGATCAGTGCGAGTTTTCTCATTGAGAACAACAAAAAAGTCGTTCAGAATTGAAAGGAAGTACGATTAGTGGTCAAATTAACGCACTGTCTGCGGAATGTGTGTGCGCAGATACGTCGCAGCGCTCGGTTCATTTAAAGTGATAGACATTTAGAGTTCACGAACTTCACACCCAGAGATTTGTTCAAGCCATACTTTATTCCGGCAAAGGCAATAGCACACTTGTATTCAGTTCATCCCAGACACCTGCTAACAACCCAGGGTGGTGACATGAGGAAAGTTGATATGCTGTTTGTCGCCTTCGTTTTGTGACCACACGAAATTGAACATTCAACTCACACAGTTCAAATAAAGAAATGGAAATTGATGATCCATTGTAGGTACATAGATCTAGAATGGCCGTATCTTATTCCTTGCCTTTGGGAGGCTTAATTGTGTTTGAGTTTTAATCCACGCTGTATCGCTTTACCTCTAAGAAACTATTAATTCAATATCTGTGCACATGAGTCAGCTTGTTTCTTTGGACTTCTTAGAAATTGTGTGTTAACAGAAATCTAAACGAACGGAAACAAATTAGGCACGGTTTTCATAGCTGGCGCTAGCAGCATGCGCTCAAATGTTCCGACAAATGCGTCAGGAGCACAAAGGAACATACAGGTGTACGTAAGCTATATTACCAGGGTAGTATCTTAAGACAGCCTTCTTCCGTAAAACTCCCTTAATCGCCTTATATGTAATCTGCTGTCATGTTGAAACAATCTTTCCTCGGGGTTTGCTCCTTAAATTTTTTGTACGAAACTGGAAAGTGGAGGCAATATAACACAACATTCAAAATTTTGAACAAAATAATTCTAAATTCAATATGGCAGAATATTGCTTCTTGATATTGTATTAATTGTTGACAATAAACCCAGGTCTTATTGCGTTACGGTACCTAATTGGGAATTTTCCGTATGCGTTACCGCATTTCACTAACAATTTTGTCGGTGTCCCACAAAAAGGGACAGGCCTGTTGACCACACAAAAGATACCTTTCTGGCAGTTAAGTTCCCCAAAATGAATGTTGGTCGATTCATAATAACTTACTGGCAGTTAAGTTCCCGGAAATATGTATTGGTCAAAGTGAAATTACTTACTGTTCCCGATAATGTATTGTAAAGTTGAAATAATCGTTTTATAGTTGCACAACTACTGAAAACAAAGGCCCTTGATTTGAGTGGCAATATTGCTTACAACCTGTTGCCAGAGATATGTGCTCTGGTACATACTGTGAATGTACTCATTTTAGCTTGAAGTTCTCAAGAGGTTTTGCATTTCATGCATTTACCTGAAATTTGATTTTTGCAATTTTAGACACAGCTCCCGTTAAACCTCCATGAAAACAATTGCTCACTGGGTTTCTCTTTTCACGGTTTCTGTGCCAACAATGAAATAAGCAGGAATAAAAATTTCAATGTAGCAAAATTAAGTAAATTTACTGTGGTTAATTGTACAGAGGTATAGAATCTTACGAATCTGCAGCACACTGTTATCGAAACGCCTTTCTTTCAGTTCCATTGTCATGTGCGTCGGAGAAACTTTCCTGAAAGCTAACCAAAGGCGGATGTAGATATATTGCACATTCATGATGTAGACAGGCTGGAATTGTTACTAAAAGGTTCCGGTTCCCAAGTCTTGATCTCCAATATGAAGCATGATCGTGGGCAAAAAAAAACAGAACCATGGAAAAAAAATAACAAACACCATGAACACACAAGCAAACAAAACAAAACAAAAGGAAAGAGGGTGAGTCAACATATCCCTATCAAGCTTGAAACAAATCCAGGTTTTGGGAGCCTAAGTCCAAAAGCACGCACACACACACACACACACACACACACACACACACACACACACACAAATGAAGCAAACCCCTAATGACCTTCTATTGAAACTTGATAGAAATACTGACCTATGCTGATGTGAAAATTAATGAAGTATAAAATACAAACTGAAAGGCCACACGGATAATACCACATGCTCATGAAGATGCATTTTAGCAGGTATCCAAATACTAGCAAAGCGAACAAGTAATTGTTTTGATCATATAGTAATTTTAAAAATTAAAGGAAGCACAAACATATAGTAGCGTCACCTCCGGAAAAATATCAGTGGATACCAAGTTCATGTCAGCCTATATCCCAACCAAGTTTGTAGAAAAATGTGTACGAATATTTGGAGGAAACTGCATACATATTGTGTCCCTAGCACTGCCATTCAACATAAACGTAATTTCGATAATTTATAACAAATCAGTAAATGATTGCAGTGCCACTTTATGCGTGAATTTAAGAGACCTAGGTCAGGTACGTTACCACAAAAATTCAAAAAATTTGCAGCTTGAGGATTCAGATCTTGAAATAGGTAGATAGATAGATAGATAGATAGATAGATAGATAGATAGATAGATAGATGGATAGATAGATCGATAGATAGACAGACAGACAGACAGACAGACAGGTAGGTAGGTACATAGATAGATAGATAGATAGATAGATAGATAGATAGATAGATCGATCGATCGATCGATCGATAGACAGACAGACAGACAGACAGACAGGTAGGTAGATAGATAGATAGATAGATAGATAGATAGATAGATAGATAGATAGATAGATAGATAGATAGATAGATAGATAGATAGATAATTCAAAATTACAGTGCCATCTGTTAAATAAATTAAGGTCTAGGGGTACACTGGTGTGTTCATTTGTGGATTTCAAGTGTTTCAAAAGAAAGTTCTATTCGAGAATTCTCCGAAAAATAACCTAGTGGTGATTTATATATATATATATATATATATATATATATATATATATATATATATATATATATATATATATGTATGTATGTATGTATGTGTGTGTGTGCGTGTGTGTGCGTGTGTGTGTGTGTGTGTGTGTGTGTGTGTGTGTGTGTGTGTGTGTGAAATTACTGAACTGGTTTGGTTGAAACCCTAATGGGATACACAGCCCCATCAAATTAGAAGATGATCCATTAAACAAATTTTGGAAAGCTTCATAATTTGTATATAATTACATGGGCCAAAGACGGTCGGCCATGAACATACTGGTAGAATGGCTGACTTACATGTCAGCTGCTGTTTATGCTACCAACAACAAAAGGGTTTTCTGTTTTGTTTACACGATATTCTTGACCTTTCTACAAGTTAGGTGCTAAACGTATTAGATATAAAATCTGGCGTAACGTTGTATAAATATAAAAGGAGGAACATTGGGTAACGCTTAGACCATTGTCTTGTCAATATTAAAGCTTGAAATTTCATACACAGTGGCATCAAATAGGTTTCAATTTTTTAAGAGCAAGAGAGATACCAATGGATGATAGACACACCAACACTGAGGTAGTGCATGTTGCATCTTACACGAACAAGAGATACGCCCAAACCATGACTGTGTATCTTGGACCTCAGAAGGACAGGCGATTTAAACTAGTTTTCAACTAACCCGGGGTTATGTCTTAACCTGACTATTATTGATGTTTTTATGTCCAATGTATGGCACCTTTGTGCCGACATGTTTGTTCTTCTGTCATATTTTCTCGCAATATATACATGTTTTGGTCTCCAGCGATGTGTGTGCAAAAGTCTAATATTTTACTCAATGATACAAAGAGGAGTATTACTCCCTACTATATTTACAATTGTACAAGAGTTGTTAAAATGTGCCACCTTAAACATTTTCACTTGTTATGGTATTGATTACTGTATGTGGGCGTGCCTCCTGTTAGTTCTGCACCATATTCTACAAAGGTATCTATTTTATATAATTACGATACAGGAGTTTTTCATCAGGTTACAAAGGACAACAGTTTTGACGTGCAAGCCTATTATGTTCAAGATACAAATGGTGCATCACTTATGGCATCTTCATTTTATATTGTATATCACGTGTTCAATTATTGGTTACGCCATGAGCCATATGAATGAAATTTCGTGTAAAAATCACTATGTTCCTAGTGAAATATGGAATAGTTTATTTATTCTCTCTCGTGTATCGTCTCTCCGAGAAAGACCACAAGCACATGTACATTTCTACCTAACAAGAACAACAGTTCTATATGTGGTTAGGCAACAATGGTCATTCCAATGTCAATTAAGTGTGTTACTCGTATGGTTTACTCATTTTTATGTATAGGATATGAACAGTTATTTAAAGTTGGTGCCAAGCTATACCTATTTGTGCTCTGTGAGCTGTACGGGTTATCACTGGTTTACATGGTGATCGTGCCGTACAGTACAAGTATATCAGCACTGAGTGTATCTGCAGTTTTACTTATGACGAGAGAGGTACAAGGTAACAAACTTTATGAAGGTTTAAGTTCCCAACATATTATTGTTGTTCTGCACTACCATCGCCTTTTGGAAAATTTCTCCGATGGTTTTGCCATTTTACATTTTCTGCTATTGTCGTTATCAGGGGATGTGCATCTAAACCCGGGCCCAACTGAAGCATCAGGTGACTTGGGCATTTGTCATGCGATCATTCGGAGTCTCACGCGTGACAAACTCTATGTATTAGATCTTCGCTGGAACAGTCATACGAATTTATAGCTCTCTCCAAAACCTTTCTTTTGCCGTATAAAGATAGTATCAATTGATATACCAGGTTTTCACCCAATAATACGCCGCGATTGCGTTAGTGGTTATAGTGGTGGGGTTGCACTCTACGCATCTCGGACTTTAGTTTTGGAAAGACGTACTGATTTGGAGAATATAGCTGTTCAAATCCTGTGGGTCGAAGTCCGGCTTCACAACAATAGTTTCTTACCGGCAGTTGTCTATAGGCCTCCAAATGTTGGAGTGTCTTTTTGCAATGACCCACAGCTAAATGCAGATGTAGCTAGTAGCTCTGGTTCAGGAAAAAATACAATTATGGGTGACTTGAATGCAGATTTCAAAACATATCATGGAAGACATTTGACTAACTTTAGTCTTCATAATAACTTTACTATTCACATTAACGAACCCACAAGAATAACCGAACATACCTCAACCTGTCTTCATCAAATATTAAGCAACATACCTCAATATGTGCGAGATACTTCTGTACTGCCTCCAGTTGCACAAAATGATCATTGTACCGTGTCAGCAAATTTACTTTTTCGAGCTAAAACGGACACGTCATACGAAAGGTTCAGGCAGTACTCAAAAGCTAATTTTGACTATATCAGAGAAAAATTAAACGAAGTTAACTGGGATGCCTGCTTTGCTTTTTCTCCTTATGTTGATGTGGCCTGTCTTGCTGAATTACCTGAATTTCTCAATATTGCCCGACTCTGTATATCAGAGAGTAAAATATTATCATCATGTAAAGTATAACATTCCAGCAAACAAACTGTGTAAACGAGTACTTTGTGATTTAGAAACAAATTTTCACTCCGGTCATAAATCTTGCTGGCCATACATGTCACAGATATCCACAATCTTGTCCGAGGCTGGATCAGATAATGTAAATTATAGAGATACTGGTGACTGGATCTATCCTTTTTGTAACTTGTCCACGCAAAACTACGTATATGACTTTTTTAAAGATATCGATGAAATGTCCTCCTTGTCATATTACAAATTGATTAAGTATTCCACGCATGGGGAGAGATACATGTTCCAGATAAATGACTTCAAGGGCATTAGACTAAAATTTATGGCTAGAACCGGATGTCTAGGATTGGAAGAAACATTACAGAGATGGAATTTGTCCAACGGAATTTGTAAACTATGTAATCAAGGTATAGAAGATTTATTTCATTTCACTTTCACATGTGAACACTCCAGGGAATTAATAATTAAGATTTGGCGAAATTTGGAAAAATGCCTGTTGGAACATGGTTATACACATGTATGGGAACATTTTACTCGCTCTTCCTTAACTACGAAATTTACGCTACTGTTTGGAATATCATTCAATTATGACCATGCTGTTAATGATATATTTGACAGTGCTTGTAAAACTTTCCTAAAAGAAGCATGGCGTTGCCGTATGGTAGCTCTTGAAGGTGCTGGCTGTGACATTTCTGTGTAGATTCTTAAAAATTAACTGTGATATATAAGCTAATGTGTGTATATGTATATATATATATATATATATATATATATATATATATATATATATATATATATATATATATATATCTTCAACTGTGCCTGTTCACAGTAAAAAAATAGAGTTGTACAGTTCCCTTTAAGGTGCAGATTCCATAGATTTTAAATGGAGCTCCTATATTGTATATAAGTTTGATCTATTTTGAAGTGTACTTTAATTTTATACATTGTAAATATGACGATGATAAACATTTATTTTCTACATTGTAAACCAACAGTGCACGATGTACTTGTCCTTACGCTTTCTAGAGCTTTCTCCCAATGAGTGGTTTATCTCTAGTTTTAGCGCGGGGGACAAGAATTATGATATTGATGATTGTTTACTCCGGTTGAAAGCAAACTTTAAATGGGTAAGATACTTGGACGCATCATGGAATAAACCCTGTTCCACCGATGCCCCCGTTGTAAACGGGTAGTTTTCCTAATAAAATTATTTATTTATTTATTTATTTATTTATTTATTTATCTATTATCTACAAACCATTGGCATTGGGTGCGGAATTTGCGATTTGGTATTTTGAGGAGGTAGCATCCAAAACTTATGTGTGATTAGTGTTAAGGGAAGGTTAATTTGTCAAAAGAATGTAATGGACAATATATATGTATATATACATGGAGCTATGAGAAGCCTATTGATGGTTGCATGCGCATGTAAAAAGTAAATTTCAAATGGTAAATGGATGCTGTTCCACGTACAGCTCAATGCTGAACGTAGATACAGCCCTACCGAACACAAATCTTTACTTTGTAATATAGACGGCTTATTCTAATATACTTGGACGCATAATGGAATAAACCTCGTTCCATTGATGCCCCCGCTGTAAAGGGGTAGTTTTCCGAATAAAGTTGTTATATTATTATTATTATTATTATTATTATTATTATTATTATTATTATTATTATTATTATTATTATTATTATTATTATTATTATTATTATTATTATTATCAAACTAAAGTGTCTGGATAAGACAAAATGATTCTCCCTGGTACATATTAAAATTGCGGTCTCAAAAACGTAAAACGGGTAGAATGCATGCAAAGGCGAAGGCCCGAAACGAAAATCTTCACTTTTGGAAATATTTTCGTGAGCTACGGAACAAATGCATAAGTAATCTAAGGAAAGCTGAAGACGATTACCATAATAAGCAATGTAACCTTGTAAATGACGGCAGTTTAAAAGCAAAAAATGGTGGGAAGTGGTTAAGTACTTCATGTCTGGTAATTCTAACCAATCAATGCCTTTTATACTATCAAACAATTTGGTCCTGTCTGATAGTAAATCTAAAGCCGAAGCCTTCAATGAACATTTTGTTAAACAATCCGACGTTGACTCTTCTAGTTTCACTTCACCTAGCGAGGTTCAAGACTCTCTAAATTACTGGAAGTCATTGTTTTAGACGAAGACAGTGTCGAAGATATTTTCAAATACTTGGATATTGACAAGGCATATGGGTCCGATGGTATTAGCCCCCTGCTGTTAAGGGAGGCAGCTCCGAGTATTACCTGTTGTCTTACTAAACCACTGAACCTTTCTCTTTCTAACTGGAAGTTTCCAACAGAATGGAAGAAAGCACACGTAACACCAATTCACCAAGGCGGTGCAGCAGAATTGTGTAACAACTACAGATCTATTTCTCTATTAAGCGGTGTAGGTAAGGTTTTTGAACATGCAGTGTTTAAGCACATTTTCAATTTTCTATGTGATAACTACGTATTATCGGAAAATCAATCTGGAGTTTTACCCCGTGATGGAACGGTCAATCAGCTTGTATATCTTTATCATAAATTTTCAAAAGCGATTGATCTCCAGAAAGAAGTGCGAGTTGTATTCTGTGACATCACCAAAGCTTTTGATAGGGCACATCATCCAGGGTTAATACACAAACTAAAAAATGCAGGCATCTGAGGTCCACTTATTTCTTGGTTGGAAGATTATCTTTATGCAACAACCCAAAGAGTAGTCATTCAGGACCAGGCATCGTCTTGGGGAGAATCAAAGCAGGGGTCCAGCATGGTTCAGTCTTGGGGTCATTACTGTTTCTTGTATATGTAAACGACATTGTGAATAATGTTAGGTCACAAATACGTCCTTTTGCCGATGACACCACACTTTTCATCACAGTTGCTAATCCAACCAAAGCGGCGGAGATTCTTTGTACGTCCTTGCCTCCACGTCCCGATGGTCAGATCAATGGCTCTTTCCCTCTTTTTCAATCCTAGAAAAAAAAACTAATTCCTTGATAGTAAATAGAAAAAAAACAACCCTGTAGATCATCTCAACTTGACTTTTAAGAAGAATAATCTTGAAAATGTAGAGATGCCCAAACACCTCGGTCTTTGGCTTTCTTCTGATCTTTCATGGTCAGTCCATCTTAATCACATTATTGCAAAATCCCAAAAAAACTTGTTAGTGTCCTTAAACGGCTACAGTACAAGTTGAACACAAAAGGTCTCGAATCTGTTTACTTATCCCTTGTACGTCCTTGCCTCCACTACGCCAGTGTGGTCTGGAATGGATGCACAAAGCCTGACATGGATATACTTGAAACTATTCAGCTGGATGCACACCGGGTGGTGACAGGGGCTTGTGCTCACACTAGTATCCAACATATTTATACAGAAACTGGCTGGGAAAAATAGCTAGCCGTAGACGAAAACAAGAACTGATACTTCTGTTCAAAATTGTTAAATGAATAGCCCCAGCATACCTTTCTAGATTATTACCAGAAACCGTTCAGCACGGACAAAGCAAATAAGAGCCACTGAGGCCAGGAAAACCACATTGTATAATTCCTTCTTCCCATCAGCCATTCGTGAATGGAGTTCACTTCCCCGATCAGTTATGATCACTGAGAATATTGACCACATTAAACGGAAAATGAACAGAAACTGTCCAAAACATAACGAGTTGTATAACTTTGGAGATAGGAAAATTGCCATAATCCATTCAAGAATGAGGCTGGACTGTGACCAGCTGAACAATGATCTGTACAAAATTGGCGTTGTAGAGGCTCCTTCATGCTCATGTGGACCTAATCGGGAAACTATGTATCACTTTTTCTTCGAATGTAATAAGTATGCAATACTACGGAACGAACTGCAATGTAAAACAATAACTCCTGGTAATTTGTAATTTGAAAACTTTATTGTTCGGAATAGAAGGAGAGGAATGGCAAAAGATCAAAATGTGGAAATTTTTTAGGCTGTCCATAAGTATATTAAATTATCTGTTAAATTTAGAACGTGATTTAAATCTGGTAATCTTGTACAACTATTTTTACTTGTATTTGCGCATACACAGCAATGCCTCCACCCCCCACCCCCCGTCCCTTTTGCTCTTCCTATTCGTGGTCCTGTGTGTGACCTGTCTGTGTATTGGTGCTCGCAAACTCATTGTAGTCTTGTCATAAATGTACAAGAGGCCCTCATATAGGCTGGTGACCATGGTTGTGCGCCTCGCACCTAACAAGAAGCAGAGATACGTCAAAACCAAACTTGTGTGCCTTGCACCTGGCAAGAACAGGAGATGCAATAATACCAAGCCAGTGTAACTTTTACCTAACAAGGGCAGCACATACATCAAATCTGTTTGGTTGTGTAACGTTACTTCCAGCTATAACAAGGACAGAAGATACACCAATCCTGTTTGTGTAACTCGCACCTAACAAAGATAGGAGATGCACCAAAACCGTGGCCGTGTAACTTACACTCATCAAGGACTATAGATACGCGTAACCCATGGTCTTATAACGTACACCTAAGAAGGACAAGAGATACAGCCGGACCATGGTTGAGTAACTTGCACCTTTCAAGAACAACATTTGCACCAAAACTATAGCTGCGTGATATGCACCTAAGAAAAGGACAGGCGATAGAACAAAACCATGGCTGTTTAAATTCACCTGATAAGGCTCGCAGATTGAACAGTACCTATGCAAAGCATTAGAACATAATCTATTTTGTCAAAGGGTGGGATATAATGATTTCAAATCTGCTAAAATAGGTAACCTTTTTAGCTTTTATTCAAATATATAATTTTTTTACAAGGGTATGAAATTGTAGATGCCTATACAAAAGTGGAAATAACTTCATGTATTTCATCTGGACATCTAATCAACAATCAGCCAACAAATTTGAAATCGCGCTCAAATTTGGAACTTCTGGATAATGTCCTTTGAAAAAAATTAATGACACTTTTTAATCGTTTTGCAAATTTAATTTTTTAAATGCTTGCATTTATACTTTTTTTTTTATTCCACGTGCCATGTTAGGTACTAGTTACACTAAATGCTTCGGTGTAGCTCATGTCCAAAATATCAGAAAGAGTAACCCTTTGATTATTGTACATGTGTAAGCCCATTAGTCACTAAAGTGAATGTAGCATATTATCTGACGATCACTAACTGCCGGTCACATAAAGTCACAAGAAACGCATAGTACATGACCGATGTTTTCATGTTAGTCGATACGTCATCAGGCTGCATGCAGGACACGGAATTCAGAAAAAGGAGCGGGTTAGAAATTGCTATTCAGGACCTGTACATCTCCTCACAGAAAAGCCAAGTGAAATAATGATATTATAGTTTTTGTATTTCATTAATAATCCGTGTAGTAACTGTACTGTCAAGTATATTATCATTGAGAAGGAGTAAAATTACCTGAACAAGACTCCCCTACTGACGCGGATACCAGATGATTTGCGAGTGGGACCTATCGGAGGGGAGTTCCTGCCATATCATCACACTGATTGTGATTGGCGTGAGTCGCAGGGGTCGCACAACAAATGAGCTTTTCCAACCATACTTTTCAAAACTAAAGTTGTTGTTTTTCCTGACAGGAATGTTCACTGCCTGATATTTGCAATCAGCGGAACATCAAACCGAAACACAAAATTTGTTGTCGGCTGCAGATGTGTATTCCTCTTGATGATATGTAAATCAACACCAAAAACAAATGTGACCTTTGCATCTGACATGACACAGTTGGAAAAACATTTCAACTATACGATGAGAATCACCTTGAAAAAAAAGTGTTTCTGTACACAAAATGTAAAATCAATCTTGTTACAAAGAACAGTGGAAAGCTATGGATATGCGCAAACACAGTATTGCTGACCGAAGCGCCATCTGCAGGTTGGAATATCACAACCGTCTGTTCTTGTTTTTCTGTCGGTTGTAAACTATTCAAATTGTACGGAAGCTCTTGGTGTCAAGCTAATTGAGTCTGGGTGCCAACCCAAATATACTGTTTCCGTGAACGCGCATAGATAGTGGTGTCATTCAAACTTCACTTTATAATTTTGTGACATGGCCACATCAAATGAACCAAGAACAAAAGTTATAGCATTTTTCTGCATGCAAATTAGCCTGATACACAAAATTTAGATTATGTTGAACAATGGCAAAGTGTAACATTTCAAACTGTCCTCATTTTGAAGGCACACAGACAGATTTGCTGTGACGCAAATCTTCTTTTCTAGTCTCTCTTTTTTTTTCTTCTTTTTTTTTTTCTTGTTATAACAACATTGCTTCTTGTTCTAGCGAGAAAAAATATCATGTTATTAAGCTTGTGTGTGAACACAGAATTCTTGTTTTTCCTCAAATACTTAATTCTTTAATGTCTGCGAGCTAGCCACTTTAAACTTGGCACGGTAACAGAGCAAGTGAAGAAGTTGTCTCTCTGATTTCAAATAATCGACATGTTTAATTTAATGCAAATTACGGCCATTCGAAAGTTTAAATCTTCCGTCTTTTGAAAACTATTACACATAGGGACACAGTTCCAAATATTACCAATAGGTTTGTGAGAATAGGCTATCACATGGACCTATTGTCAGATATGTAGCTGTCAAAATTATGCAAATTATTTTCTCGCTTTCTTTCCGTGGCACCCAAATTTGTCCAGAGTTTTTCTCGGACACAATTATTCTGAAAACCACCGAACTTCCTACAGTGACTGACCTATCTGTGAAATTGTACATTTCGTTTGGAATGGTCATGATATTTATAATCATGCAAATTAGGGGCAATTAAAATTCTAAGACTCCATATCTTCCAAACTATCGCAGATAGACACAAAATTCCGATGTGCATGTATAGGTTTGTGACACCTGCCAAAATAATTGACTGTAAATGAAAGTTGTAGAATTTTTAACTATGCTAATTAGGGGCATTGAAAAATTTAAAAGTTGAATGTCTCCAAAACAATTATAAACAGAGATGCCAAACCAACTTCAATTTATAGGTTTGTGGCAAAGTTGCATCCAATGAAACACGAACCAAAGTTGTACGATTTTAATTTATGCAAATTAGGTGAATATGCAATATTTAAATCTTGAATAGCTTCAAAACTACTGTAGATAGAGGTGCTATTCCAAGTTCAATTTATGGGTTTGTGACATACCCGCATCCAATGAAGCATGAACTGAAATTGTAGAATTTGATTTCATGCAAATTTGGTGAATATGCAGAATTTAAATCTTGAATAACTTCAAAACTGTTATAGATAGAGGTGTCATTCCAACTTCAATTTCTATGATATGACATAGCCGCATCCAATGAACCATGAACCGAAATTGTGAAATTTTAATTCATGCAAATTAGATCAATAAAGAATTTTTAAATCTTGATAGCATCGAAACTATGATAGGTATAGGTGTCATTCTAACTTCAATTTGTATGTTTGTGACACAGCCGCATCCAATGAACCAACAATTGTAAAATTGCAATTTATGCAAATTAATAGAATATACAAACTTAAATCGTGAATAACTTCAAAACTATTATACACTGGGGTGCAATTCCAACTTAAATTTAGGTTATGTTGAACAACAGCAGAGGGTAGCATTTCAAAGTGTTGTCATTTTGAAGGCTTGTAGCATTTTGAAGGCATGCATGCAACTTTTCTAGTTTATTTATTTATTTTTCTTTATTTATTTATTTGCTTACTTATTTCCGTGTGTCAGTTTTGTGGACAGGTTTTCTCGGACACTTTTGTTTCGAAAAGTCCTAAACTTGGCATGGTGATAGACCTAGTATTGAAGTTATGCATATCGTTTGGAACAGTCATGATGTTAAAAATTATGCATATTAGAGGCATATTTGTGGACATTTTAAATCTTACATATCTTCAAAACGTTTATAGATAGAGTTGCCATTCAAAGTTTAATATGTAGGTCTATTGCTAACTCCAAATCCGATAGCATGCAAACAACGTTGAGAAGTTTAAATCATGTTAAATTCACTGACTTTCCTCAGAATACACATACCCCCCCCCCTCCCTCTCACAAGCTGGTGACTGTTTCCACAGCCAGCCACAGATAATTTAACTGTGAGAGCCTGGCCTCCATACCTATCAGTACAGAGGCAGTGGTGCCCACAGCCCAGTGCTGTGGGCTTACCCATCAACTCTTAGGGACACTGGCTGCGTCTGCATTGTGCAGACTGAGAGGTGTAATTTCAACTACTAGTACAATTGATAGGTTGGTGACATAGCAGCATCCAATGAAATACGAACCAAAGTTTTGCATGTCTTTGTAAAGGTAGATTCAGATCAACTACCAGAAACCACCCAAACACAGATGCAAACTTCCTGTAATGACCAACTGTAATGTGGAAGGATTTTTGGTCAGAGTCAGTAGGGAAATTGGGACAGGCAGAGCTCCCGTAGTTGTTCTATTTCCGGACCCAGCAGTTTGCATACATTTTAGCTGCCTGGTGAACTGTGATGTGATGCCTGACTGGGATTTTCCCAACCCATCTTCTGCCTCTCTTATGTGTTTTGTCCTCAGTTTTCTAAGACACTTTTGTCCCGAAAAGTACCAGACTTATCATGGTAATTGGCCTAGTGGTAAAATTATGCACCTGGTTTGGAATGGTCACCATTTTGAACATTATGCAAATAAGGGGCATTTGAAATTTTAAATGTTGAATATCATCAAAACTATTAAGGGTGAAAGTACCATTCCAAGTTTAATTTATAGGTTTATGCTATAGGCACATCCTATGAACTACAGACAAAGTTGTAGAATTATAATCCATTCATTCATTTGCTGACAGCAAATCAAATTTCTCTGGTATCAACTTTCTTTCTTTTTATTACAAGAAAAGATCTTGTTACTTCAACTTTTTTTCTTGTTATAGCAAGGAAAAATTCGTTATTTTAACTTTTTTTTATCTTGTTATAACCTCATTTTTCTTATTTCAGGCTTTTATCCTGTTATACAGAGAAAAAATCTTGTATTTGCGACTAACATTTTTCATATAGATGTCTCATCATTCTAATTTTATGCCGCCACCGACGGGGCATATAGGTTTGCTCAACGGTCCGTCTGTCCGTCTGACATTAAAATTGTCATTTGTGTCGCGCGTATCTAAAATAAAAAATAATGTACAACCATGAAACTTTGTGGGAACATCTATCAATATATATGAAGGTGTGCACCTGGGGTTTGTTTGTCTCTTGGATTAAATATTTTGTGTGAAACCAATCATTAAATAACTTAAGAAAAATGTTGATTTGACGTTAGACTTGTGAGATTTGTGTCGCATGTATCCCACAAAGTATTTGCGGTACACCTATAAAACTTAAAAGGAACATCAATCAATATATGTAAATGTGCTTCTGGGCTTTTGTTTGTCTCTTGGATTAATTTTCCTCTAATAATTAATCATTAATTAATGAAATGTTGATTCATCGTTGGACGTGTCAGATTTTTGTTGGGCATATCTCAATATGTTTTTTATATAAGGCCTTCAAACCTTATAGAATAATGTGTCAATGTATGAATATGAGCACCTGGGGTTTTGTTTATTTGTATATTTGTTTTGTTTCGTTTTAAACATATTTTATTCCTTAAAGAAAAACTTTATTGGGGAGAAGGGCTAGGCCCTATGTTAACCCCTATTGTAGAAGAAGGGCAATTGCACAGGACAGACAGAACATCACTAGGCCTGGTGCTATGATCTCATTTAATGGTGTTCAGGGGTTGTGAGCAGTGAAGTATGAATAATAAGCAGAGCATTGCACTAGGCGAACAGATTGAAGTAGCACATGGCACACGAAGCGGGACAGACAGCGGGGTTTTTACAGTATAGTATGTAATATACTGCGTGATAAACAAATCATATAAATTCATGGTCACAAAGTTAAATATAAAATATTAGTTTTTGTAATGTAGTCGTGCATAGCCAAACATATTTTCTTGTTCTCGAAACTGCAGCGTGAAGCACCATATCAAATTGTTTCAAGACTGAAGGGGCATAAATTGTTACAACTCTGTGGAGATCATCTCTAAGAATAACATGAAAGGGACCAACAAAAAAAGTAATGCCAAACGTTTTCAGCACCTTGCCCACATCGACAATCAGGAGTATTAGAAATCTCAAATAGATGGGTATTTAGTTGGCTGTGGCCCATGCGTAATCTTGTATGGGTAACTGCTGGAAATTTTTTGCCCACATAATATAATTACATCTGTTTGACTGGTTGAGGAACACTGGAATTAATTTATTTTTTGAACTGAGACAAAGAGTTTGAATTCCGTACCTCGGAGGGCAATTCGATCCAACGTCTGGGAGTTGCAGGGAAGAATGAGTTGTGAAATAGTTCTGTTCTCGCTCTAAAGTGTCGTAGATCTGGGGGTTATCTCGTATCATATTTCAAATCATATCTTCTATTGACGTTTGGGTCATCATGGATAGTATTACTAAGATATTCTGGAACTAGATAATTTTTACTTTGTACATATATATTAACTTACTCATTTCTCTATGCTTGTTCAATGTTACAAAACCAGTTTCTTCGTTCAGTTTAGCATTTGGTGTGGTGCGCACGGCACCAGAAATAACATGGGCAGCAGCCAACTGAATACCCCCAACTTTAATGGATTAGCCTGAGTACACCCATCCTAAACAACAGAACCGTATTCCATTAAAGGTTGAATAAATAATGTATAGCTAATTTCTAGCGTTTTTATCAAGGGTATACTGTAGTGCTTTCAAAATATTGAGTTGCTTAGTGACTTTGATGACTATAGTATTGATATGTTCGTTCCACCTAAGGTCAGATAGGAATACAAGCCCTAAGTGTTTGTGCTGGTTAATATTTTCCAGTTGGTGGTCTTGAATAATACTAAAGGATGATGATTTCCTTGGTTCCTTTTTTAAAAAACTGACATATCATTTGTTTTTGGAGCATTTAAAGTTACCAACTAATCAGAAGATCAAGATTCAATAGAAGAAAGATCATTGTTTATCATGGCTGCCGTGAAATTTGGATTATCAACAGTGAGAAACAAGGAAGTGCCATCTGCAAACAGGTTTATGTTTGACTGAGCAATATCCACAATATCATTTATGCATATCAAAAATGAAAAAAGGACCTAGTACAGAGCCCTGTGGACTCCAGCATTTATGGTGTCGCAGTCAGATGCCTGGCTATTCAGTGCGAAGCTGGTTGACTATCGAGTCGCCATGTCCCATTGTCCTTGAAGAAATTAAAGACATGCATAAAAATGACTCTCTGAAGTACTGACCGACACAACTCAAAAGAGAAATAGGACTTTTGTATAAAGGGGTGACAGGTGCTTGCTTCAATAAGCTGGGAAAAGCTTGAAGCTGTAAAGAAAGATCGAATAATTTAGTTAGTGATACGAAAATAGATGGCGCTCCTTCTTTTAAGAGATGAGCGCTGATTTTATCCTGACCGGTGGCCATTGTGACAACTAAACTTTTTACAATACCAAGACCTTCGTTTTGGTTGATTTGAAATGACTCAAGAATATGAGTGAGTAGATCTATGGTAGGGAGCACAGGTGCCCTAGAAGTGTCAAGATTACTCTGGCTCAGGCAACATTTGTTAAATATTTCATCTTTGGATGGACTTTCAGTGATATGTTTGTCTCTAGGATTAATTAACCTCTGTTCATTTTTCATTTATGAACTTAGTGAAAATATGTATTCAGTGAAAATGTTGGTTCATGTCAAATTTGTGTCATGTGTATTTCACAAAGTGTTTGAGGTACAGCTATGAAACCTGATAGCGGCATTAATCATTATGTGAAGATGTACCCCCTTATTCTTTTTGTCTCTTGGGTTAATTATCCTCTGTTGATAATCATTAATTAACTTAGTGAAAATGTCAATTCCAGAAAAAGAGTATTGGTTCTTGTCAAACTTGCCATGTGTAGCTCATGAAGTATTTCAAGGATGGCCATGAAATTTGATAGGAATATCAATCAATATATGAAAAGTAATGTATATATAATTATTATCCATGTGAAGATTTCACAATATATTTGAAGTCTTTCACATATTACATGCTACCCCTTCCAATGCTGATGGGGGCAATGACAGGTCGGGGCATCCGTGTCCTTTGGATACTTTTCTAGGGTTTTTTTTTCTTGGGTTTTTTTTTTTTTTTTTTTTTTTTTTTTTTGGTTTTTTTTTTTTTGGTTTTTTGGTTTTTTGTTTTGTTTTTTTTTGTTTTTTTTGCTTGTTTTGGTTTTTTTTTTGTTTTTTTTTTTTGTTTTTTTTTTTGTTTTTTGTTTTGTTTTTTATTTTGTTTCGGTTTTTTTGTTTTTTTTTGTTTTTTGTTTTTTGGGTTTTTTTTGTTTTGCTTTGTTTGTTTTTTTGTTATTTTTTTGAATAGGACCTGGAGATAGTTTGGTAATATGAAGGGAGAATTACAATGTGTTCTACCGGGCAGGGACCATATCAGCAAGTTTCCATAAGCAAAAGTCAAGTCATATCCACGCTGGCACTTCCTCAGCTGAATGTAAAAAAAAAGTGATCATCTGTCTGTTATAAGTTATAACAGGAAAAAATGTTGAAATAACAAGACTTTTTCTTGTAATAACAAAAAAGTTGAAATATAACCTTTTTCTTTCTTGTTATAACAAGAGGAAAGGTTGAGATAACAAGATTTTTTTTTCTTCTTATAACAAGAAAAAAGTTAAAATACCAGATTTGCTTCGTTATTACACGTAAAAATGTGGTTATACATGTAACAAGATTTGTTTTTGCTATGAGAAGCAAGAAAATGTCGAGATGCAGTGTAACCCACCCTTTGGATCCCCCCCCCCCAAGTCCCTTGTATCTTAGTTATTTCTGACCATAATTCCTCGCTAAAAAGAAGAAGCAAAAGAAGAAAGAAAGAAAGCAAGCAAGAAAGAAAGAACTTTCAGTCGAGTGGAACACCTTATATCTAAAGAAAAAAAGGAAAATTCCAGGTAACAGCTTCTGTCGCTTTGGCTGTAGCTAGTTGTTGAGTCGATCTCCATCTTACTACTGAGAGGATAAATTTACCCTAATGTACCATATCGCCACATATCAACTCAGGTAAACTGAACTTTAAATTTAGCAGTGATTCAACATACCACGTTGTTTCTTCATCGCTGCGAAACAGCGTGTGTAAACTGGTCTAACAGTTATAGAAATGTTCAACAACCCCACTATCCGCCCAGCACGTGCTGTTCACTTGTAATTCTGCCCTCGCGCTCAGTTCAACGCCATCAGTCCGTGCAAAGTGTGAATACAATGGGGAGAGGGGGGGCAGGGCAATACAGAGCCCTTAGAGGCACTGAACTCTTGCATTACAATACACTGTTTGAATTTTCTTTGGGGGCGGAGGTGACTGTCGGTAAAGAGCAAAGATCCTTTTTGGGCTCTTGTAAATAGGCCTAATCCTAGTGGCCATTGGGATTTCATATTTCGGTCGTTTGGGCAATTGGCCTATCAATAGAAATGGCTGTATGCATGGTGTGACTGTATGTATACATATAATTTATATTAGCCGGTCAGAATCATTTGAATTTTCATGAGTCATCAACAGTCGCACCATACTTTACGTTTTGCTGTTCAAAGATGGGTCGAAGGCGAGGATACTTTCAAATGTGACTTGTTGAACTACCGTATCCTTGCACTTCAGCGTTTTGAACGACTTGTTGCAAATAAAGCTTCATTAGTACATCTCCTTCTGTAATGTACCTGTTACAACCAGTTAATCCAGCAGCAGGAGACCTACATGTCTTTAGCCCTGGCGAGGTAGTTGTTGGATTATTGTCGATACTGCCATTACCAGTGAAGTAAGCTTCATGTAATGTGCATATGACATATCTATCCGATCAATAAAACAGCATATTGTTGGAAACAGGCACAATGTATGACTAAGAATGCGGGCACGGACGACGATCGAGACAAAGAGGTCTAATGGGGTCCCTTGCTCAGCTCGCAAAAAAGCTGGTGTTATGCCCAAAATTCTGTCAAACATGATCCACCGGAACATGAACCACTTTTAAAAAAAGCAATATAATTTCATATGACAACAGAAAAGAAGCCACTGCTTAAAAAGACAGCATGGAGTCCTTTCAATGACTTGGGAAAAATTTAGAATCAAAAAGCGGTCAGACTCCTAACGTAATATAACAAATATCATTGACTTTCGTTATCAATGAAAGCATTGCCTGCCGTCAGGAGATGCAAGACACGATAACTAGCAAGTGCAGACAACTCAAATCTTCTCAATCTCCGCTTAATTTCAATAAAACCAGCTGGTGTGGAACCCTGCAAATGTATTAATAATTGTTGATAAAATTTTTATTGCATCATAATTGAGCATAACAAACATAATCTGTTCTCCTAAGAGTGCAATATTCGATTAACTTTGACATGAATAATGACCTCATACATCACCTTCGTATGACATTTCCTCGATCTTATAAAACTGATTATATCTGTAACCTGGAGATTTTGAATCTTCTTAACATTCAGCCAAATCACCACAAAATTATGCATGATCGTCAGTTGTTTTGATTAAAAGATATGATATTTTTCATTACTCTTTGTTTAATCAAACGTCAAATGAGATTATGTCATTGCGTATTCATCTGGTGTATCATGGTGTATGTGGTGCTTTTCCAGGAAAATGAAGAAGCCATATAGTTATATTTTTACAGAAAAAAATAAGGGCCACCAGGGTTCTTACATCTGCGTCATAACCTTGAACCCAAAATATATTAAAGTGGCCTGATATAAGCCTGACATGGTATGATGTCGAATATCGTCACCGTGGTCCAGGCAGAAACAGTATCAACTGAACGAACACCCAATGGTGCGATTGCCATGCCCCTTATAAAATTTGGATTTCGAAGCATTGCAGCACCATATCAACCTATAATGACACAAGAAAACAATCTTTCCCCACTACAGATTAACAAAAAGCTACAGAATAGTATGTGTTACATATAACAAATAATTCATAATATATCCAACACCAAATACAAATATGTAAAAAGCACCATGGTCTTAGAAATTGTTAGATCATCATTGCTGTCATCATTCTGGCATTAAATCCAAATCTGGTAAGCTCGGGCTGGACCGATTCACTACCCATATGCCGGTGCATGCTTCCGCCAAAGTGTATGTTTTAAAAACATATAAAATACTCTACCTGTCCAGGGACAGGTATAGGCCTGTAAAATTTGTACCCAAATCAGGAAATAACACCGTGATCACTACAGAATTCTACCTAACTCTAATATAATTCATGTTAAGATAATTTAGCTATTTGCAAATTTCTTCAGTCAAATGAATGAAGCATTAGCATTTGGCTAACTGGCTCATGGCACCAGTGATCCCTGCATTTTGCCTTAGAACTGGCTTGCTGCTGCCAATATATTACTAAAATGACACCATCTTTTGTGCTAGCATATTATTTCTTGACACATTCTTATCATGTTACTCCAAGCTGGTATAGTTGTTCCCGTAGTACTTCGAGAATATGGAAACGTTGTTCTCGTAGCACTTCGAGAGTATGGAAACGTTGTTCTAACCCTATATTAGGACACTTTTGGTTTGTTCTTAAGCGCCTGTACGGCAGAAAGTAGAACATACAGAACTGTGTCTTTTGGTCCCATTTCTGTTGATCTTATAAGATAGGTCGCCTGCGTTTTTTAATCATTAAATTTTCTTTAAAGTATGACAGGATGCTTTTGATGGAATACAACACATGCTGAGAGGAGACCTAAAGTGTTGGTGAGAGATGGCCCAATGCTAATTTTGTCAGCCTTGAAATGCTGCATATTGAAAGCAAAATGGGAGAAAAAAATCGCTCTTATGAATCTACGTACTTCCACGATAACTTGAATAAAATGTCTCATCTTCAGCATACATGATATTCATGTCACTATGAAATGGGTCATTAATATCTGGTATATCAGAACTAAACCAGTCCATTCCTGATTTGGTGAATGTTGTATATAATATAATATACTATACATACATATATATATATATATATATATATATATATATATATATATATATATATATATATATATATATATATATATATATATATATATATATATATATATATGAAATTCTTTAGAGTTCGTCCGATCCTTTTTCCTGTGTTGGACCACTGTCTTCCTTGCCTTCTTCGTCTGGTTTTTTGCTGTCACCCTCAGTCTTTGGCTCAATGTCAGGACAAGGTCGACCTCTGGGTGTTATCTTAATGTCCTCTGGATTTATGCACACGCTGCTTGCAACTTTATCTATAATCTCTCGTTGTTCCTTTGTGTGACCCTCTTTCTTTCTATTCAGTGTCCAGCTATATGTATATCGAGGATCGCAAGTTCCGTCTTGCAGGAGACCTCTGCAGCTGTAGATAAAGGCATACCCTTTATAATCTGTGGCCATGATCCAGTAAGGCTTTGGCCTGCCGGCAAAGGGAATCCAGGATTCTGGATAACTTATTTGCCACTTGGATGGATTGTCTCCCGGGGATTGTATTTCACCAAGACCTTTATTCTGCAAACAAACTCCAAGCGTT
Source organism: Hermodice carunculata (assembly GCA_964020975.1). Lineage (NCBI taxonomy): Eukaryota > Metazoa > Annelida > Polychaeta > Eunicida > Amphinomidae > Hermodice > Hermodice carunculata. Next base: position 56,868,560 of record OZ026626.1, read on the forward strand.
CGCCCGGCTGCAACGGGAGAGAGGAAAGATATTGATGTACACCAAGGACAATAAATAACTGCGGATACGAGACAACTAAGTCAACATAAAATTGATAATGAACATGTTGACTCTCTCAATGCCAAGTGCGACTTGAGTCGAACTGTTTTCAATTACAGTAAGGATGCTAGATTCACATTAATATTTCTTGTGAAAAGACCTTTCATTCAAGCACACATGGTTCCAGAGAATATGATGGTCCGGGACAACAGCATACCTCGGCAGGCTTTGGGCGCACCACCCTCAAAGTGAGCTGAGGAAAGCTATTGACTCAGCTCAAAACTTGGCACTGATAGAGTTAAAGAACAGAGCAAGTAAGGATTACATACGCGTAACTTCTTGTCATCATGTTGGTTTAAACATATTTTATTGGAAAAAAAAACAATTGGCCGACAGAAGGGCCCCTTGTTCATTTATAACAAGACTAATATGAATTTGTGAGCACCAATACACAGATAGGTAACTCACAGGGCCAAAAATAGGAAGAGCAAAAGGGGGAAGGGGATCGGTGTGTGGGCATAAATGCAAACAATAATAGTTGTACAAGATTACCGAATTTAAACCATGTTTTCAATTTACCAGAAAATTTAATATACTTATAGGCGGCCTCAAGAATTTCCACAGCTTGCGTATGAAATTAATTTTTCAAACCTTTTTTTCTTTATTTCAATCATTTCAAACGTGTAGCTTTGCTGAATAAAACTAAAAATGACCGATCGCTATTCTCTGCTTGGCTAGACTTATTGGTATTTTTCAAAGAGGCATAGGTGAATCCATTGTTATGCCTTAGTAAATTACAATTAATCCCAGTTGAAATGGCAACAGTGATCCACTGTTGGAGTTTTATAAATTACCACTGTAAAAGCAGTGATGTATTATAATAATCGTGCAGGACAGACTGTCGTACAAGAATATCAAGTGCCAGCCCTCCACCTATGCCATGCGCTGTTGAAAAATCCTATATGGTATAATGTATTTCAGTAAAGATGTAGGTCAGACGCACATTAGAAATGACTGATCTGCATTTACGCACCTGTTAATATGGTCACGTTACCGTCATCCTTCAAAGTATAATGAGTCTTGATATCTCGCAAGAGATAGACGAATTTGTCGAAGTAATGTTGTAATGGTACAATGGAAGTATCACCAGCCTCATACCAAAGACCCATGTATGCTCTCAAGTCAAAAGCTTCTTGTGTTTTGAAAGAGTCTACACGACAATTTTTCTGGTCTTCGGACCCTGAATAATTACAAAATACAACAATTAGAAGAATGCACTTCAGAATGTGCATTTTGTTCTATATATATTCGTGAACCACGATGCACGAATAGCGCGCTGTCTGCAGCAACGACCTACATGCACCGACACTGTGCTGTTTGCAGTCAAAACTAAAGCTGCAAAGATGAGGAAAACAAGAATGCGAACTGGATTCACGCTATGCAACATGAACAGGCAAATAATTTTGACTTGGGCTATTCTGAAAAAAAAAATAAGAGCGTACTATCACCGGTGGATGATGGAATATCGTCAGGCTATCAGTGCTCCTTGGATCCAATAAGGGATATGGAAGCAGTTTTCTGGCACAATAAATGTAAGCTTGTCTGTCATGCGAGGGTAGCCATCCCCCAAGAAAATTATTTCACCCCCAAAATGCCGTTTGACTTCACCCCTATACATTCCTACAATATCAGACAACCAGAGATTATTTCAAATTTAGTTTCTTTCCGCCTAGAATCCCCCCATGGAACAGTCTCCCCGTGAATATAGTCATAGCCCCAAGCCTGGTGAGCTTTTAACATCGCTTGGTAGCTCACCAGACCACGCCCATCTAAATAAATTAACACACTTTTTAACTTCCTTACTAAAACACTAACACAGTTTTCTTTTGGCTACACCTGCCTTTTCCATGTACTAATCTTTCTACTAACTTTTGTTTTTCCATGTACAGATCTCCGACCAGTAATGCTCAAGACTGAGCGTAGGCTGTAACATGAGGAAGAAGAAGAAGAAGAAGAAGAAGAAGAAGAAGAAGAAGAAGAAAAAGAAGAAGAAGAAGAAGAAGAAGAAGAAGAAGAAGAAGAAGAAGAAGAAGAAGAAGAAGAAGAAGAAGAAGAAGAAGAAGAAGAAGAAGAAGAAGAAGAAGAAGAAGAAGAAGAAGAAGAAGAAGAAGAAGAAGAAGAAGAAGAAGAAGAAGAAGAAGAAGAAGAAGAAGACGGGGAGGGTGCGGGCTACCTTCCGGCAGAGGTCGCTTTGGTCTACAAGCAAATATATTCCCGTTACTTTTTATTCAATGAAACGTAAAACCTCTGTACTGCTTTACGTGGGCACAGCAGCCTTTTCTTATTAAACCAAGATACACCACTGAAACGCTCGTATAGACATTTTAACTATATACTATTTGATGCAGAGACCAGAATATTTCCCGAGGAAAACAAGGTGCACCGCTGAAACGCGTGTTTAAAAAAATAAAAATAAAAGATAGTTGCCGTGACTGCAAACGTAACCGAAAGTATAAGACTATGAACTAGACTCTCTTTTCATCCCTTCTGAATCTTGTGTCTGGGGTGGGAGGTCTCTTTGCATGCAACCAGAATGTATGTGTATCAGGTCATGCAGCAAGTTGTACATCATTGTCATTTGCGACCTCTCTGCAGTTAGTCTGCATGGGTTCCACAGTGTGCTATATGTACAAATACACTGGCAACAGGACTCGAACTGTCAACATGTGCTCTATTGTGCTGACATTCAGCTTTGCTAGTCTGTATTGATGACCCAAATAGCTGTTTGTGCAGGACGAATGATCGGACCAAGTTTAATGACACAATTCTCTGCATGACTGATTCAACAACACACCTTGAAGGCTGCAAGAATAGTTGCCTGCAAAGCATACACTTTTTCCATTGCTCCCGAGTTTTATACATTTAACTTCGCTTGACAGAAACAATATATATCTTTTATATTGTGTCAAATTTATGCTCTCTGTATGGTAAATTTTCTATGGAATCTACATTGATTTTAAGTCCACAACAACTTGATGGGAAAAAAACAATGTTATTTTCTGTAAAACGTGTATAGTTACTTTATTCCTGTGTAACGCGTGACAGGAACAATATAACTTTGAATATTTTCCTCTTCAACAGACCTGCTTCATACGAGGGAAAGAATGTAATTTTTTCAATGTAATCAGAATATTGTATATTATTTTATTATTAATTGGAAAAACTACCTCTTCACAAGAGCGCAGCGAGCAGATCATGGCCCCTGCAACGTGCGTCTACACATTGAAGTACAAGTCTAAAATTGTAAATAAATTTGACGTACATGGGAAAGTCTCTTATAAATCGATTCCTATGTCTCAGTTGTGGTACCATTAAAAGAGGATGCTAATGCAGTGTTACATACATACATACATACATACATACATACATACATACATACATACATACATACATACTTTTACACAGAGTTAACGATGTAAATCAATAAGAATATAAAAAGTCAATATATCCCCATATGTCATAGTTTCAAGTATATATCGTGCATTTTTTTTTGTTCCAAAGCTTAGCAAGAAAATTTATAGTAACCCATAATGCAACAGGAAAACTATGAAAGGGCCACACTCCATATGATTGTATTCATACATCAAAAACACATGCTTCTAAAATAGTTCTACGACAAAATAAGTGGCGGACTTTCTCCTTTTCAAATTTATTCATAATCATCCATTACGCATGTGACAAATAAAAATTGAACTTCTATTGAACTATATGGCGCCCTCAGTGTACGGTATGTAAAACATGGCCTTCCAATATGGGGCCCTTTAACGCATTCCACCTCTTCAAAAGCTGACATGTAAATGAAAGAGTTAAAATTTATCGAGATTTTTTGCTTTTTCTTTCAGATGTAAATTTAGAATTCGAAGTCTCTCTCTCTCTCTCTCTCTCTCTCTCTCTCTCTCTCTCTCTCTCTCTCTCTATCTCTCTCTCTCTCTCTCTCTTTCTTTCATACATGCGTATTTTACCAACACTTGATGTAAATATATGTGTAAAATTTGACAATTTTTAATAGCACCTATGTGTCATTAAAATGTAAGAGAATACATATTGTCATCTAAATTTGTTTGTATGTGATTGCCCAGCAGATACATTCACATATATGCATGTTAAAGATGAAAGGAACTCTGTCGGGGCCACCCGATTGATATTTTCAAATGTTCTTTTCAAGGAGTATGGACAGAACATATTCATATCAAACGTAAACAGAGATTGAATTGGAAAGTATGATTGTAACAGAACAGTGGTCTCTGTGCAGAGATACATATTATTGAGAGAGAGTTTGAATCAGAAAAATATACTTTCATTGACAGCCGTCAGATGTCTCTGCTCTGCTCTTCCCGTCCTCCGTCCCATGAAGTATATGATTGCCTGTTTTCCAGTACGCCAATTATTAAAATAACGGACGTCAAAACGTTGTGTTGCCGTTTGTACAAAATGAGATTGAAATAAAAGCATTGTCACTCCACATTTATACCCGTTAATTTCTCGGGGTATGATGCAAACAGGAAGAAGAGTATTTTATGAGTCCACGACTCGTGCGAACAGTGCTGACCGGAGTCCAGAGGCAGAGGCAGTCGACCGTGTGAAAGACGGGCTCGCTTGCGATACATGCTCGCTTGTTGGCCGCAGGCGGGCGTAATAAAATGTCAATTGGTGGCATTACCACGGGGGCTGCACACTTTCCCATGATTATAACCTGACGAACCATCACAGACTCGTGTCTTGCTAAATCCAGGCACGTGAAACGCATAAACGAGGATACTGTTACTATTTTTAATGATCCCGTTCTTTGAAAGAGGGTAGAGTAAAAGCCTCAACGAGAATGATCACCTGTAGCGTGCAAATTATGCATCATGAAATAATCATGCTCCTGTAATTACGAGCTTCAACCATTTCCCTTTACCGCCTGCTTGTCATAGTCACATTGTCCCATGTCGATATTATATGAAGGAAAGTTGCTCCCAATGCAACAAATTTGTCACTGTATTCTGTTAACGAACGAACGAACGGACGAACGAACGAAAGAAAGAGAGAAAGAAAGAAAGAAAGAAAGAAAGAAAGAAAGAAAGAAAGAAAGAAAGAAAGAAAGAAAGAAAGAAAGAAAGAAAGAAAGAAAGAAAGAAAGAAGAAAAAAAGAATAGTCCACACCCACGTACAGCGGTCCACAGCACCGAGAAACTCTAATTATTATTTGAGATTCTATTGTGTATACCATCCAAGATCCATCGCTACGAGCATGCTCCACCCTTTGTACACTGCAAGAAGGATTAATTTGAGGCGTATCGCACTTCTCAATATATGTTTGGTATCAAAGAATGTTTAAACCAATTATACTGGCCTCTGGGCATGGGTACCTCATTTGTGGCCTTAGTCGGCCCGTTACTTTGTTAATACATGCTCCTGCTGCCTTTTCTGGCAGGTAAAGACGTCATGCGCAGATCAATGGAAAACCATTGACCTTAGACCAGGCACGTTTTTATTGAGGGTTTGATCTATGGTTTCGGTATTAGTATGGGATGAGTCATGCGCTCCATCTCCACTACTGACAGATACAACATGAGGATTGCTGCCTGACTAGAGACCACTGAGCTCATTTTTTGTGTGGTGTATTTGAATGTACAATTGTGTGATTGAATTCCAGCTAAAATACACAATGAAGTACCTTTCATTTGTGAGATGGAATCCGACCTGGAGTTATTTTTTGTTCATGTGCACATTAAAACTACATTAGCAACTACCATATATTCACATTAGGTGCGCGGATGATCAGGCTCGTGCATCTAAACAAGGGACCTGTATGTACGGCCAGATCACTGAATCAAAGGGGACACAACATGTTGCTTTTGCTAATTTAACGACTTTGGTTTTTTTTTTCGAGAAAAGTGAGAGCTATATTTTATAAATAACCAAATGAGCTTGAAATCCTCTTCATGTTTAAAATAAATAACATTTTTTGTTATTTTTTCCAGACATGTAAAAGCCACCGCTGCTATATCTAACATTACGTCCGCATCATGGAGGATACGTATCGTCGTTGCCTAGCGACAGGATAAGCGATCTTGGTTGGTAATTCTTGTTCCTCTGTGGCCTTGCGTATGAAGCATTCTATAAATCCAGTGATCCCGTACATGTTTTTGCCTGCAACGCAGACTGTTTCTCTTTCAGAATGGATTGGTTACATAACAAGCAATATCGGGGGGGGGGGGGGGGGTGGCGGGATTGACTTTTTTTTCTTTTTTTTTTTTTTTAGCAGTAGCAAATCAAATGCATCTCTGAATAAACTACGACGTCAAAGCAGTAATAAAAAAAAAAGAAAACGGCCGAGCCAGGAGCAGAGATTCCAAACAAAGGCTTTGGGTAGGTTTGCACACCGATTTTGCCTGCGAAACATTGTCTCCCTTCAGCACTATCGGGTATTACGACCAGACCAGACCTCCAATCGCAACAAACAATGACACTTTGGCGGTTGGATTCATGCTTTACATTTGAAATTACATGCTATCGCCAATATTTGACTGCTGGGAGGTCAGATAGCCTGGAGCAAAAAATCTCAACCAGGCAAGCGACGTTAACTACCAGGGCTGTTATCGTTTATGTAGCCGCCTTATATCCCCGAATCACCTGCTTCTTGGGGTCGTGGGAAGAGAGCCCACGGAAGACAGGGACAGGCACCGCATGTTGCTGGCGCATGTCGCTTTCAGTGATGAGACCATTGTGACTCGGGTCTAATCCCGATTTGGGTGACCATAATGGCAGGTGTTTGCTGCCATTTGGGACGTACGTTCTTTTTTTATACGTCCACATTGAATTCCCATAAAAAGGCGCATCGAATCCAAGCAATACGGTGGCCAGCACTTTCCCACACTCTCCGTTCATGACAAGTCGCAAGTAAATTGTTTCCGCGACATAAAGTGACCAATCCTATAGAAAATTTGTAAACAAGCACATACGTCCGCGTGCCCTCGCGTGTCATGTCTGTTCTCTTTGACGTATTGCTGGATACTGTGCATCGCAATTGTTTTTGGGATCTGTTTGTTTTTTCATAGTTTTTGGTCTGGTTGGGAGGGTACCAGGGTCAGCGGGCGGGGGTTGGGGGTGGAGGGGGGGGTTGTCAGGTAAACCATCTTTTCTTTTTGTGAATTGTGGGGATATGCAATTTCAGAAAGAACTAAAGGTGATGACCTAAAAGCTTCTTGGGGAAAAAAACACGATGTGTGGGAATGCTTTCCCTGTTTGTTCGTACTTTCATAATTGGTGCATGCGGACAACACTGTCAAACAATATACCGTGTGCATACCCAATTTTTTTCTTTTGGTAATAGCATATAACGTATTTAAATTTGATAAACAGTAGTGCATGAATCTGCCAAGGTTAAAAAAAAAGTGAAGAAGAAAAATGTAAAAGCCTGACAACAAATCAGCAACACTTTCCCATCATTGTCATGGCGTGTCATACACCTGTCCGAGGAGACCGAAAACAGGTGACCTGGAACGTGGTGAGTAAGGTGTCACCTTCTGGTGTTCACAGAGGCGTGAGAATCCAAACAGATATCACGTGGGACATCTCTGAGATCACACGACCGCTAGGATCCATCGCATGCAGACTTTGTTCAGTGTTCTTTCAAGGGTGTTGACCGCTGATTGCTCTTAATCTGATAACAGCAACAGTCTTTGTGTGTAGCAGAAGTTACTAAATTTGTCAAGAGTTCATACCTGTCAACATCATCGGGCAAAAAAAAAAAAAAAACGGAGAGACCCTTTTTTATCCAGGGGGGGTAGATTCCATGTTTAACAAAGAATAAAGGAGGGGCAAAGCATTTTCATCAGAGAGAATGCCCAAAAGTATGCAAAAATTTTCATTGAAAAGTCCAAAAAGTTTCCATAAAGTGGGAGACCTCCGCCAAATAGGGAAGACTTTGTATAGGTGTGAGAGTCGTTAGAATTGTGAGAAATCCCGGAAAGTTAGAAACCAGGGGAAATAATGACAATCAAGCTGTATTCTATACCTCGACCGCAAGTGACCGCTGAGAAAAAGCCTCCCACCGCCACCTTCCTTCTGTTTTGGTGTCCGCATCTTTCTCGCAGCGCACGCTAGTGATCTTGACCTTTTGAGGTCAAACGTACCTTTAAAATGTGCATTGTTACTATTTAGCCCAACGGGAACGAACTCTAATAAAAACTGAACGCGTTATGGCTGGAAGGAAACTTTCAGATTGCCAAATGACCTTGACCTTGCCTTTAAAGTAAAATGTATATGTTACAATTTCTAGATGTTGAGCCATACATGATGAAATTCGACGTGAAAAATTGACCAACTTGCATCTAGATAAATATCCATATACATGTATATTTTGACCTTCAGAAGCCATGTTTACATTACTACATTACAAAAACGTCCTACATTTTGAGCTCAAAATGTTTAAGATCGGGTGAAAATTGACCACGTTATGCTCAGGTAAAAATCTTAAGACGGCCAAATAATCTTGACCTTAAACCTTCAAGGGTAGCATTGCATTGAATTGTATTGTATTGTACTGTATTGTATTGTATTGTATTGTATGGTATGGTATTGTATTGTAAGCATATTTATTTCAAAAACTGGATAACTTAGTAGTTACAAGTTATATATATATATATATATATATATATATATATATATATATATATATATATATATATTATAAGCATAATCAAAAGATTAAGGGTCTTGTCTCTGTAATATATAATTGTACTGCAGAAAAATAACAACATTCAATTCATGTGTGAGATCTGCACAGCCATGTAACATAATTTCTAATAGTCTATCAGGGCCAAGAGGAATCAAAAGACTTTGCTTGACACCTGGAGCACGCACATTTATAACAGCATTTAGGAGTTTACGTCTTTGAGGATAGTGCAGAGGGCAATGAAAAAAGCAGTGAGAAATATCTTCGACTGGGTGGTTGCAGGAGCAAAAGGATCAAGTGTAATGTACTAAAAAATACATGATGCTAAAATTCCTATATTTGTAATCCATAATAATGGCATACTGTGGGTCACAGGTTACAGGAGACAAGAAGTGACCGTGCCCTATTTACTCAGTAAAGTTTCCAAGGTAACCAATTCCAAACTTTTCCTTTTTTGTTGGGGGGGGGGGGGGGGATTTGTAGATATTTTCTTGAAAATAGTCCACCAAATTTCCAGCACACTAACAATACCAGGGAGACTTCTACCGAGGCAAAATCTTTCCCAAAACATTTTTGTTGACACTTTTGGTTTTGGCTACTGTTAATGTGGTAATTCACTAGAAATTTATCCATAACTACCTCTGGGTCAAACTGTAAACGAGCATGCTCAGCTGACATGGTGATTCAGCGTATTTTTCCAGTTACGGGGAAGAAGCCGTTTTTTCGCTTCAGCATCCCGATAGAGAAAAGCAGGTCAAGTTCACGAAAAAAATTGCGCGGGAAAGTCTTCAGCGGAAGTCACACTCGGTGATGCAAGAACATCTTAGCGGGCTATTTGGTTTTGGGTATTCCTGGCGTACAAAAACAAAAAACATACAAATTAAAAATTAAAGTGAAAAAAAAGAGAATTTTTCTCAAATCGCCATTTGACCATGATTCTTATCCTTTAAATTACTGTTGATCAAACGCGCTAAGGGAGCCGAGCTTTCCATAGATCTGTTTGAGCGCATCGTGTAATCATTTGTTGTTTAAACAATAAAAAGTGACATAAGATATCAAAACCCCGGAAATGCAGGTGTGTGACCCCAAAAGTATTATTTGTGACACAGAGGCAGAGACATTATAGACACACACACATACATACATTGGCTGGTAGATATGTAGGCAGACGGACAGACAGACGGACAGACAGACAGACAGATATATATATATATATATATATATAGATAGATAGATAGATAGATAGATAGATAGATAGATAGATAGATAGATAGCTTTTCAAAGTTATGAATGGTTCATAAATATACAAATCGTTTTAAGATGAGAGAACAGGAGGAAAGACCATTTCTTTTCATCTGCTGTTTGATTCTTCTCGGCCGAGTAGAAATGGGGCGTGTGAAATTCATGGTTGTGGGGTTTTTTTTATACTATAATACCCATTCCCTTTCTCCTTACACACATAAGGAGGATAAAGATAAAAAGGTAAAGTAAACAGTTCAAAGCGTGTGAACAGAAAAGTATCGAGTCCTAAAGCACTTTGACTTGTGACCTGACGAGTTTGTGCCTGGCCGGGGATGACCCGAGTTGATCACCCGTTTCCAAGGCGCGTGGCGCTGGCTGGCCCACGGGCACCTGTCGGAACACAAGATTTCGAAAAGTATACCGACTGAATGCTTCTCTGGAGGCATACATATTTCTCAGAAATAAAGGAATGCTTAAGCGTGCATTTGGCTCAGATCACGGAAAACAGGCTGACCTATCACCTTGTATACAAATCACATAAGTATGGCACCACGTTAATGCACCTGTGACCGACATATGGTGTGCACACTATCAAGGAAGAGACACCGTTGATTCATGGGGCCAATTTGAAGTAATTTCCTTGATCAAAAATCGCGCGTTTCTGAAGGTATACTTTTTTGACAGCTATATTGGGGTGCTAAGCGCGAGATATGTTATATACGTATACGCCACAATGATTATTTGTTTCTTTTTATTCATTCATTTCTTTTTTTCAAATTGTTAATTTTTAGGTGTCAGTGACATAAGAAATAATTTTTGCGTGTCACTTAATACTTTTTTAAGATTTATCATCTTGCTGTCACCAAAATGGACAAGTCAATTATCTGTAATTTTACTATTAGGTATTAGCTGTACTATTTTTACCTTTTTGGCAAATATTTTGCCTGCAACTTTCAACAATTTGATCACCTTGAAGTTTTTTTCTTGCACGCGGCTTTCAGATACACCACTGCAGTAGGAGGATCACGGTATGATATTTCGAATCAGCTATGACAAGCATGAGACATTTTGGTGTTCAATGGCATTCACATGCATAAAATGATACAGCTGTCTGTGAAGAGCCAAAATTAGGCTTCCTGATAGGTACTCACGAGCTTAATTTCCCACTGAGCCGACGAAGGGTCTTCTCAGATTGTTCTGTCCAATAGTGAAGCTTCTTATTGAGCTACCCTTGGATCTTAAATATGAAAAATAATTATATCACTACTTTATCATTGCGTAAAACTGCGGCACATATCTAGGAACACTTGCATACTGTAAACATTTGACGCCAGCTAAAGTTGTTCTGTCTGGTGGCACTCTTCAGGCCACAATGATTTGAAGGGTACTAAAATCTTATTTAAGCTTGTGCCGATAAGTGTTTACTCATGTTTATCACATTTATCACCTACGGTGTTGAACTCATGTAAACGGATGTGAAGTATCAGATAAAGGTGTGATTGAAGAGGGAATGTTGTCATTAGACGGCTGGTGACAATGATATGCCAAGAGACAAACAAGCGTGCCACTCCCACACAGGACATAGATCGTTCATTGCCGATAATTGCTTAGAATTTTGTGATATCCGCACCAGAGAAGCTATGGTCACCAGGCAGATGCCAGGAAACGAAGCCATTGGCGGATGACAGCGCAGTTCCGGTTCTCTTTGTTGTACTCATGATTCACTTGACAATAGCGCAGACACTAAGCGATTATGGAAATTCTGACACAACATAGCTAATGACCCCACGGGTTTCTCCTTTTTCCCGCATCAGGTCGCTCATCGCGTAATTGCTCATTTCACGCGTGCACCGCACATGCGTACAGCTGTCAAGTTCCTGGCATCTGCTTGGAATCGGTACCATGTTGCCACGTGCCGGAAATTGCAAGCAATTTTACAAAAACAGACACGCGCTGTGTGTCACTTCTTTATTAATGGTGAAAGTACCTACTTCGCAACTTCTATGCAAGGCTGTTTCCCGGTGCATTTAAAATTTATGGTATGATATTACTTCACCCCATGATAGTTTATCAGCATCAAACTGCAACTAGTATCCACTGACAGCAAGTTACCATAAATGATGACCTGCTGCCTGCAGGGTTTTGCGAATGCGTGCCTGGTTACAGAAATAAAATTTAACAGACACATCAAAGACAGCTTCGTACACTGACCATTAATGAGGGATAATTATATGGCAATATTACCAATAGTGGTTCAGTCATATATATATATATATATATATATATATATATATATATATATATATATATATATATATATATATATGCACATAGAACTTATAGTTTATATGCAGCTCATTTTGAGGTAACGTGACCATCCGCCTCCAAAATAGATAGATAGATAGATAGATAGATAGATAGATAGATAGATAGATAGATAGATAGATAGATAGATAGATAGATAGATAGATAGATAGATAGATAGATAGATAGATAGATAGATAGATAGATAGATAGATAGATAGATAGATAGATAGATAGATAGATAGATAGATAGATAGGGTAAGCAACAAACATCCCTGACTATATAATCAAAACTAATTACATTAGTTATTTTAAGCATAATGAAACTTTTTGCGGTTGTCTTGGTCATAATGCCGTTGGCAAACTTAAGATTTCCTGGGACCAAAAAAGCAAGGAACCAGTTCTTTGTAATATAGTGACATACGAAGAAGCAGAAATTACGGCTTAAATTTGTCAATTTTTTTCTTAACCCCTCTTACACCTGAACATTAATTACGACCAAATCTGTCATTTGAGCACGTATTCTTTGCTCATGGCTCGCATGGCAAAAGTGTTTCCTGAGTCCCAGTTGGCGTGGTTCAGCAAATAGTAGAAAATGACGTACATCTAACGAACCCAACACCCGCACCTGCCCAGAAAGCAAAAAGTGGTTCCCTTTTTCTGCACGACTTTTTTTTTTTTTTTCATTTAGAGTGCTTTTTTATGTCGACGTACCATGGTTACCCAAAATTTAAATTCTACTGATCGGACGATGTACATTATCAGATGTTTTCCAATATATGTTTGAAAACGCCAGAAGTACTTTCGTTACCAACAAATACTTGTTGATATATTAACAGTGCAAAGTACCTCATTATAGGTACTTTATAATGCATGTCCAATAGCAGAGGAGTAATTTGGAACTTATGTATACCAAATTTTCTATAAATAAATGCCCTGGTTCTCTACATATATATATTATGCTTGTTATCTTTGAATAGACAGGTTTATCATCTCAAACTTACATGTTTCACAATGCATGTATGGCCAAGAACGTTGAAGCTTGCCAATATACACATATTCTATCAATAGTCCGAAGACCTCAGTATGAATGTTACTGTGTCTGAAAGACATAGATAAACACATGCACTGCAAAGTGCTAGGATGTTTGCCTGTCTAGCTGACTTCTATGACACTTTTGAATTTGCCTGTTGGCCTAGAGTCGCAGTGCAACAATTTAGAGCCATACGTCTGCTGTGCTTGCCCGCTAAGACAAGAGGGTGGGAAAGGGGTTTCCCGTACTAGGGCTTTTTATTTACCGTACTGGAAGCCCTCTTATTTTACGTACTTCGAACTGTCCAAAATTTTGAAAGATTTTGATTTTCCGTACTACGTACTCTAGGAAAATAATTACCTGTACCAGCGTACTGACCCCATCCCCACCCCCACCCCCCTTCAGACAAAGTTACGCTATCGTTGCTGTGTGGGCGCGTATCCGTGGAGCGCAGTCAGACACGCGGCACAACAGTCTGTTTAGCAGGCAACTAATGTGCAGGTTGCCTCCAAAGCAGACCCACTAGCTCGGTGTTATGTTTACTCGGAAAGCGTAGTGGAGATGAAACGGGACTTGGTTCGCTGTGTAGGCAACTAGGCAGGAAACTCAGATGGAAACTGAAGAAACAAGCGTTCGCTGTGCAGGCAACTGGGCAGGAAACTCAGATGGAAACTGAAGAAACAAGCGCCATTCCCATGTAATTGTTATGAGGTTAAACCAGTATAATTTCGATGACAAACTGCATGATACCTGGTAGAATGATATGTTGTCCTGATCACACCGACTATAACTTCACAGACAAGACGAGCAAATTGACCTGCGTGGTTTAGAATAAAACATTCCTTTTTTGTGTGTTTTGAAAAGTCACTGCTGGCAGCATTATACGACGGCTAGTGTACGGCAGTAATAGCAGCTACACGCATCTTCTACCATTTTGCACCAGGGTTTACTCTTTGCTTCGTTCGTTTTGCTTTTACGATTCAAATTAAAGTTATGTCAATACCCATATGATCCGCCACTACGTGCTTTTGCTGTCAGGGTATTATCACTTTCAGCAGCTCCGTCATTTTTTTTTGGGGGGGGGGGTTTTTTGTTTTTTTTTTTTTTTTGGTTTTTTTTTTGTTTTGTTTTGTGTGTGTGTGTGTGTGTGTGTGTGTGTGTGTGTGTGTGTGTGTGTGTGTGTGTGTGTGTGTGTGTGTGTGTGTGTGTGTGTGTTGTATTTTCATTTTAAATATATACATTTTTTTTGAGGGGGGGGGGGGTTCATTACAGGTTATTTTACTGAATCTTTAATTTCCATATTTCGAATGTAATCTCCTTTGGCCTGCAATAATTAGTTGTTAAATACTTTATTTACCTACGTCTTCGTTTTTCCCAATTTAGTGTCCTCAGCTAAATAAATAAACTTCTGCAAAATCAAGTTAAAACAGTTGCCACCTGATCAGGTGTTTCTGCATGTTAAATCAAGACTAGGCTACAACAGATCAGTTGTATTAGTATCGCTCTGTATCTCTGTCTTTGAGGAATGTTTAGATTTCCCATGCGCGTGGCTAAGCCGGGTCACGCGAAGACTCCCCAACTGTTACGGGTAATCTTGCCTTTTATCTCCGAAGATAAACACAATTGGATCCTCCTCTCAAGTTTGTGTGTAGAGTGCAGTAAACCCGCGCACTTTGCCTCTCCAAAAGAGAATGATAACACACTTGCCAAATCTTGTGGGAAAAGTCAACACACTGTGCCGAGTTCTTGAGGCGTGTGTCGAAATGTCCCTCTGATGGTGTCCCCGCGGGACACTTAAACTCGCCACGTAACATTACAACAGGTGTATCTTCGATGATATTAACCCTTTGCCGTGTAGTTCATTATATCTTTAATTGCGAATATCTAGAAATACTCGATGTTTTCTGAATTGGCATACCCCTATGAGATTCATAATCTTTGTTATCCAACCTTTCATTCAAGTCATTGCAGAGAACACGAGAACAGTACAGATCTACAGTTTCTCTTGGCGCGCTTTGGACACATTATACGCAGGTCAAGGGAAGCTATTGACATAGTCAAAACTTGGCCCGTAAAGAGTTAAATCATTTGCTCGCATCGGAAAAGTGCGGTTCATCTAAATTGCTACTTCGGATTCAAATTATTTTATTAAAAAAAAAGAGCTTCCATGCAAATAATTGCAAGACTATAGCATAAATTAGTAGGCCTAGTTCGATAAACCGCAGTCGATCTAGGTCAAAAGTTCAGCAGCTCCAGGTGCCAACAGACACGGAAGATGCTATGAATAAACACTTTTCGTGTGCTTGATTTGGCCGCATTACCATGAAAGCCCCCTGCCCCTCCCGTCATGTACCAGCATACCTGCACTTACATGTATGTTAGTTCAAAGGACCTCCGTTGATCCAGGTCAAGAACTTTCCTCGATGCGCTTTTGGGTGTTACAACGTGACACCAAAATGTTTATTTATATACTGTATCATCCTAAGCAAAGTCACGCTATATCGGTTACTTCTCGTATTTTGTCGAGTTTTTGTGGCGTGCAAACACGAGTCAGAGAACATTATTTCGCATGCTCAACTTCATGCTGTTTAAGCGGAAGAGATAAAAAAAAAAAGTGTTGTACAACTACAGGCACCACGTAAAAATATTTGATCTACCCCCACTCTACCTAAACAAAAAAGTGAAAAAAGAAATAGCAGAAAAGAGCCTAGAGACGAAAGGAATAAAAGTATCACCTGCAGACAGACGAACGAAATGTTTTAGCCCGTATTTTTTGTAACATCAGGATTAAAGCGTCAGTGTGACGTGATGTTCTCAATCTCGGACAC
The DNA here is from genome assembly GCA_964020975.1 of Hermodice carunculata. Classification (NCBI taxonomy): domain Eukaryota; kingdom Metazoa; phylum Annelida; class Polychaeta; order Eunicida; family Amphinomidae; genus Hermodice; species Hermodice carunculata. The sequence goes on from OZ026626.1 coordinate 56,884,728, forward strand.
GATACCATCGACATTGAGAATTAACTCTGATCCTCTGACCCGCGGCAAATTACCCACAATACCCTGCGCCCATATCTTCGGGGAATGAGTCAATAGCTTTCTCCAGTCTCTTCTTGCGTGTAATTGGCAGAGGACAGTTATCATACATTGAAGACCTGAAAGAAGCAGACGACATTTTCGGATGGTATTTTTCATTGGGGACAACTTGCATGCCAATGTATCAGCGAAAGGTGTATGATAGTTTAAAATACCGTTTGGGGACCTGTATACTCATGTGAGGGGGCAAGCATTGCTGGTTTCAGAGAGAAGGTTTAAACCCACAATTATTTCTACTCTGCTTTTTTTATATATATTTCATTGTAGGTCTTTGAATGTAAACAGTAATAAATATGAACAACATTATTACAGGCCGATCTTATCACTATGACCCTCATTTATTAAATGTTTGCGGTGATTTGACTTACATAACTAGGCCTAACTGATATATTTCTTGCAATCTAGTTAAACATGCAAGTGACGACGTGCGTGAGAAAATCGATTCATTTAAAATATTGCCCAATGTGGCTTTTTCGATAAAGATGGAATTCAAGTAGTTCCGTGAAATTATTTTGCCTTCTCTGTATTTTATATGTGTGTTTCTTTTGATCATGATTGTGAATTGTTAATAAACAAATCATGACTTAAACAGCACTCATATTTTTGTTTGTTTGTTTGCTTGCATGTTTGTCTGTAAGTCTGTTTGCTTTTTGCAATATCACTGTTAATATCCCTGTGACTTTGCTCATACCTATTGCATTTTTTTTTCGTTCTTTTGCGAGGGCTATTTTTAGCAATGTCGATTTTCCAGTCGCTTTTTGAAATAAAGTATGTTTCAACTAACATTCGTGTTCACCTTTTATCATTTTTCCATGTGTTTCTGGTCCTCTTGTTCATAAAATCACATCACGACTCGTGAAAAAAATGATCTACAAGTACAACATTGCAATATGTATGTAATTCATTTCTTGTCAATATACATGAAGGATCGACGTTATTATTATTATTATTATTATTATTATCATTATTATTATTATTATTATTATTATTATTATTATTATTATTATTATTATTATTATTATTATTATTATTATTACTGTAAATTGTTTTAATTTCGCTGTATTCTTATTTTCGCTTATTTCGCTGATGGCACAAAACCGTGAAAATAAAAACACAGTGAAAAGGTATTTTAACATTGTTTGAATGGGAATTATGTCCAAAAACAGTGAAATTAAGACTACTGTGAAATGTCAAAAATACAAAAACCGTGAAAATTTATACACGCGAAAATAAAGCAATTTACGGTATTATTATTATTATTATTATTATTATTATTATTATTATTATTATTATTATTATGAACATAAATTGTGATTATTATTATTATTATAGTGGAGTGAACATAAATTGTGAAAAATAGCTGTTCACCGGATACGTGACAGATATCTCAAAATAAATGTTGCCGTCACGACCAGCTTTTCCATGAGCCACAACCTTCAACTTTCCTTTGTAACACTTACACAAAAGAAGAAATCCTTGAAATTGTGCGTAGGACTGATAATGAAAATTATATACAAGGAAGAAAATTTTACCGCAGAAAAAAAAGACGCTTTGCATCAGACAAGATTTGAAAAGCCGCAAATTAGAGGTGAGAAATAAAGTTAGTTCAAGTATCCAAACAGTATGGGAATAATGACATCTCATTTTAATGATTATACTTTACAATCTGTATAATTTAGCGCAAGAGAGCACAGAGAAATTCATCTGGGAAGCCTTCAGCTACAAATTTTCTTACCTAATAAGACGGCGGTTGCGAGATTGCGTGATCCTGTCTTTGAGTGACAGCTTGCCAGCTTCTTTCACCCACATTGACACAACTGCTTATTTTTCAATTTTCTCTGGTGTGTGTGTGATTGTGTATTTGCACGAAGTTCCTTTCTAAAATCGTTTTAATGTCCATAACCTTCTTGTCGGCAGTTCATCCCCGGATGGATCCATGAAAATAAAGACTGATCACCAATGACATGGAGAGTGTGGGAAACTGGATTGGGACAGTTGGAAATGCGTGTAGCCAACAGCAGTTTGCCCATGGGCAGCAAAAAATAATGGCCATATACTTTTGTACATTATGCTTGCGGTTAGCCCCTAAGGATGTGTCTATTCACACAAAAACTAGGCAGTTCACTCTATCAGTTTACCATGACAGGGGGAGCAGAGCACAGTGTCATAATCACCTGGATGCGTTTATATATTATTTTGATTCTGTTCGTCTGCCACACATATTGTTTTTGTGCACATTTAGTGTAGTATGCACACACACGACACCATTAATCGTTAAAAGAAAAGGCTAAGCCAACCCCAGTTTTTCGCTGAAGAGTCTCCTAAGAAAACCAAGCATGTGGTGTTGTTCATGTTTTTCTTGTTTGTTGCAACTATTATTATTATTATTTATTATTATTATTATTATTATTACTATTATTATTATTATTATTATTATTATCATCATCATCATCATCATCATCATCATCATCATCATCATCATCATCATCATCATCATCATCATTATTATTATTATTATTATTATTATTATTAATTTGTTTGTTTGTCGATTTCTGTTCTGTTCTGTTCTGTCAGATTTTACATTCCAGTGGTACCGTGAAGTTAACAAGTAAGGATACAGAGTAAAAATTTCCAGAATACAAGTTAGTCATATAACAGTTTTCTCTTAACACATTTATTAGAGTTGTGAAGAAAAACCTAGTTTCTGCGGAAGCAGATTAATATCAGTGACGTCATACTTAGATCTGGTACAAGAAAAACATGAACAACAGCACGGTGCTCGGTTTACTTAGGAGACTCTTCAGCGAAAAACTGGGATTGGCTTAGCTTTTTCTTTCAACGATTAATGGTGTCGTGTGTGTGCATACTACTTGAAACCTATATGTGTGGCAGACGAACAGAATCAAAATAATCTATAAACGCATCCAGGTGATTATGACACTAAGATCTTGCCTAGTGGACCCTGTGGAAGAACAGCCATAGGCTGAACAGGCTATCCGGTGTAAAGATGTTCTATTATTATTATTATTATTATTATTATTATTATTATTATTATTATTATTATTATTATTATTATTATTATTATTATCATTATCATTATTATTATTATTATTATTATTATTATTATTATTATTATTATTATTATTATTATTATTATTATTATTTCATATTTGGTCACCTCAAGCAAAGAGCGTGCCAGGAGGCCCTAAGGATTACGCGACAAACACGTTGCTGTCGATGGTCAATCTCGTGCAACACGGACGAGCATGACATGACGATCTTTTTCATAATCAAGCCAAATAGTTGATGTGTCAACACTATATAAGTCGACATAATCTATATTACAAAACTTGAGAGTTCAGTTGGGCGGCTTAACAGTATTCGCCTGTCTGCATCATCAGTTCGATCCGGCAGACGTGTACGTTTCTGGAAGTAAACCAAAATTTGAACCGAGGAGCAGGAGGGTGGGCAGTTGGGTAAGGTTACAGGACCACATTATTACCATCGAGCCAAACAGCAGTACCTGCACTGTAAACAGTGCCGCAGGGATTACAATATTTTATAGTTTATCTTGATGTGCTCTGAAGTTCGGACATTTGAAGAAAAGTGAATGACATCCTCATCACCTCTACCACAGGCACGCCCTGCCTGGCCATGTATGAAGGAGACCATTTCTGATCTAGAAACAGGGGCGGATCCAGGAATGTTACAACCGGGGTGATGATAACCTGCACAGAGCGAGCTGGTTGCGAGCACCTGAGGGGCACGAAGCTTCACTAGAAGAGTCCGGGGGGCATATCCCCCCACCCTCAATTTTTTAAGTTGAGCGTGCAAAAGTCTGACACATTCTGGGGACAAAATAATGCAATTTTGAACAGACATATAATTTACTGATACATGGCATTATCAAGCTCCCTCATTTTTCTTCATTATATACATCATATTTACTGACTTCTTCTGGATGTTTCCGGGAGTTCCTCCTGACATTCAATTCACACAACACTACTGACTAGAAATTATTATCAGCAGGAAAAGACATACCACATGTCATCCAGGTTCAATGTTTGATGGTAAAAAGTGTTGGAAATGTTCACGAACATAAGCATCTCGAATTTATGTTGAAGCCTGATCTTCTCAAACTGTTGTTGATGTTTTTAAAGTGTTTGTTGCTCTGTATATGTGTTTTGTCCCTTTTGACAGATTGCTGTACTTTTGTAACAGCGCAGTCCATAAACATTCATTCATTCCGATATCAACTCTGTTTGCACAGTCAGAAGGGCGATGAAAATGATCTGCATCCTTCGCAGTTCACAGTGTAAGTTAGACAGACTACGTATTATTGTACTTTTCCTTTATATGACCAAGTAGGGAGACAAGTCTAAAATCGGGAGACTTGACAGGTCTGGGACTCACTGTTGAATTAAAACCAGACTTAGACCACTACTTTACTGGCAATTATATTCTTCTTCTACATTAATTAGTGATGTTTGCAGAGTTACAAAGAAAACAGGTTTTTGTTCATGTGTGTGTGTGTTGGGGGGGGGGTTGTGGGGGGAGGGGGGCAGCGGGTGTGGGCGCATCTCCCACATCCCCTCTAGATCACCATGGCAAGTTTGGTACTTTTCGGAATTATGGTGTCCAAGAAAAACTCCAGACGAATATAGTGGTTAAAAAAAAAGAAAAAACTACAAGAAAATTTTCTTCCCAGTAAATCTGTCTGGGTGTCTCCAAAATAAGAACAGTTTGAAATGCAACATCTCTCTATATAAAAGTTTAAAAAGATATCCAAAATTTAAATTTTGCATATGTATCCAATTTGTATAAATTAAAATCCTACAACTTTGCGTCACAGCTAAATGGATAGGGCTTTATCATAAACCTATGAATTAAAGTTAGAATGGTATCTCTATCTGTGATAATTTTGATGATACAAAGCTTTTAAAAATTTTGTTGCCTCTAAATTTGCATAATTATAAACAACATGACAATTCAATACCCAGGTACACACCGTCACTGGTAGAGGAATCTATGTGGCAAATGTGGTGATTGCAGGTACAGCAGTTTCTGAGTTTCCACGTGGACAAATTTGGGTGCCAATTTGGGAAAAAAGATATATCAATATATAGATTAGTGCAAGCACGAAGTAAGGACAAGTTGAGATCGGTTCATACATCGTATATGTTTCGCTGATGAACAGAGGTTGACGGTAAATCACTGAAATACTGTGGTGCAATACAATTTAAGATTTTGCACAGAAAGATTGATTTACTCTTACTTCTTCTCTGAAAAATTTTCAAGTCAAGTTCCTGATAAATCAGATCAGGACTAATCCTAAGACTAAGTATGGCTCTTGTAATTACGCTATCAGCACCCAAGTTTACTTTTTCTGTATAGGTTGCAGTCCTTTGCTGTGCAGCTGTCTCACACAACAGGACCGGACTGCAGAAATTGGAAAACAAAGGAAAAAGACAACGTTTCAACAGGTCGTGCGTTCAAGCGAAAGTGTAAATACTTCATCTTCGAACCTTCGGAAAGCAAGTCATTAATATAACTTGACCAACTCAGGTCTGATCGTAAAACTAGTCCCAGGTGCCCATGTTCAAGTTCATTTTTCAGGGGTTCGTCGATAAAAATCAAAGCTGGATGGTCTGGTCGGAAGTCATTTCCGGGATATAATCATGTTGCTAATTCAGCAAGATTTAATGACACCAACTATTTATGTGCCCTATTCTCTACTTTCTGAGTCATAATTTAACGACTTTGCTGCAAGAACTGGGTCCTACACAGTTATAAAGAGACGCCGATCAGTGACCGAAAATCCCTCGGCCCGGACGGACGCACAGACAGACGGAAGGACGCGTAGGTGACGACAATACCCCTCCGGCCTTAAGGCCGAGGGGTAAAAAGACTGTGTCGTCTGTATATAATTGAATTGATAAGATAACAGTAACACTATTTGCCGTATCATGGATATAATTGTAAAACAGCAGAGGACCAACAACTGATCCCTGGGGCCTCCTGCTCTGACTCGATTCCAAGGGCAAGTGGCCCCTTTAAAATGCTGATCTCTATCGTCCAAATGATCTCCAGACCATTTCAATAATAGACCATCTCTATTTGCATTGCGTAATTTAGGCAACGAAACTCGATGATCAAAGCAGTTAAAAGCCTCGGTAATGTCACAAAATGCAATTCTCACTTCTCTCCATAAGGTTCCTGCCACAGATTCAGTGCACTTTTCCTATAGCCATGCTATGTCCAGGATTCAGCGTGAAAAAAAAAGTGAAATTTCCCGAAACATTTTTTTTCTTTACGGACGCAGTTGCAAGACATGACATTTAAATCCAATCCAAAAGTTACCAACTTCAAGTGTCTACATGCAGCACAGTTTCCGTACATGTATGCTTTTTTCTCCATATTAGTTCACATGTCCGTTTATTTAAAACAAAACGCACACTCACACACACACACACACATACACACACACACACACACACGAATATATCGCTGAATGATGGGTTGTCACGAAAAGTAGGTCAGAGTTTACCGAAGAAAATTTCAATATCCGTTTGAGGAAAGAGGCCTAACACTTCCAACAAGTCGCGGCCGCCCATTATCAGAGAACAGGAGGAAGGGTTTGGACGTCAGTGGCATTACCTTCAAACCAGTGTCTCAGGTTCTCAGGTTTTAAACTGCGCCCAGATGAATCTTACACATCAGGAAATCACTTGAGAACTTTTCACTTGTGATTTAATTTTCAAAAGCCAAGATATTATATCCACCTTCAAAAAATGAGTTTTTCCTCTCTCTTTTTGCATGAAAAATCGGAATGCGCATAATGAACTTCGGTTTGAATTTTAGAGCTCAAAATGTCATGAATTCAGTATCTTCAAAGAATACAATTTAACTGTGGAGGGAAATAAATATATAAGAACCTTTCAACTCTTATAAATTACCCTAAAATCTCATGTCAGAAAAACGTAGGATCAAATAGAAAATGTAAAAAAGGAGGCAAGTCGATTTTACTGTCATCGCTGTTGTAGAGGTGCGCCACACCATTAAAGATTCTTGAAGGGCTGGTCTTTGTTGGCGAATTCGAAGCCTAAGAAGTGCCAATGTTGCAACTACTATAGTCAGTGGTATGTCAGTTACGGATGGTGATGATGACGACGACGAACATCATGTAGGTGGCGGTGGCGGCGACGACAGTAATCATGACAATGATGGAAGTAGTGTTGCTGACATGTTTTCGGTGATTCCTGTTGAACTAACAATGACTTTTATTCAGGTAAATGGAAAACCGTATTCACGCTATGATCAAATGCCAAATCGCTGAAAGTATTTTACAACAACCTGAATGTATTCCTACCTGATATGAATCCTAATATCGGTCACCGCCCAACATCCAGCGTGTTCTTCCCAGTGAACCTGCCGTTACTCGTAACATGGAAGTTCAAACGTATACGGTCCAATAGTAATCTGGTTCCGCCTCCCGTTGATATGGGTGTATACAGTCAAGCTAGATCAGCGATATGGATTCCACAACCCTGCCTTGATGGAGTTGGGTCAAGTAAAGCCCCTTAAGGACAGACAAGGCACCAAAAATAAATCCCACTTTAATCAATCCTAGCTCAAAATGTGTTTGCACAAGGATGAAAAATCATATATGTGTGTAATCATCATACTCCAAAGAATTCATATGTCCCGTATTTGGGTGTCTGTGATGTTAATTGTTGAATAAACAATTAAAAGTTGACCGCAGAGCATCCACCGCATAAATGTCGATATAAGTCACTAATTATTTGGGATAAAATCTGACTAATACTACATGCATTTCTATCACTACAGTATCAGCTGAAACAAAATATGATACGTGGAGGTTGTGTTTATCTTTAGGAAGCAATTTCTAAAAGTATGTTTTAACTCAGTTACAGACAATCTTGCTTGGAAAGAAAAGACACACAAAGAGGGAGATAGGGGAAGAAAGAGAGGGGGAGAAGAAAAGTATTGTGATTTCAATGGATAAGGATGTATATATATATATATATATATATATATATATATATATATATATATATATATATATATTCCGAGCAAATCGCGCTGCGCGTTTTGGGAAATTCTCGAAAACGCGCGTCAATTCTGGAGTTGCGCAGAACCGTTCTAGAATTGCGCTTGCCGAATAAAATATAGTGGCTGTAATATTAGGAGTGGAATAATGGTGTCAGGTTCATGTTTTGGTGATCTTAACCAAATGTAACAGTTAAAATGTTAAACTGAAACTTCAATTCCATGTGTCTTCACTGCAGTATAAGGAATGGCAAAGAAATTGTCTTTTTTCTTTCGGCCTGTGTGTTTTGTTTTCTTTTCTTTTTTAACCTTTTACATTGTATTTACTTTTCGGTAAATTATCAGATTTATACAAGATAAAGCTTAACATCAACGGCTCTATGTTTCGATAAAATTGATAACAGAAGAATGTGCGTCATACCACACGTTAGTTCCTTTGTGTGAGGATTCCTGTGATGAGCTGTGTATGAATATGAGACTCTTTATTGATATTCTGGTTGTCTTCGCAGTACAGTTTGCCGGTAACAATTATAATGTTCAATAAAATTATTTTTTATTGATACGTCCTGTTAGCTGTGGCAATTAAATGAAGATATTTCTTCATTGATAAGATTGAATTGAAATTTAATTTCATTGAATTCGGTTATATTTTTCCAATTTTAGATAGCATCGAATGCCTAAATAACTTAGGTCATTTGATTAGGATTCTTAAAATACGCTGCGTATTCCATGAATATATACCAAAATGCAAGTTTATACTACTTAATTTAAGCTTAACCTGTGTATTGTATTTGTGTCTTTTTGCCCAGAACCACTTCCTAGTAGTCAATACCCTATTCCGCAGTCCGAACTCTTTACTCCCCATAAGCTAACCTGTCCCTGTCTAGCCTATATACATATGGAATTACTATTGGCCATATTGCACACGTTCCTCTGTAAAATTTTGACATAGGCTGTATCAGCCCAAATAAATTAAAGGGTCTTCAGCGGGTAACTACTCAACATGTTTCGGAGCCTTTTACCCGTACATGTCTCTCTGAGTAGCGGCTCCTTGTCTAAGCTAAATATTCAGCAAAGACAACCCACATAATAAAGAATAAATATGAACGTGGCAAATGATGAATTAGCTAAATACGACTTTCCATCAACAATCTTCAAACCGGGGACGACAGCAACATTCAAAGAGTTTCAACATAATCTGCGTGCAACGGGAAATTTACAGAATGACATTACCGAAATGCGCTGCACGTTACACGAATCATGATCATATATTTTAGATGTGTATACTTTGGGAATGTGAGCATGCAGGCCTATTAGGCCAACTTACCATTGACAATCTTCAAACAGGAGGCCATCTATTGCCAGGAAGACATTCCTGAAAGGCACAGCGCATTTTAAGAAATTTACTTACTTTCTGTTAGGTCTATATATAGGCCTAGTCTTGAAAAAGGTTATTCCAGGAAAGACCATAATTTAAATTTTGTCTGTCTTTGTTCATTCATTCATTTCATTTTAATTTTTTTTAAATTGTCTGCTAAATGACATATTTTATGAAAATGAAAATAATCCAAAATCGAAATTTTCGACGCGTGTAACAGCTTAACTTCCGTTCACGTGCAGCTTTGACAACTAATGCAGTAAGACTTAAAATTAATCTCGACAAATTAGTGTATAAATTAAAGTGAATAAAACTGTTAGTCTAGACCTCTTCGATACAGGTCCATATAACAGTTCTCTCGTCCCGAACTTCCAGATTCCCAGTACCGGGACCTACATTTAGTCTATAGACAAATTTTGTGACTTGCGTTTGGAAAATCTGGATGTAACGCTGTACCGTCAACCGGGGCTTCTTTGAACGTTATTATTATTTTTCTCTATGCTGTTTGAATACTTTTGCCCGCACAGCAAACATTTTGTGTTTGTATTAGGGGACCCAAAAAGGAGTTGTCATGCCGCAGCCTAAAACTTTCTGAATACTTAGCATTACTTATATTTTTTTGTTAAATTGGTGTTCAAAGTAACCCCACCTTAGGGGCTACTTTGAACACGTGTCAATTTTTGCCATAAACGATTAAGTAGTTTCAGCTGTACCTTAAAAAGGCAAACTTGAAAAAGTGCAGGAGCGTGTGAAGATCATTACCATCCATAAAAGCAATATGAGAGTGAGTTAAACTAAAAATCATATTTATTTTACTTTAACTCGTGATATATATATTGCTAGTACCGTAGACTTCACAAATGAGAGGTCTTGTCAATGTGTGGTATATTAAAGCACAAAAGAATAAAGTTATTGTTATGAGAGAGATCAAAAAGAACATCACTAACAAAAGTTAAGGTACTTGTTGAATTATTTTATCATTTTTAATTTATTGAATTATGTTTTGAAATACAATATCAATGTTTTGTAACAGTATGGCAATAAGCTATTTTAGATTGAAGATATCCTTGTCTTCATTTTGACAAATTAAACTATGTACCGTACTTGTGCTAACAATAAAACCTGGGAGCAGTACGGGACCTGTTAGGTACAATTTATGGACACTTTTGCAGCCCAAATTTCCGTTTAAGGTTTATCAAACCATCAATACTTTCAAATTATGAAACATTTAAGCATGCATGGCATCTTTACACAACGTGCTACCAAACAGAAAAATGTCTCTAGAACTCTATTACGTGAGTAGTATTCACAAAAATTATTATGGAACAGGGAATGACTGAAGATTGTTTTGTCTCCATTTTGACAATTCGAATTATGTGTTTGTGCCATCAATGAAACCTGGAAACAGTATAGAAACCTATAAATAACAATTTATGGGTACTTTTGCAGCCCAAAGTTCTATGAGACTCTAAAGGCATCAGATACCTAAAATAGTTTTGTACCTGCCCTTAATATGATATTGAAACTGACATTGTGAAATGTTTCTTGAGTTACAATGGTGTAGAATTGACTTAGGGGGCTGGCATTATTTGCCGGGAAACGGGGGAGTGTCAGAATATTGGGATGAGGACACATTGATCCTCTTTTTGCCCCCCGCCCGTTTGTTTACATGGCTTGAAACCGTAGCTCCCCCTGCCCCCCCCCCCCCTTCAGTGGTTTGGACATTTTGTGACACCCCCACCACCCCCACCCCCGATCACTCGTGAAACACCCCGATGCAACTAAATGTAGGATGTATGACAAAATTTTATTAAGTTGGTATTTTTCTAGTTAGTCCGAGTAAACTTATATGCTTTCAGTATATTCTATGGGCCGAAATTGAAAATTTAAGTTTGTATAAAGCTGTATTGGTGGTTTTATGAAATTTTGAATTTTGGGGTATGAAACGGTGCATTTTTTGGCGTGTCCTGAGCTTTGTGTGTGTGTGTGTGTGTGTGTGTGTGTGTGTGTGTGTGTGTGTGTGTGTGTGTGTGTGTGTGTGTGTGTGTGACCCCCCTTATATGGAGATGGTGAAGTTTTTTGACCCACCTGTTCTGCGATGACAAAATATGGTCCCCACCCACCCCAATACCCCGGGCGCCCCACCCACCCCCATCCCAAATAATGCCAGTCCCCCTTTCTATATGTACATATGCATGCATCAAAACACACATAAATAAGCTAGGGGAAGGTGATTTATATCCCATTTTAGAAAGGGGTGTTAGTATATGTATTTAATCCACTGATACCAGGATATATCACTTAAATTAACAGGGTCTGGTACAAACAACATTCAACGTTCAAACTAACCCCCATAATTTGACGGGCACTGACAAAAAAAAATATCACTCAGGCCTAACAAAATATGAAACATAGTTTAGGTGATTAAATTTAAAAAAAAAACTTACTTTCGATGTCAATTTACAATTTGCATTTGAAGACGTTTTGTATAAGTGTATAGTTACTGTTGTGGTGACAAAAGTTCGTCTGCTATGGCAAATCTACCTGCTAGTAGTATCAAGTTCGTCTGCTATGGCAAATCTCCCTGCTAGTCTATCAAGTTCGTCTTCTATGGCAAATCTACCTGCTAGCAGTATCAAGTTCGTCTGCTATGGCAAATCTACCTGCTAGCAGTATCAAGTTCGTCTGCCATGGCAAATCTACCTGCTAGCAGTATCAAGTTCGTCTGCTATGGCAAATCTACCTGCTAGTAGTATCAAGTTCGTCTGCTATGGCAAATCTACCTGCTAGAAGTGTCAAGTTCGTCTGCTATGGCAAATCTACCTGCTAGCAGTATCAAGTTCGTCTGCTATGGCAAATCTACCTGCTAGCAGTATCGTTATTTAAATTTGTTGCAAGACTAGGATCTTAAATAGAGCAGCAACCAGAGGATACCATAAATACAATCTACAAGACCTATGATAAAAACTAACATATTAAAACACCTGCAAATAGTATGTATTAGATACTTTTTATATTGATTTTTTTTAATCAAGTGTTAAAGTTCCCTCTCCCCCACCTCCCCCGTTCAAAGTAGCCCCGGTTGACGGTATAGGCCTATGTATACGCTATACGGTAGCCTTGCATCAATCAGTTTGCTTAAAATGCGGTGCCCGTTTCAAGAATTCACATTCACACGCATTCAGATAAAATGCGCTGTAAATTAAAATAATATAGGACACAGATGCAATTTCCCTAGGATCTGCAGCACATTTCACGAATTCATACATTGATTCAGATAGGCCTACGTAGGCCTAATTTTCTTAAAATGCACCGTGTATTTCAAGAATACAATAATACAGACGTAACTTTATCCCGATGCTTTCGTTTCAAGAGGAGAATGATATGTAGGCCTACAGATAAAGTTTTCACAACTTCACATTTCAAAAATGATGTAGATGTAGTTTTGTTAAAATGCGCTGCACGATCATTTCAACATTGCAGTGATTGATACAAACTATGTAATTTTCGTACCATGCCACTGTACACTTCTTACATGCACTGTGTATTTCAAGAAAACAATGACACACATGTAACTTTAGCGGTATGCCTTGCAAAAAAGCTAGGTTTCCATGTGCGCGTATTGCGCATTGCGTACAACGTATTGCGTAGTTGGGGTGCGTATTGCGTACTGCGTATACCATTTTCCATGTATCCGCAAACCAGGCGTATACTGTACGTATACAGTGTTTACTTTGGTAGGATTTGGCGGCATTTTGTGTATGTTACGCGCGTCTACCCTGCGTGATGCGTACACATCGCTACGCAGAGCGATTGAAACGCATAGGCAACACGCAGTACGCATTACGCAGTACGCAATACGCGCACATGGAAACCCAGCTTAACACAATGATACAGATAACGTTTTCTCAAAATGCGCTGCGCATTTTAAGAATGATACCGCTGTAGCCTAGTTTTCTTGAAGTGTGCAGCTTGCTCGTTTCACAAACACACTGATTCAAATGTAATTTTTGTCCAGTGCAAGTTGCAGGGGGCTACAATACATGTAAGAAGGGGTCTCAATATTATTCATTTAAACTCGGTAAATATTCTTTAAATTTTACATAGTACCGAATGTCTAGCTGTCGCCGTCTTATTTATCAGGCCTTGTTGGATTCTTACTGTGTCCGGCGCATTTCGGGAATGTCTTCATTGTACTAGGTAGGATGCGTGGTCCTGATTTCCGTAACGTGCATATTAGGCCTATGTGGGCTCTGTCGAAAGCTGCTGCTCTCTCCTCTTTGCAGGTTGTCGATGAGAAGATGCCTCCAGTGTAAAATACACTTAGGCCTACATCAGTACGTGCCATGATCATGATTCCCGTTGGGCAAAAACATGAGAAAATTGTGCTCGTTGCGTATGTGTTTCCCAGAAATAAGCAAGCCATGTCGCAAAACCTGAATCGATCATGAGGATATATATATATATATATATATATATATATATATATATATATATATATATATATATATATATATATATACATATATATATATATATATATATATATATATATATATATGTCTACGTGTGTGTGTGTGTGTGTGTGTGTGTGTGTGTACTTAATATCAAATTAATCTTCAGAAGTTCCAAAATAATATATATTTTGCAAAACAACCCTGTAAGCGTGGATGATGCGCCCGCATCAAAGTTTTTTAACAAAGTTGTCAAAAATGAAATATATACAATTTTCATTGCATTTCCATCTAATTAGATCAAAGATTAAAACTTGCAATTTATTGGGACCGAAAACTTGAAAAAGTGTCAAAAGGCGAGATAACTGAAATTATGGGCCTCTACGTGAAATCAAGAACACATTAACTTCACACTTTAACATAAACACTATTTTCGAGTCGAGACGCTCTGGCGAGAGAGCGAGAGCGAGAGAGAGAGAGAGAGAGAGAGAGAGAGAGAGAGAGAGAGAGAGAGAGAGAGACAGAGAGACAGAGAGAGAGAGAGAGAGAGAGAGAGAGAGAGAGAGAGTTGCTACAAAGAGTCTAAAATAAATAAATACATTAATTAATTAAAAAAGTGATAATAAGATTTTTGAGAACCAGACATTTACAGGTTCCACTTCTGTTATGTTAAGTCACATCAGTTACGTCCTATCTCGCACAAAATGTGCTAGGTGCATTTTCCAATGTGGTGCGAGATATTCCCACCTCTGGTTATATATATAAATATATATATATATATATATATATATATATATATATATATATATATATATATATATATATATATAGGGGAATATGACATTGTCTCGTTGCTACAAACTACATCAGTGACTTGAATGAGGATTTTTTTTTTTTTTTTTTTGCTAGTAGCTTCATTTTGTGGTACCATGGCGTGTGGTGTTTAACACAATCGTATGCTTGAGACCTCTCCTTCCCTTAGAATAAATCTCTCATCTCTTTTTTTCTGTATACAGTACAACGTCAAGGTAGGGGCTGGCCATTTGGCCCCTCTCCCGCTGCCTCACCAAAAAGTGAGACAAAATGGCATTCAAACAGTAGGCACATGTTGTGTATATCCGTGCTGCATACTTAACCATGAAAACGTTGATGGTAGAGATCGGGGCAAGAACGCAAAAAAAAAATAATAATGATAATAAATACAAAAAGAACCTTTTAAATTGGCATTCGAATGTATTTAATAGAGTTTTAATGTCTCTGCATCGCAAATCCCCAAACGATCATCAATTAAGGCATTATTGTCACCCTTGTTATTTTCCCGCATTCCTGGAGTGTGCCGGGAAATACCAACGCCTGCAAGACACGTGGCGCAGGCAAGCGGTCCATCCCCCACCGGTATGTGCGTTGCCCTCAACTTTTGTTGGCAATAGTTCATGCATGCTTCAGTTCTGAAGGGCGTAATACACTGTTTAGTTGCCCAAGCACAAACTAAGCATACACGTCTAAGTGATCAAATGACATATATATATATATATATATATATATATATATATATATATATATATATATATATATATATATATATATATATATATATATATATATATATAACGGGTGTGTCGAAATCAGGAGAGATCACAAATGCCGAAGGAGAAAAACGCGCGCACACACACACAAATATGTCAACATTATTTTGTGTTGTGTCATGTTATAAATATCGTCGGCATAATGCAATTTAGTGGTCTTCTATTTTGATTAAAATAACAGGAAGAAGATTAAAATAAGAGAAAGGAATAGTATTGCGAAGAACAGATCTTTGTCCTCTTCTGTTTAGTTTGCAGTCAAACATAATACAGTTGTCCTGTTCTGTTTAGTTTGCAGTCAAACAAATACAGTTGTACGGTTTTAAAAAAAGCTATAATGTATATTACGCCATCATGTGGTGACACGCTGATAAATAGGCTAATTCTATTGGCACGTGGTGACTGATCTACTTATACAAATGGTTCAGTGCCCTTGTGCCTATTACAGTTATACATAATTCTGCCATATCGTCTGCTCTGTCTCTCCGCAGCTCAGTGAGTTTCGCGCCAAAACTACGAAAACTCTTTGTTGGCATTCACGGAATCTGCAGCAATGTCACTAATTATGATTCCATGGACACTTGTTATCTTCGAATGCAGCCGTGCTTTAAGGTTAAAAAGCAAAAGACACATTTGAGACATGGTTTTGTGCAAATAAATTAGGACAAATGAAGAAGAGAGCATTTTAAGTTAATGGATCGATAGATATAAAATTGAATTCCTGAATGTAATCTGTAAATGTTCCGTGAAAACACTAAGAAATTATACATACAAACATACATACATACATACATACATACATACATACATACATACATACATACATACAGACATACATACATACTTTCATATTTTTTAGTTTTTTTAACATCATTAACATTTTGTAACACCAAAAAGGGCTACTTTCACCAACACAAGCCTTTGTCCTATGTCCTCTTGGCATCAATGGAATATCTTTTGAAATTAATCACCCAAATTAATTATAACCCGAATTATTAGACCTACTGCTGTTTGGGGAGGCATTTCCGGAAATTGTCCCACTTTGGCGAATTTACATCTGTTCAAGGCATGTTAGCTCTTTCTTTTTCTAAGTAATGGAAGGTAATTTTTATTGAATTGATGGTAAAATGATCAAGTTCTTACAATGTTTTTACTTAAAAGCCTTTTCGTTGTTGCGGTTGGGGTGGATGTACTTTTTGTGGTTTCGTGGTTCTGGTGTTTTTTTCCCCGATTTACTGCCGCTGCTTTTTTTTTTTTTTTTTATCTCAGTTAGCTTGCAATTTGCCGATGCACATATTTGCGGATAAACAATCGAGTGGGGCAGTGTCTGGTGGCTGCGGACAGATGTCATTAACCGCCGCCATGTCTTGTCCAATGGCCGTGGTTTGGGCCACTCAAACCATGCCTGAAGTAGGCGAGATGCCACGATTTCCATATGCTGTCTTTTCTCGGGGCATTTTCCCACGGACCAGTATAAAGCCTCCACATACCAGAGGCTACCGTGATCTCGGCTGAACAAAGACTCAACCTGTCGCGAGTCAGTTCACCGGGATTTGTGCCTTTATTGTGTATTGGTATGTCTTATCACTCGCATTGTTGACACAACAATTTGGCGTTTAGCTTTGCCGACGGCCAGCACACAGGAGGCGGGGTTTTCCCACACATTCGGCAACCTGCTTCACAAAGCCGTCGACACGTGCGATTTATTACAAAATGTCTATTACGGGGCTTGATTGACAGACAAACATAAACAGTGTATCTAATCAAACAATAGCCTGCCCCCTCTTGACCAATCAACATCGAGAAGCCACGAGCCAGAGTGACGTATCACCTCCGGCAAATTTCCATTCTGTAATGTTATTGGCTGAGTGTGTGGGCATGCAGCGTGGGAAACAGTTGCCACATATTTTCACACAGGGCGCATGGCATGCGTCAGAGGTTATAAATACTTGCTGGTCGCCAAATTTTCCCACACTCATAGTTTCAAGATATCTCAGCACAAGTAAGCACACTGTACATTGGACATTCCATCGAACTGCTAAATGGCACACACTGTCTCGGCCACAAGCAACAGCGAAATGGCCTTGAATCTGGTGCGAAAGGTAGGTTTTGATTTTTCTTGAAGAAATTTCAGTTTTAGTATTGTGACGTTTTACGCTCAACGGGTGCATGGGAATCTGCTCATGGTGCCTTGGGTATCTGATAGGTTGCCCGCTGGCCATAACATGTGGGTATGAAAGTTTATTTGTACAAAAAAACTTAATTAAATTTGTAATCACACAAAAGCAAGGTGTTATTTCTTGGGTCTTCACGAAGGGTGGAGTGGTTTGAAGGGAAAATGTTTGCGGAATGATTAAGAAATTCTTGTGAAGCAACAGTGACTTGCTTCTATCATGAAAATGATTTGTAAAAACACAAGTTTTGCATTCAACACTAACACCGTTATTTCCCACGATAAAAATTTATATATTGCATCGGATGACTTGAAAAAAATAGAGATGCCAACTGTCCCTCATCATTAGGGACAAACCCTGAATTTTGCTTAAAAATTGACCAATTTTCAGTGTATGTCCCTCATCAAAATTTAATATTTGCTGTTATATTCCTTGTTTCCCTGAAATGACAGTCTGAATGTTGGCATCCCTGTAAGAGTAATTATGAGTTGTAATACCGCCTAAACTTATTACAATAACATAATGATAAAATGCTTATTAATTCATCCAAGTGTAATAATATACTCATGGAAAATTGGACCAGAAGCCCTCTTTTAATTGTGATTACAGAAAATATAAAGTTCACCTGTCGCTCTGAATATATTAAGCTTACAGCATGAATGTAATTAGGCGTGCATGATGTTCATATCATGTTCACACACGTGCTTTGACTTCCTCACACATATTTTTACCTTTTTTTTGGTATTTTTTGTTTTGTAGAGCAACAAACCGCTCATGGAGAAACGCCGGAGAGCCAGGATAAATAGTAGCTTGAACCAACTGAAGAGCTTGGTGCTTGAAGCAATGAAAAAAGATGTAAGTGGCTTATTTCAGAGAGTCTTCATTGCAATCCAAATTGATTATGTGTGCCAACTGTTGCACGAACTCGACAAAACCTGTTGCCGGGTGCACACGTGCCCGAATAGGCAACGGTGCAGCTGGTATTATAAGCTCCTTGACGTCTCAAAGTAACGTTTACAAACGGTGGAGGGGGGGGGGGAGGGAGGAGGTTCCACCATTCCCCCAAGAAAAGGAGCCTTCGGCATTCACATGGCCCAGTGTTGTATTTATGATGCTTCGTTGACATAGAAAGTGACTTTCGCGTGTGTAAACCATTCACAAAATCCAGGACCTTTTGCACTTCCGGCAAAATTGCCTGCGGGCTTACTGTATAATCAACTAACATACGTCGCATTTACATGGTAAACCTATTGTTCGTCATACCTGTTGGGCTAACAGATTACTTTAGGCAGTCAACTTCTCCCTTTCCCACGCTCCCATGATAGGTAGTTACAACGGATCAGTGATTTGATTTGTAACCAGCACGATTACTTTACTATTTTCACAGACTTCACGGTATTCCAAGCTGGAGAAAGCGGATATATTAGAAATGACAGTGAAGCATCTCAAGACCGTCCAGCGACAACAAATGTCAGGTAAGCACAATGTAAAAGTCAGTTATCTGCATGTTTCCGTCCCTTCTTTGATATTTTATCGGAGTGCACACTGCAGAGATCTGATAAGTACCTTTTTTTCTATTTGAAAGCGGGCGGGGGAGGGGGTTCTAGTACTCTAGTACAGGTAATACCTTTGCCCCAGTACCAGTTGCGGAAAATAAGAAAATGTGGAAATAAAGGCTGGCGTGGAGTACAAAATACAAAGGGGCTTCCAGTATGCAAGTACGATAAATAAAAATATTTAGTACACTGGCATGATTACTCTTTACCCCCGCCTTTTTTAACTTCATTTCAGTCAGTGAGCATGTGTTGTGTAATGGCTGTAATATCATTGTCAGTACAGTTACCTCAGCACTTGCAAACCATAATAAAATCTCGGCATATAATAGTAATGTTACGAACACAGAAACTGTAGACAATTTAATAAAGGAGAGCAAAATTTATGAACAAATATATTGATGAACAGAAACAATGGATTTCTTTATCATGACATATGAGCATGTTATTTTATTGTGTTGTTTGTTTTATTCAACAGTTGCCATGGCTTCAGACAGCACTGTGGCTGGCAAGTATCGAGCCGGTTTCACCGAATGTGCGAAAGAAGTTACACGTTATTTGACGTCAATCGACGGAATCCGCACGGAAACGAGGGACAGACTTCTGAGTCACTTGGCAAACTGCATGCACGCTGTCAACAGCGGGGCTACAGCGCCATCTTCAGGCATTTACCGCCAACAGGTGTCGGATACATTGACGCAGCCCATCCAAGTACAGATTCCATCTGCCACTGCGGTCCCTGCTTTGCCAGGGGCACAAGCCCAGATGCATACCGGTTGTACCAGTGGTAGCTCTTCTGCTGTCTATTCGCCGCAGGAAACAAAATTAGCGGGGGCATTTCAGCTTGTTCCAGGCACTCTGTCAACTGGAACTGTTGCTTTTTTTGTGACACCTCAACAAACTGCGACCCCCGTGTATGTTAGTCCACAAATGGACAAACCTGTCTCCACATCAACGGGCAATCAATACAAACTAAAAGCACCAAGCCCAATGCTAGGTATGGAGGCCCCAGAATTTGCTCCTCAACATCAGCCCGTTCATGACAGCCGTACCACTTCTCCTGCAATGCTCATGATCAGATCTCCAGTGTTGCCGTCTAGTGACGACAGAAAAGAGCAAGTCTGGCGGCCGTGGTAAAAAACACACTGGACATTTCTTAAAACATATGAACTGGATTACAGTGAGGGGAATTCCCCAAATTCCGGATGTTATGCATAATAAGCTGACACTTGAAAGTGGATGTACACATCACATATGACAACTGGATTTTAATGAAAGACTGATTTACAGAGTGACAGTTGAGTTCCGCAATTTTCATTTGACATTTCATGAGAAATCATATGAAAGTCCATATGATTCACAGAGTGACAGTTGAGTTATGCAGTTTTCATTTGACTTTTCATAAGAAATCATAATCCTGAATGAAAGTCCATTTGCAATGGGGGGGGGGGGATGCCCCAAATTCAGATATTCTGCCTAAAAAGAAGACTGATTGAGAGAGTGACAGTTGAGTTATACAATTTTCATTTGACTTTTCATGAGAAATTATATGAAAGTACATGTGATTTACAGAGTGACAGTTGAGTTACGCAATCTTCATTTGACTTTAATGACAAATCATATGAAAGTCCATATGATTTACAAAGTGACAGTTGAGCATTCAATTTTCATTTGACTTTTCATGAGAAATCATAATCCTGAATGAGAGTCGATTTGCGATAGGGGGAATGCCCCAAACTTAGATATTCTGCATAAAAAGAGGACTGATT
Source organism: Hermodice carunculata (assembly GCA_964020975.1). NCBI lineage: Eukaryota > Metazoa > Annelida > Polychaeta > Eunicida > Amphinomidae > Hermodice > Hermodice carunculata. Next base: position 56,905,805 of record OZ026626.1, read on the forward strand.
GAGAGAGTGACAGTTGAGTTATACAATTTTCATTTGACTTTTCATGAGAAATTATATGAAAGTACATGTGATTTACAGAGTGACAGTTGAGTTACGCAATCTTCATTTGACTTTTATGACAAATCATATGAAAGTCCATATGATTTACAAAGTGACAGTTGAGCATTCAATTTTCATTCGACTTTTCATGAGAAATCATAATCCTGAATGAAAGTCGATTTGCGATGGGGGGAATGCCCCAAATTCAGATAATGTGCATAAAACGAAGACTGATTCAGAGAGTGACAGTTGAGTTATGCAATTTTCATTTGACTTTTTCATGAGAAATCATGATCATGAATGAAAGTCCATTTGCGATGGGGGAAAATGCCCCAAATTCAGATATTCTGCATAAAAAGAAGACTGATTCAGAGAGTGACAGTTGAGTTATGCAATTTTCATTTGACTTTTCATGAGAAATCATGATCATGAATGAAAGTCCATTTGCGATGGGGGGAAATGCCCCAAATTCAGATATTCTTCATAAAAAGAAGACTGATTCAGAGAGTGACAGTTGAGCTATGCAATTTTCATTTGACTTTTCACGAGAAATTATATGAAAGTCCATATGATTTACAAAGTGGCAGTTGAGTAATGCTATTTTCATTTGACTTTTCATGAGAAATCATAATCATGAATGAAAGTCCATTTGCGGTGTGGGGAATGCCCCAAATTCAGATAATCTGCATAAAAAGAAGACTGATTCAGAGAGTGACAGTTGAGTTATGCAATTTTCATTTGACTTTTCATGAGAAATCATGATCATGAATGAAAGTCGATTTGCGATGGGGGAAATGCCCCAAATTCAGATATTCTTCATAAAAAGAAGACTGATTCAGAGAGTGACAGTTGAGCTATGCAGTTTTCATTTGACTTTTCATGAGAAATCATATGAAAGTCCATGTGATTTACAAAGTGGCAGTTGAGTTATGCTATTTTCATTTGACTTTTCATGAGAAATCATAATCATGAATGAAAGTCCATTTGCGGTGGGGGGAAGGCCCCAAATTCAGATATTCTGCATAAAAAGAAGACTTATTCAGAGAGTGACAGTTGAGTTATGCAATTTTCATTTGCCTTTTCATGAGGAATCATATGAAAATCCATATGATTTACAAAGTGACAGTTGAGTTATGCAATCTTCATTTCACTTTTCATGAGAAATCATATGAAAGTCCATATGATTTACAAAGTGACAGTAGAGCTATGCAATTTTCATTTGACTTTTCATGAGAAATCATTATCATGAATGACAGTCGATTTGCGATGGGGGTAATGCCCCAAATTCAGGTATTCTGCATAAAAAGAAGACTGATTCAGAGAGTGACAGTTGAGTTATTCAATTTTCATTTGACTTTTCATGAGAAATCATGATCATGAATGAAAGTCGATTTGCGATGGGGGAAATGCCCCAAATTCAGATATTCTTCATAAAAAGAAGACTGATTTAGAGAGTGACAGTTGAGCTATGCAATTATCATTTGACTTTTCATAAGAAATCATATGAAAGTCCATATGATTTACAAAGTTACAGTTGAGTTATGCTATTTTCATTTGACTTTTCATGAGAAATCATAATCATGAAGGAAAGTCCATTTGCGGTGGGGGGAATGCCCCAAATTCAGATATTCTGCATAAAAAGAAGACTGATTCAGAGAGTGACAGTTGAGTTATGCAATTTTCATTTGCCTTTTCATGAGAAATCATATGAAAATCCATATGATTTACAAAGTGACAGTTGAGTTATGCAATGTTCATTTCACTTTTCATGAGAAATCACATGAAAGTGCATATGATTTACAAAGTGACAGTTGAGCTATGCAATTTTCATTTGACTTTTCATGAAAAAATCATTATCATGAATGAAAGTCGATTTGCGATGGGGGGAATGCCCCAAATTCAGATCGAGAATGACAGTTGAGTTATGCAATTTTAATTTGACTTTTCATGAGAAATCATATGAAAGTCCATATGATTTAAAAAGTGACAGTTGAGTTTTGCAATTTTCATTTGACTTGTTATGAGAAATCATAATCATGAATGAAAGTCGATTTGCGATGGGAGGAATGCCCCAAATTCAGATAATCTGCATAAAAAGAAGACTGATTCAGAGAGTGACAGTTGAGTTATTCAATTTTAATTTGACTTTTCATGAGAAATCATAATCATGAATGAAAGTCGATTTGTGATGGGAGGAATGCCCCAAATTTAGATATTCTGCATAAAAAGAAGACTAATTCAGAAAGTGACAGTTGAGTTATGCAATTTTTTCATTTGACTTTTCATGAGAAATCATATGAAAGTCCATATGATTTACAAAGTGACAGTTGAGTTATGCAATCTTCATTTGACTTTTCATGACAAATGATATGAAAGTGCATGTGATTTACAGAGTGGCAGTTGAGCTATGCAATTTTCATTTGATTTTTCATGAGAAATAATCATAAATGAAAGTCCATTTACAATGAGGGGAATGCCCCAAATTCAAGATATTATGCATAATAAGAAGCTGATACTTGAAAATGGATATACATATCACAAACGACAACTGGATTTTATTTGAAAGACCATGGTTACAGAGTAACAGTTGAGTTATGCAATTTCATTGGACTTTTCATAAGAAATCATAATCACAAATGAAAGTCCATTTATCATTACTTTATCACATCGTCATGGACTTGCCTGCAACACTGTGTCTCACATCGAAGTTGGTGCTTGTCATTGTATAAATTGTACACATGAAAGACTGAATTGCAAAAATGTGTTTTGTATGGCGATATACAAGAGTTTGAATTTATTTGATATAAATTCAGAAATAATTTTGTACATTTTGTCTCATTCGTTTTTGTGTGTGTGTGTGTGTATAACAGATTCCTGAAGAATGGTTTCAAACTTCACTCCAGCTTTCATTGTTTCATTGCCAAGCTCGAATAAAAGTCGCTTCTTAAGGCTTGCAAATCACAGCAACCAAAATTTATTTTTACAACACTTTTTGGTTAATATTAACCTTTTCCATGCTGTAATAACACCGAATCAACGGGTTCCTGCTGAAAACGCGTTGGGCACAAAAGTGTACCAAGGATTGGTGTAGATGGTCCGGACCAACATGAAATCTGCTAATATACGTGCATATTGAAAGAAGGGTTTTTTCAGCAAAAAAAAACAAAAAACCGGAGTCCCAACAAATTCAGGTTTGCCGATGAAAGCAGACCAAAGGTCAACTGGTTTCACCGAAGCGACAAAGAATGCTATTGGCAAGATGTATAATAACCCAAGCAGGCTAGAACTTTTCTGTTCTTTGAAAAACCTGACGTCATCATTCGAATTCAAATTCAAATCTTCTCATGAAAAACGTACTAAAAAATCTGCAAAAAGGTACATTTTAACTTGCCTGCCATCGTTGACTGGTGTGACTGACAAAGAGCTGATAGGTGGCGCCCTGTTAGATTTTCGGAATGAATGTGCCCTTATATCACATATATTTACAACGTAATGTTCTTACTGTCCCGCAGAGCATGGCATAACAGACCTTGTGCATGCTATTACTCCGTGAGCAGGGATTTCCAGAGTTGACGGTTATCGTTTTTGCAAGACTGCCCTATTGGGATATGCAAAGCATACCGTTACTGTAACGCTATAGATACACAAAAAAAAAAAAAAACAGCGATGACAGTCTATTAAAGAACTAAATTGCACATATATTTTTTTTTTTAATTTTCAGTATGTCCCAAATAATAAAATGGTACCACTGCGGATATGCAGAGTTACAGGTTATTCATGACAACATATCCGCGAGGGCAGTACACATTCAGTTTGCGAGTTTGGCATGGGTTGCTTGCAAAACCAGCTTATTTCCTGCCTTCTTGATGCTATTGCAAAGGAGAGGTGAAAAGGGTGCTTTGACAATTAATCGCACGATTAATGTCATTATCTGCAATTGTTAGTTGCTAGTTTATAGTCCTATTTAGCTCGGCTACAAGTAGGAATAAACTGGCTTGTCTTCAGAATTTTCGCTCTTTTGTAAGATGTTCAGTGCCCAAATCTCTGGAGTCCCATCATGCACAACGTTACTTCTACATGTCCCAATCAGCTGCCGCACAGGGACAGTTTTATTCCACAATTTTCTTCTACTCCAAGTAGGATCAAAGGTACCTTATATTTTTTAGTATCGAGACAATTCTTATTTAGTCTTCTCTCTTTTCTCAGCGTGATTGTATATTGGTAATAATCAATCTGTCTAAAACAAGAACATTAGCCAGAGGTTAATAAAACGGAGGGGCGATGTATCAGTAATGATGGCGTGAAAGATGGAATTAAACGTAATGTAAAAGAGGTTCTGCCCCGTGGGGCCCTGTCCAGAACGCACTTGAATCAAATTGGATTGTAGGCCGTAATCACCGGCCATATATGGATCTCCAGCGGAAAATATTGCCCACAACAATATTATCAAGTAATGTGTCCCTGCTGACAGCCACCCACTTTTACCCCATATCTATACGGGGTGGTATGCACCCTTCAGTGGGCAGAATCCAAATTTCGGGAAAATGACATATTATGATATACATGCATGGGTACACAAAGGATTATATATACACCTATATATATATATATACATGCATGGGTATACAAAGGATTATATATACACCTACAGGAAAGATGCGGCGCCAAAGATAAAGCAGGGGAAAGACCGACACAGACATGCACACAGTATGATTGAATAAAGTCACCAAAATCTAAAGTTGGGGACCAATCCATTTTTACGTCGACTTACCCCATGGTACTGATAATCTCAATCATCAAATAAATCCTGTAGGGCCATTTTACCTCGAGATAGCTCATAGTACTGATGACCTTAATCTTAACTTCAATCCGTTGGTGACATTTCTGCCCCACCCTAGCCCAAAGCATTGCCTCAGAAACAGACCCAAGCTCTGTGTTGTGTTGTAAAGAGAACACGGAACTAGTCTGTTTTGGAAGCAACCCATAACACTCAAGTTAAATCCTAATTTCATCCTTTGCTTGCTTATTGTCTGGATTATTCAAATTCCTCAAAAAAAAAAAAAAACCCACACATTTCCTTCCAATAATTAACAGCAAATATTTACTTCCAATGTAATATACAACTAATGAATAATGATCTTGAACTTCCTCCGAACATATTGTGCAGAAAAACGGGAAATACATCGAGTGAATTTACTGATGCTCTCTTCAACGGCATAACGCTAAAATGGTTACAAATAAGGCGGGGGTGGGAGGATCTGGAGAGTTATAGATTATTTGTTGCTTTGCAGGCAGACTGTCCCTGTCCTTGCACTGTACATAATCGCAGATATTGCAATGTCTTTCTAAACGAAAATATTTGCTAGAAAGCTAAATGGTATTTATTCACAGTTACAGTAGACTTTATAATTGCTGCATTTCGTATATTTTTGTCCAAATTTACTCCAATCAGGTTACAGTGATTTAATTCTTTTAAAGAAGGGCCCCAGGCGCTTATAAACACTGACTGGATATTGACCTTTGGAATCTAATCATGTATTAAGGTCCACCAAATATTTCTCTGGTTTGTCCAAGATGCAGTGGAATATACCAGTGAAACCCCATGACGAAGAACTCATGAAAATACCCCATTAACAGGCTGTTGAAGATTAAATTATGTACATACAAAGCAGGTGCTGTATTCCATTTACAGGCGCAAAAAATATATATGAATTATTTCATCGTTACGGACAAGAAACCCATGACTAAGCAAAATTGTTTTGCTCTTCATTTCAAAAATAAACCTATGCGCACAGCATTCATCCCACAGCGCCATTGACTGTAAATGCTTGAAGCTATTCTTTTGATTTTTGTGCCTCTTCCGCGTATATTAAGACATATGTAAAGCTTTTCATGAGTTGGCATACCTTAACGGTAGATTATTTGAAAACTAGGTAGCATTCCTGAAACATTAGACTGCCACCACATTGTAGTTTCATGCATCACTTGACCGAATTTCTTGCAAGACAAGCGCACAATCCCAGATGAAGTTCCAAGCATTTTTGGGGGGAGAAAAGAAGGGACAAACCCTCTTTACAACCAAGCCTTCTTGGGTGGCACATGCACGTGTCACGTGCTCGTTGTCTGACGTCACATCCGGAGAGTGTTAATGTGGCTTTTTGTGGGAACCACAGCCTGTGCCTCCCACGTGTCTGTAGGAATGTTTTAGTTCTGTCATGCACTGTCATTTGTCAATGAAAACCAGGTGCTACAGTAAACTGAGTCGACAGAATGAATGTACCTCCAGAGCAATGCGTCCAGGTAGTTATTTCTTGAGAATGTGTGGAGGAAATTGGTGCGACCTCAAGCAGACCGTGGGAAATAAAATAAGAGCGGGTAAAATGGTCTTCCATTGAATGACTAGTTATAATTTTGCAAATATATATGCAAATATATGTTCAAGAGTAATGTCATAATTATAGTACTGGTGTATGTGAAAATGCTTTGCATATTTTCATTGCGAAAAATGTTTTAAGTACTACGTGCATTCATACAAACAAGTAACTGTTCAGAATTTTATGGTTTAAACACATTTCTTAAACAATAAAAGAGTGTTGACCCCAAATAAGCTCCCTTTAAACACTGATATATAACAGCGTTTATAGCATTAAGCAGCCCCCCAAGTGAAACAAAATGTTGTCTATCAAAGCTTGAACATTGGTAATATGCTGGAAAATCTCCCACACATCAGAGGGATACATTATTTACAGCCAAACCTGCCCATTGGCCTACCTGTGTTAAGGGCCCACACGCTCAAAAGGACTGATGTTACCCCCCCCCCCCCCGCACATTTGAGCAATTTTTACCTGCGTTAAGGACCCATGAGCTAGATGCACCCAGAGCCCACAGTAACAGTCCACAGCAAACCATTACCTCTGCTAAACACTCGGTGTTCTCTTTGGGGCATTGTGATTTTAAGCTAAGGATAAGTTACGGCACAGTGTTCCCAATATGTGTATTTTGATTGTTAAAAGACAAATACAAACAAGTTATATTTTCCTGCAAACTTTAAAACTATGATTAATAAATAATATATAGGCCTCGGCCTCTCTCTCTCTCTCCCTCTCTCTCTCTCTCTCTCTCTCTCTCTCTCTCTCTCTCTCTCTCTCTCACTCTCTCTCTCTCTCTCTCTCTCTCTCTCTACCTCTATCGATCGATCGATGTATGATTCGTCCTTTCTCTTATTTTACCAGTATGCACTAGGTGCAACCCAGTCTTAAGGACCCACCCGTTTTAAGGGACCACTCCTCCGTGGTCGCATGGGAGGTCCCTTAAGACAGTTCCACTGTAATATTTACTGTAGTTAGACACATTTCTCAGGTACTATGCGAAAGCTTCGTATTGGAGATGGCACACGATTTCTATTTATATGTTGGTTTGCTCTCTTTTCGTCGGCAGGAAGGTGTACACACGCCACTTTTAACTCGGCAAGACACGTCGGTCACACACTAAGCTTCGAATGAGATTGTTACTGTCACATCGTGTATATTTCTTTTTACGCAATATGTAAGGAGAATGTGACGCCAGATCTGTCTCTAAGTCACGTAATATGTTAAGATAGATACATAACCTGGCGCTACAGTGAGCTACTTGTAACTGCTTTTTATGCTGGTTGCCTGCCCTAAATTTTGCAATTATTTTTCCCTTTGCTTTTGACCTTTTTTGCAAGTTTAGTGGGGATTATTTTGGTTGTGTTGTTGTGTATCAAAAACACAAAAACAAAACAGGTCCTTTTTACTTGCTTTACCACAATACAATGGCATGTAAGTGCTTTCATATTTTTCTGTCATGGTTCTCCTTGGAAAATATAACGTTTATTCTTCTAGAGGCTGTAAAATAGCACATATTTTTAATACTATTGTACCGAGGTTTCCGCTGACCAACAGACAGGCGCTTTCGTGATTTGCCTGCCCTGCGCGTCATCCAAGATCATCTGGAAAGTAACTCCATGAAATCAAATATAGCAAGTATCTTGTTCTCCAGAGGTCATTATACATATGACATTGTTGCTAGTGATATCACAAAGCAGATTTTGTAGGTAGCTATCTATATACATATATATATATATATATATATATATATACAGACGAACAGACAGAGAGACAGATAGATAGATAGATAGACAGACAGACAGACAGACAGACAGACAGACAGACAGACAGACAGACAGACAGACAGACAGACAGACAGACAGATAGATAGATAGATAGATAGATAGATAGATAGATAGATAGATAGATAGATAGATAGATAGATAGATAGATAGATAGATTCCCCTGTCACAATGTATGGTTTCTTTATAACAAATTTAAGTCCACTATTTAAAAAAATCAAGGCAGCCACAAATGATTAGGAGAATACAAGTCGTCGTAAACCTGGTATTTTTGTCGTCCAAGACACCTGCTAGAAACCACATTAATGCCTTCTGATTCCTCTCTTTATTTTATGACGATGTTAATGGTGACAGAACAAATTATTTGTGTGCATTTATTTGAACCCCAACAGTCCATAAGGCTTAAGTAGGAGCAAGCACTTTGGCCTATTTCTCACGCGTAAGCTTGCTTGCACCTTCTGTTGTAGATAAATACCGTCTAGACAAGTCACATGCGGGAGATTCCTCGCATTTCTTGGAACAATATGGCACACGCGTGCCATGTGTTGCAGAAGTGGATACACATGTGGTATTGACAACAACATCTTGAATCCACAACGGCGTATACACACATACAGCGTGGGAAATTAGAACTTGGTGGAAAGCTCGCTTATACCTGTTGCATGCAACCTGTCAAAATGGCGGGGATTGAGCACCAGTTGTGTTCAGATGTAGTGATGGAATGTCCGACAGTAACGGATATTTAAATTCCATTGTTGATTGTTGGATGATGATAACACTAACGCAAATAAAGATTTTCAGTACATTATTTTTGGTTGTCAGTGTCACATTGATGGCCACACGCTGTGCATGTTCGGGCGGGGGGGGGGGGGGGATTAAAGATGACGAAGGCTTTTTATGATTATTAGTTAAATGATACACAACGTATATTTACTGATCATAAATGAGAGACAGATCCTTGTCTGGTCAGATGTAACAGATCTTTTTGTAATAGCGGACAGGGGAAAATATCTATAACGGGTGACTATTTGGTGATAAGTAAGAAGTGGAGACATAATGCCGAAATAGGTGTCTAGTTGGGCGTCTGCAAAGACGTGTGATGCAGGAGAGACATCAATCAACAAATATTTGTTGGGTATAGACCCAACGTTACAGCTCTCTTTGAAGCCTACCTTCCCGCAAAGAAGAGAACGCAGAAGTAATAAATTTTGGAAATTTGTATATGATATATAATTCTTCTCCTAATGCAAATACATTTTTAGCTATGGTCGATTAAGTGGGTTTGTGTGTGCTTGTCTGTCTGTCTGTCTGTCTGTCTGTCTGTCTGTCTGTCTGTCTGTCTGTCTGTGTGAGCTGTCCTTATTTCATAAATGCCAGGATGCAGTTACGAGGGCTGGCTGAAAAGTTCTGAGGCTGACTGCATGTGAAAGTACAAAGTCGATGGTTTTCATTTATTGCTCTACATAGTCCCCTTTCAGGTTTACACACTTTTGATAGCAAAGCTGCAAGCCTGGATGCCGGTCATGAAGAAATTTTCTTCAGCCCCCCCCCCCCCCCCAAAAAAAAGTCACTCACAGCGGAAATGACGTCATCATTACTAGGAAAATGGCGACCGGCTAGTTCTCTTTTCATTTTGGGAAACAGGTGGAAGTCTCACGGGGTGAATAAGGGGGATGGTCAATGAGTTCGAAGCCACAATCACTGACATGACAACCACCTATTTGTGAACAGGAGCATCGTCTTGGTGGAAGAGGACTCCTTTAGTGAGCATTCCCCGTCGCTTAGCTTTGATAGCTTCAATCAACTGTCTCAGTAGGTCAGCATAATATCTTCCATTGATAGTCTGGCCTTTTTCAAGATAGGCAATAAACAGAATACCTTTGAAATCCCAAAAGACTGAAGCCATCACCTTTCCAGCAGAAGGAACCGACTTTGGTTTTTTTTTGGGGGGGGGGGGGCGGTGGATCCCAAATGCTTCCATTGTTTAGACTGAATTTTTATTTCTGGTTTAAAGTGATTAATCCAGGTGTCATCCATGATTACAAATCGGGCCAAAAAATCATCGGGATCTGCTTCAGAACGGCATAAAAAGTCTCGGGACGCCAGAAATCTGACACGTTTCTGATCCGCTGTCAAGAGCTTTGGCAGCCATCTTGCAGAAACTTTTGTCATTTCCAACTCCTTGCTGATAATGTGCTCAGCTCGGCCTCTCATGAAAGATGCCCACAACACTAGCAATATGTCGAGTGGTCAATCGTCCATCAGCCACCACCATATCGTGCACCCGGGTAATTTTAACGGGGGCGGTGGCGTTAAAGTATAGGATGCATATGGGACTCTGGAACAGGCTGCATTTCCAAACGTCATATGGATACAATGCCATACTGTTAGATTCTTCCAGTTTAATATCTATGTTTTCAGTTACAAGCAATATAACCGGAAAATATTGGAAGGATTCTGTACATTGAAAAACATGAAATGACAAACACAACTGACAGATCAAAGTCCCCAGGAATTCATATAGGCCTGTGCCTGGGTTTTTTTTTTTGGTTTTTTTTTTTTAATATATTTAAACCAAAGTCGCAAGAAGGATTTATAGTTCCAGAAGGACTGCAATGTTAAACTTTTCTGTCCCCCCTACCTTTACCCCCACCCATCCTCGCCCCCTTCCATGGCAAACTGTGAACGAAGCATCCCGTCAGTTGTGTACGGCCTTGCAACATGTACCGTTTAATCTGATTTTCATTAATTTCATTTCGTAACCGCAGTTTCATTACTTTCGCCGTTCCTTTCAAAACAGACAAGAACCAAATGACCTTTCACGTCATATGACGATCCGCACGACGCTTATGTCAAGTGACGTCACTAATGGGACGCTATATTTAATTTGCAAGTATGGCATTTGCGTTGGACCTTTCAGGATGTTTCTTTATATGAAAAGTGTGTGATATAATGTGTTTTCACCTCTTTTTAAAGTAGATTTTGTACAGTACCAAAGGAATCTCACCTACAGATCAAAGAGGGTGTTTCAAAGACCCCACATTGATGGGGAGATTGCTGTTTGCATCCCAGACACATCTGTCTCGTAGCAAACTACTAAACACATCGTAGAATAATATCTTATGTAATGTGATAGAGACAGCGTGATTTTATAAGATATGGCTGGTGAGCAAAGTTTAAGGTAGCATCCTGCCGAAAGTGAATTTATGTGCGTAAACAGAGGGCGCAACAAGAGAGGAGGAGGGGGGGGGTGCAAACACGGATTATGGACACAAAATATTTTTACAGCTACCAATTAAAGCTGAAATTTTTATTACAATTCACGATTGTTTAAAAAATACTAAATCACGAATCGGGTAACAAAATCACGTCATGGTCCTCGAGAAACGAAATTTAACAATAAAGCATCACCCAAGGACCCCTTGATGGCCCTCCGAGCTGTAATGTATGCTACATGTCCACAGAGATTAAAGGATATTGTGTAATTGACCGACCAAGATGATGTGAACATGCAGGAGTATATATATATATATATATATATATATATATATATATATATATATATATATATATATATATATATATCTTGTATATTTTGTCCAAACAGAAACTAAGACAGAAATGCAGCACAGCCGCAACTGTCAACACTGCTGGGCAGAACTGAGAAATGACCAAAAAATGAGGCGCTTCATCTTCCCATTATCATGTGTCGTCTGTCACAAATGTTTTGCCCTTTGTCTCGCTGATAGAAAATATAGTTTGAATGACAATTGTAGGTAAGTGATATATATCAAAACAGCAGCCCCAAGCTGGTCAGCTACGTTATTTTGTGCCCCGTCAGGCGCTTTGCTCCGAGTATAGCTGTTGACCCAGTTTTACTGCTGCCATGACAGGATTCCAATCGTCTTCGGTTATCATTTCTCCACCTCTTCCTCCTCCCCTTCCTTCTTTCTTCCATCTGAGAATTTGTTTCCGTGTCATTGGTCAAGAATATTCGTCAATATCTAGTGATGCTTCATTTTCAACATTTATAAATCAATATTTAAGGTACTGACTATTGTAGCTGTCGTCCCCAATCATACTCTAGAACATGGTATTTTTAAGACTCACAATAAAGTACCACTTAATTTGTGTAAGATATTATCCGCCAATACACAGGTCGAGTTACCCCCCATCCCCTTACCATCCACATACTCTATTAAAGTACAAAGTATAAAGGATAAAAAGAAACGTGGTGTGTTTGTGTATCTTGGTTAGATAGAATTGCATGGGGATAATGACTCACCTTTCCAAGTCACACAGTAACAGAAAAGTGTGTGTTGACACACACATTTTAACTAGTTCCCATATAAGTTTTTTTTCTGCGAATTATGTCTGGGTGGCAACCCACACATTTTGTTTATCCAAGAATTTCTTTCTTTCTTTCTTTCTTTCTTTCTTTCTTTCTTTTTTTTCTTTCTTCAACACACACTTTTCTGTTTTTCCTTTCATTCTCCCCTTCTTCTTTCTTTCTTTCCTTCTTTCTTTCTTTCTTTCTTCCTTTCTTTCTTTCTTTCTTTCTTTCTTTCCTCCTTTCTTCTTTACGTCCAAATTTGTCCTCAGTTTTTCTCGGACCCTACTATTCCCAAAACCACTAAATTTGCCTGCCAGTGAAATTAGGCACCTGACTTGGAATAGTCATGATGATTAGAATTATGCAAATGAGGAGCAATTAAAATTTTAAAAACTCCATATCTTCCAAACTATTGCAGATAGACACGAAGTTCTAACTCACACATATAGGTTTGGGACAACTGGCAAATCCAATAGCATACAAGCAAATCTTGGGGAATTTTATTGCACGTTGAATTCACCAAATTTCTCCCCAAACCACATACAAGCCTTAACTGCTTGCTGTATGACCTATTGCATGATTTCCGTGGTGCCTGGCAGCCATTTTGCATTCATAATTAACTACCTCGAACCTGTTTCACAGCTTTCAGTCTAATCCATGCATGCTAAATGTACGCTTTGCAAGGTTTGGGTCTTTTAGCAAATTGCGGGATGGGGGTGGGGTGGGGGTGGGGTGCGGGTGGGGGAGACTCCCAACAACTGTGTAATGATGCTCTGAATAAAATACAGAGTATCTCTTTCTGTTCATACATGAACAGATTGACTGCAGGCTGCCATATGTACAAGATTTTGTTTGCACTGGTGTCCTAGCTGGCCTGTTTTTGCCGAGGCAATGTCAGTCTGCTAAGCTTATTAGTCTCAAGAGAACTCACACTCCAGACTTCTAGGCAGAACAAGCCTGAATGTATCCTCTGTTAAAAATAGAAAACATACAGCTGAGTCGGCCAGACCAAGGAGGATAGAATTTGTGTCATCTCAGTGGACACTTTCAAGTCTTTGTTTTCTTGTAACCAATAAGAAGAAGCCTGTTCTTCATAGCCAGTAATAATAATAATATATTTACTGAACCTCCTAAAAAGGAGAATAAAACCATATACATCGAAATCAATACAAAATGTGACACACAGAACTCATAAGATGAAGGCATAATAAATATCCAAGAAATCACATTCAAACCAAATCACAATCTGCATACAGCACAGAATGATCACAACAAATATCATACAAAGCACATAAGAACCAAATTATAATTTACACACAACACAGAGTTATCACAATAGAACATAAGAAAAATTAAATCAAACAATCATGACAATAACGCACGTCGACAATACATAAAATAAAGCAATGGTAAACTTAATACAGAGGGCAGGGGAATAAAATCAGTACAGAAGGACACCACAAATAGAATAAGACTGAAGATTAGAATTAAAAAGCTTTGGTAAGCAGTTTAACTAAGTGATATTCCGTGGAATTTCTTTCCTGGTATTTCGGGGAAGAGAGTCAAAATTTTACAGTGTCAGATATACCATCACACTCGACAGGTCGCGTTTGCGACTGTCTCAATACTGAGACAGTATAGTTTTGTCTTGGTTCACAGGTACATGTTTATGTAGTTTCTTGACAGCTTCTCTTAAAATTTGTTTATGTAATAAAGGAAGAAAGACAGTTTCATATTGCATGTATACACATCCCTCTGAATTATAATACGTGTACACTGTACGTGCACATATACTCATCAATACTGACCAGAAGGGCTGACCCTCTCAGGAGTGGGCACTTTTCTCTGGTCGCGAGGGTGCTCACTGTAGAGAGGTTTCACTGCAGTGGTACTTGCAATTTAAGACCACCCCTTATGCCAGACAAAAGTGGGCACATAGGACAGGTGGTTTTTCTTTCTTTCTCTTCCTTCCTTCCTTCCTTCCTTGATTTCTTTCTTTCTTTCTTTCTTTACGACTAAGTTGGTCCAGAGTTTTCAGACACTATTTTTCCGAAAACCACCAAGCTTGTCATGGTGACTGATATAACCAGTTAAATTGGGCATCTCATTTGGAACAGTCATGATGTTTGAAATTATGCAAATTTGTAGAGGCAACAAAAATTTTAAAAGCGCCATATCTTCCAAACTATTGCAGATGGATTCAAAATTCCAATGTGCATATATACCTTTGTGATACTTGCCACTATAATGAACAGTATAGTTCTAGAATTTCAAATTGTGCTGATACATTGGAAAATTTAAAAGTTGAATTATCTCCAAAACTAATGTACATAGAGATGCCTTTCCAACTTCAATTTATGGGTTTTTGCCAAAGCCGCACCCAATAAACCATGAACCAAAGTTGTAGGAATTCAATTTATGCAAATTAGGTGAATATGCAAAATGTAAATCTTTAATAGCTTCAAAACTATTATAGAGGTGCCATTCCTACTTCAATTTACGGGTTTGTGGTACAGCCCTATAACCAATGAACAATAAACCAAAGTTCTTCTAGGTTTATAATTCATGCAAATTAGGCAGAGACACAAAATTAAAATCTTGATTAGCTTCAAAACTATTATAGATAGTAGTTTCATTCAAACATCACTTTATAAGTTTGGGACATGGCCACATCCCTTGAAGCGAGAACCAAAGCATTTTAATTTATAAAAATTAGGGTAATACACGAAATTAAGATTATGTTGAACAATGCAAAGTGTATCATTTCAAACTGTTCTCATTTTGAAGGCACCCAGACAGATTTGCTGTGAAGCAAATCTTCTTTTCTAGTTGAAGATTGTCCTACCCTGTTGTAAATTCAGCTCTGCATGTCATCCATACCGTACAAGAAACGTTTATGCATCACTTTTGGCATCGGTTTACTCCATAACAATACTGCATTACAGTTGAAAGGAGCACACTCCGAGAACTCACATGCATGCCCTTGGTCATACACAGCATGTTTTCAGCAGATGCTGAAAGCATCCAAGAAAAACTACTAACACTAGAAATACATAACCCTGCATTGATATTGACGAACACGATGTGTCAATGTTCACGAGCGATCGTCTTTGCTCTGTGTACAATAAATGATGCGTAGCTTCAAATGTGGCTTTGCAGCAAATTTCTGACTCGTCTTTGAGTTAAAGCGAGAAATATAAATTAAACAAAAGGACAAAACTGTATGTGCAAACGCATGTAGTTTCGTAAATTTGGATACGGATCCCTTGGCCGTACAGGGCAAGAACCATACCATAAAATTGTCTTTATTGCTCGTCGTTCCATTACTTTGGGTGGCAATTATTCCATGCCTTTGATTAAATACAATTGGCATTTTGAACACATGTAGCTGTTCATTCATACTCAAAACATTTGGACTCTTCCTTTCCATCGACGGCTTCAAAGTTCAGGGATTTTGACACCTCGTGGTTGTAAAGGTGTTACTGGCTGGACCCTGCGGTGATCCGTGGCTCCACGCAGTGGAAGACTTTTTCAAAATCCAGGAACCAAAAGAATCAATAATCGCTCGTGTTTCCGGGCGAATGGCACTTACCGAAGCACCACGCAGCTCGTTCCTGCAGCTACATTTCTTCAAGAGTTGCCCTAATCACTTTTGATCAGCACTTATGCCCTCTGTGGTGCAACAAACACAGTTTACTGCAAGTTTAATTACCATACTTGGTTGCCGCGAGCGAAAAAAAAAATGGAAACTTAAGTCCTGTTGCCAGGTTCCCACGACACTTATGGACGATTAGGCTATGAGATAAACAATGCGTTTTTTTCGGTAATTTAACTACAAGCATTTGCATATGTTCTATCACAAATATACATCTGTGAAGTGTATAAAACGGATCGCACACAAAGTGTACGGAATGAAGAATGATAAACTGAACTGGGCAGACTGGACGGGAGGGGGGAGGACGGTGGTGTTAGTATTGGGATGGGCTATGGTCAAGATTGCCAGCGAAGCAGCCTTGGTTCCCCCTATCAAGTGTAATATGTAAAATTCAGAAACAAAAACATTAGAGTCTGCCATACAGGCAATATCCAAGAGCATTACGGATGGATTATGTGACACACTTTGATTAATTAAATTGCTATCACATTGCGGTCATTCCTTCAGCTGTGACGTGTATTTGTATTTGTTTTGCAGACAGTTTACAAAAAATTGTCAGAAACCCATTGTGGGGAACAAGGACAGATTACTTATATATATATATATATATATATATATATATATATATATATATATATATATATATATATATATATATATATATATATTCAGATTTCAAATACCTGTTGATTAATAATTACGATATCTGATTACTTTCTCTTTACAGGTGAACTAAAGGCAAGAGTTCTTTGAAGGTCGTTATGCTGAGTATACTATTGTATACGTTAATTGGTAACCAGTCCCGCAGAGTTCACCACAGTACAAACCGATAAACGAATGACAGGTTCATGACGCCAGTAACGATGCGTATTTTAGAAATGTCAATTTTCTGACACAAGCGTGTGCTAGTAGTATTATGTATGGTGGCCAAGGAAGGGCTTAGCTCGGTCTCGAACCAGCAACCTTCGGCACCAATTACCTAGCCGAAATTGTCAAACGTACTTCTGTACTATATGAACAACCATCATGTTTATTCGTGTTATTGTTTATTTTGAAATGTTCCAACAATTTTCCGCACACGTAGGGTTGGGACACGATGGACTACCATTTGGTTGTGGATGACCTAAAATTAATTCTTCAAAGATTTTATCACACTTTGTTCTCTGACGGACCCAACTGGAGAAAATGTTCAATCCAAACTGCACATTTGAATACAATGCGTCAAAGGTCGTTCTTATGGTATGTGTGTATGCGCTGGGGTCAACTATCTACTGTGGTACTCACTGAACAGCGTCTTCTTCTAGGACTGCGTGGTTGCCAGATGAGGGTGGGTAAGGAGTTTCCTGTACTGGCGTACTGGGGCTTTTTATTTACCGTACTGGCGTACTGGAAGCCCTCTTATCTTACGTACTTCGCGCTATCCAAAATTTTAAAAGATTTTTATTTTCCGCACTACGTACTCTAGAAAAATAATTACCTGTACCAGCGTACTGACCTCCCCCCCCCCCCTACTCCCTTCTCAGATAGTAGTGACCACGCTTGGCAGGTATTAAATGTCCTTTGGCAAGAACATGCAGTTGGATCATGTCCCATGTCTGGGAAATATTACAGAAGTCCCCTGGTCTGGTATGAAGGGTGGTTCTTAACAACGGACTATACTGTAATATTAATGAAAGTCTTAAACTCAATTATTTTCGTTTCTCCTTCATTATCTTTTCACTCCGTCCAGAAAGATGGTGGAAGATAGAGGCCTCATATTCTAGCATGGTGGCCTAAGTAGGAGGTGTTACTAAAGGCTTTCTGAGGTGATGGTAAGGATATCTTCTGGATTTCTTTGGCTCCAAAGGTAGTAAACTGAATTTGCACCACATTAAAGGGTAATGGCGACTTACCAGACCACTAAAAGGTTCATAATCACCCGCTCTCTGGCAAATTTACCTCTTTATTTACGCCATTAGCTCAGGTAAATAGCTTCATCAGCCTCTCAGTCATCACACAAACTCTGACATTGCCTAATTGACACAATCAGAAGTGGTTCACACTTTCACGACTTGCTGTGTCCTGCTTTAGCGTGCATGTGAGGTAAGTTGCACGGACAACAGCCCCCAACGGAGTTCATCCAACAAACCCTTACCACATTTTCCACCGACAGTTTACTCATGCAAGACTTGGAAATTGAAAGCTTCTAAGATCTAGTGCCTTCTATTTAAACGCACTGAAAAAGCTTTTTGGGCACCAGAATCAACTTACCATCCCCACAAGTGATTAGAATAAAAAGTAGATGAAGTTGAATTGTTATGTCAACACCCTAAACAACAATAGAGGCGGGAGGGGTGGGGAGCATCCCTCCCTCTTCCTCTGTGTTCTTATTCGCTCAATCAATTAAAGTAGCCCAGCAAGAGGAGTCATTGGTTGCTAATTTTAGAAAATGTGGCTCACATCACACGAAAAACCGTAACACTAAAGATATGCGTGGGAAACAGAACAGGAACACTTTTTTAAAATTCACCACTCTTTTTCTAAAAATGATCAAATCAGCTGAGAAAACAAAGTACTATATACTTATTTTATCTCGTTTATAAATTTTCACAGGTTTGGCCATTCAAGTATTTTCAATTCACCATGGTGGATATAGTTCCTGTTAAACCTATGTTAGATAACGTTTCATATCCCCCAGTGTTGTGTGCCATCAATCAGCGAAATGAGTAAACATAAATATACTGGTACGGTAATGGTTAGGGTCAGAATATACGATATATTTTCTCTCGCCTTTGGTTTGATAAGACATTACACCGTATTAGAGAAACAAAACACTGATTGCACAGCATTGTTTTCATGAAAATGCCGAAGGATTGTAGCAATGCTAAGAGTCAGAGAAAGTAGGGGAACAAGAAAATAGGAGGCAAAAAATTCGTCTGACATTGTCCCATCGGTTTTACGATTGCATTTTACGAAAATTCGAAGGCCCGTAACGAATCAGTAGCTTATCCAAAAACAAAGAAAAACAAAACACAAAAAAACCACAAAACAACAACAAAAACAAAAAGGGGTGATTTTCTTTGTCATCGGCAATTGTAAAAACAAAGAAAAACAAAACACAAAAAACCACAAAACAACAACAAAAACAAAAAGGGGTGATTTTCTTTGTCATCGGCAATTGTTGAGGCAATATAATTTGTATGCACATCACAAACATTCGGCCCTGATTTCAGTTTTCAACACACATGCAGATTTGATGGTCCATGCATGAAAACTTTTATTTTACTTGTTCATGTGTATTTTTTTTATTTCATTTTATTTCATTTTATTTTATTTTATTTATTTTTTGTTAATTTCAATGTGGCAAGGCAACACAGATATATAGTTTACATATATATTTGTCACATAAAACTAAGGGTTTATTGACTGCTCCACATGCAAATCATTGGAATATGTCACACAATAACACATGTATAGAGACACCAATAAAGCAATAAGCATACAAACTATATGTTAGAAATACCACAATATTACAAAAGGCAAGGAAAATAAGGCAGGGAAGGACATGTAATACAGTTGTTCAGTGGCTGTTCGCACTCTGTATTATAGAAACTGTTGAGTATATCTGGAACAAGTCTACTATACGTGCACGTATGTGTGTGTGAACATGCGCACATTGATATGATCATGCATATATGCATGTGATTCAATCACAATTTTGTTTTAGATGTGACGTTTCCCTTTGTTTTTAATCGTTGTTTGTTAAATTCGAAGCCCAGGGACCTCCAGCGTTACAGATTGTTTGTTTTTTTATTACATTGAAATCTTTGATATGTAATATCACACACGTGACATACTGAAACAAAAATACAATAGCCACAACTTTACTTTGATCGAATCATCAACAATGGGTTTTACTGACGTTAAAGTGTATAAAGTGGTATATTGAAGTATATTGGGGGGGGGGGAGGGATGTCACCATTCCATATGATTTCACTGCAGTTTTGTCGTTTCAAAGTTGAACTTATGAACATTGTTATGCACACACTGACAATTACCGCAGGCAACATGGACAAGGGGCTTGTAGCGAAATTACAAGGGCTAAATCCTAGCTCTGCACCTTACGTCACAATCATCGTGGGGTGATTCTTGGAGATTAGCAACGTTTAGTAAGCTATGACAACAACGAAGCCCGATGGGGATTACCCGAGGCTTTCTCTTGCAGCAGTGGGTGATTTTGTTAACAAGCACACCTGCAAACTTAGTTACCAACGTCTTCTGTTATCCTCCAGCAGGTAACGCCTTGGACGCGTGGCCAGTTTCACTTCTCGATACTTGGCATTGTTCAATAAGTAAAGAATTTCGGACGTTGAAGTGTCTTGAATGATATTCATGCAAAACTGCTAAGCATATACTTAAATGAGATGGACCGCTTTAAGTGTTTCCTCTACACACTTGTAATCACGTGTAAAAGCAAATGCACCTTTGTAAAGCATGCATTGCTGTTAGATATTCTCTGTTTTTGTTTCAGTTTATTCAACGCTTTATTTCTTTTCGTAGATAGGGGCCCACATAGTATGTACATTTAGCAATACTGGTTGGTCAAGTCCTTTGTGCTAATTGTAGGACCTTTAATGATTAATATTAATGGTGACACCAGTGTTAAATTCCTTTATCTTTCAACTCACTGAATACTGCCGGACACATTTCACCCCCAGATGTTACTGACTGGACACATTAAATCAAATGCAGACATTCCCGGATAGCCGCACTGACGACATTGTTGGCGTCACAATGTAATGAAGAAAAAAGAAAACTTTTCCTCTAGCAGAAAATATTAATTAATTGTGTCAGGTCGCAGGTCAAAGATTCAAAAGAAAACAAAACTGTACTGATGAGACGGCTTGAAATGTGAAGAATTAATAATGTGATCTTTTGCCGGGTCGCGTCAAGTGAATAGCCGGTGACTGGGTACCTTGACACGAGTTTAGAAGACGTAGTTACCGCTATAAGGAAACCTAATGAACCCGTTCGCCAAGCAGATATACCTTACGTAACTTGACAGCCAGGCTTGTGACGAGGCATTTTATAAAGAGAAAAGAAGAATTCTTCTGAGTGGTCATCTACCTGGGAGATACGAAAAGATACGTTATCAGAAGTATTTGCTTAGTAAAGCCACGAATGATGCTTTATATATAAGCATGCACCGTAACTCCGCTTTAGGACCACCTACATATAAGTTTACCTTAAATTCTAAGTAAATATCAACTTGTCTCACGTGTAATCTAGCGTAATTACAGTATGCGTAAATCTTTGTCTTCTGTTTAAATTTTGGTAAAAAAGGTCATGCGAATCACACATTTAAGAAAGAAATTCCAAATAAAACGTAGCACATTTATATATATATATATATATATATATATATATATATATATATATATATATATATATATATATATATATATATATATATATGTATGTATGTATGTATGTATATATATATGTATATAGTAAAACCTGTTTTGAGAGACCCCTCCTTTTGGAGACCACCTGCAGAACCTGACCAGTGACCACCCAAAATAGCCCCAAGAGACCACTTATCCAGCCACAATGTAGATAAGTAAAATCCACCAATTTTGGCAAGATTACTAAAACTGTTTTGATATAATAAGTGTACAAAAACTAAAAATGTTTATGATATCAACAGGAAAATAAACATCTGACTGCCAGATGGAATTGGGTGTAATAAATTTAGAAACAAGCATGTTTGAATGTAAATTATGAATGGAAATTCACACTAGAGGTTAGTTGTTGGCCAGGCGGCACAACAATCAACCCTCCTTTCGGAGACCACCTGCTTTATGTGACCACCTGTGGATGTGTCCCAGGGGTGGTCTCTCAAAACAGGTTTTACTGCATATATATAAATATATGTGTGTGTGCGTGTGTGTGTGTGTGTGTGTGTATGTGTGTGTGTATGTGTGTGTGTATTGTTGGCATAATCGAATTTGAGGGAGAATGGAAATGTAACAAGATCTCGGGATCCAGTGGGTTGTTACGGTCTGCATACAGCGTGTGACAGGTATGTCGAGCAGAATCTGCTGTGTCACACACAACTTGCCAAGGTTTTGCTTTCAAATGTACAGACTCAGGAGAATGTTTTGCTCCCAATGTCCCATGTTCAAAATACAGTAGAATCTGTTTTAAGGGACCACCCGCGAGAAAAAGGAAAATTGGTCCCTTGCGCTGCTCCTGTTGTGTTCGGATGACATAGAAGAAAAGACATTCTGCAAATAGGTATACATTATAGTGTATTACCATATGGGTGGAAAAAAAGTTTTATTATTTATTAGAGACTTTTCTTTATGTTATATACAAAAATAAAACTCGTAGTGAACTTGTCCTTTAACAATAAAAATATTACAACATACAGTGTGACAGATTATTTTCTGCACCAACATAAAATGCCCAAAACGAGCTCATCGGTTGCTTAGGCCAGATAGAATGACTTGCCATAGGGAATGATTTTGGCCGGCTCTGGAAGCGTCAAGCAGGTGGGCTCTTAAGACAGGTACAAATTAAATAAAATGCGCAAGGGGGGACTGGCATCAACCTTTTAGCACAGGTGAACATCTAGCACAGGTGGGCCTACGGGCAGAGTTTGACTGTGTATACTTCTGTATACGACCTTGGCTTTACAATTTCAGACAAAACACGCTTCTCCGGTAAAGAGGTATTATCAAATAAACAGGATCCGTGAAACGTCTTCAAGTTTCCCTGGACCTGTGGCCATGATATTACATAAAATTGACAGACCTTGAAAGGTTTGACGCACATAACCATTGCATTCAGTCCGGCATAATCTCCATAACCGTTCCTAACTTTGTCCGTCTTTGGTAAGCATTATATAATTTCCCACCCAGAAAAGACATTGAAAGTTCTCTTATTGGGCGGTTGTAGTGGTAACTTTTTGTTCAGTTACGTGGCGTCCAGACACCAGAATGTGATTCTTCTGTACTTCTGCTAATCCACATGCAAATGGATCAAGGCAGAATATATCTCAAAATGTGCCGGTCATTGCCTCAAATGGATTAAATTTTTTCTAAAGACGGCTTTCTGGACGGCGATTGTGTATTTATGGATTAAGGACATCAGGCTTAGTCTGTGATTTAATAGACAGGACGGTGTCGCGTCCTGATTGGTTAAATGAGGTTTCTGTGTAATCGTTACGTCATGCAACAAAGGGTATTGCACATGAGGTCAGCTCTCAGCATAGGAAGCGCCACTTCGCATATGGCCTTTTTGTGACAAAATTAGTTAAGCAGATAGTTCAATATTGAAAGAGAATTTCGATCAAATTTCAGGGATGCACTTATTAAAATTGGCTATCATTGTCGCGCACATAATTTATGTGCTCAGGAAAGGTGCTTTAGAAATAAAAGCGTCTGTTCGTTGCACATACCTGGAAATAAATGATGTTTTGTTAAAAGTATTTTTTACCAGAATGACATTTCCCACATTATTTCGAAGCAGGAACTATGGGGGCGTCTAACACAAGTGAATATCCGGCCTGAGCAGATTTATGTCTTTGTGTCCCAGCATTCCATTTTGAGCCAATCATTCTATGTGGTTTTGTGTTCATCTAACAAGAAGCCATGGTCTGCTCTTGCCAAACGCAAACAAGTTGACGGGTTGCGTAAGTTTTTAATTAAACATCGGTGGGCAACGCGAAAGCAGCCTGGTATGTTTCTACCTAATATCCTATGAAAATGTCTAATGGGATAACGTACGCAAAACCTATTATCCTATTGAGAGGCAATATAAATGCGGCTGCTGTTAAGGCGTCAGATGGGCCGAGGTTACATGGCATCCCATCATAGTCCGATGCTGTTTTTCTTCACTGAATTTCAAGATGACATAACCCGCCCATCCCGCTAAGCCAGTAGTTAGGTTGTTATTTTACATACTAAAATGTAAGCCGCTGCACATGTTGAAACAGATAAAGTTCTCCAGCTCTGTCTATTGAGGAGACAAGCATTGGACTAGAAACATCTCGTTTTTTTTCTTAGACAGGGTTTATCACGGTTAAGAGTTAGGTTTAAACATATTTTATTGCAAAAACAATCTATCGACAAATTCACTGGGCTATATTAGGGCCTCTTTTATATACAAACCAAGACAACATTGAAATTTCAATACCTTAATACACGGATAGAGGACCGCACAGGACGACAATAAAGATATGATAGAAATGTGGAAGGAGGGTACAGAGTTTGTAGAGTTTGGTTGGTTTTCATAACACAATGCTTCTATAATTGCAAAAAAGCAAGAAAATAAATATATCATATTAATAAAGTAGAATCTCCAATTAAGACTACCTCTATATTAAGATCGTTTCTACATTCAAACTACCAATTTACAGTCCGATTTTTGTTTGTCGGTAATGGAATTATTTCCCTGTAAAGGCTACTTTCCTATTAATACCATTTTTTCAGTGCCTTTGGTGGTCTTAATTGGGAGATTAACCTGTATTAGCTTTCCACGGCATGGTCTGTGGCACAATTTGAGACTTTGAAGTTTTATCACTATCAAGCTGTCAGACATTTGTATCAATTGTATGAATGCCTGATAATTTTGTATCGCAAGTTCCCGGGGGCAAGTTGAGGTATCTTTTTCAGTTTTCGTTTGGTCTAACTTCAAAAAAAAAAAAAAAAAAAAAAAAAAAAAAAAAACTGGAAAATGCAATGAAGACTAAATCATAACACGCTGTCGTATGCGGCAGTCTGGTTTTTAACTCACATACCTCCTGAAGCAATTAATTACCAGCAAAGTGGGTCCGAATGGATTAATTTTTTTTTGTTTTATCCCAACCGAACACAGCAGCGCCCCTAGTGACAAGTTTGTGATTGGCTAACCATGCAATGGCTTCATAAGGACAGGGTGCGATGGAGACAATGCCTAGCTTTTCGTGGTTTGATTCTCTTATCACAAGATAGTAGGTGGGTGTGATGTGTATGCCTAAAAATCAAATGCACGTCATGTATTTGATCGACTACTCAACATTTATCGACGTCCACAGACACATACGTTGATTGTACATTACAACGTATTATGTCTTTTACATTACACAGAAAAGTTGTCCCAACCAACTTGATGAGCTTTTGAAAGATCTGATAGCATAACGGCTTGTTTTATTATTTTGTAACACAATGCTGAACATTTTGTAGACCTACGTTGTTTTATTTCTTACGTTTAGCTTCAGACATAGACGTTGACTGGATTGGCTACTGAGCTTAGAGATGGTACTTTTTTATGTGTGTGCTCAGACCCACCCGGCAGACGCGGCACTGTTCCTCGTGTTTGTATAATTACGTATTGCATTATTACCTAAGAATTTTGGACTTTTGGACATCCATGGCACCGACTCTATACTCGTTGCCAGGGTAGAATAGGACAGAGTGATATTCAAAATCTGTTTGGCTGTTGGAATGCCGTGTACAGATGCACTTGTTGTGCACACTTGTCTGTGTCTTGTGGTGTGCCTTCCCTGTGTCTCATACTAAAATAACAAATGCGCAGCTTTTTCAGAGGAAAAGCCAGACATTTATATATATCAGCAATGGTAAATTGTCTCATTGCGGCCAACCCGTGGAGTATAGTCAGAGAATAGAGTTATTTATTGTAAATTGTTCTGACTTACGGACAATAATAAACAAAGACAAATAACATAAAAATGTTAAAGCTATTCTTAATGGAGAAGATTTGGACTTGTAAATTTGACTTATTTATATTGGCCCTTGTTGTTTCACTGTGTTCTGTCTCTGTGCACCATAACCAAATAACTTTTTTTTTTCACTGTGTCCCAATCCAGGCTGTCCCACTGTGCCACATTTTGGTATATTTGATATGTGTCCATTGCCAAAACAAGTTGTATGTCTTGTATGCCTATTTGACAAGATAGCCTTACGACCTTTCAAGCACAAACCTACGGAAAACACTAGCCTTTTCATGATATATATGATAAATTATATATGTGTACATAAACATTTGGGCACAACTTTTCATTACATGGACCAAATCATTATCTGTGAAGGGGGCAGCAAGAGTTATTAATGTTCACAAAATAGCTCTGTTGTGTACACTTCGAACCTATACGAGATAACTGTTTACAGTACTTAACGTTGTGGTGTTTTGCACCCTCTCATAGTTGCCCGTGTCTCACTGAATACAGAACTCTTTTGTGATTGAATGGGTAACAAAAATTTAGTATTCTTTGCATGAAAAGTTATCCCGCAACAATATTTTACAACCTGTCAAGAAATTAAAAATTAACATTTGTATAAATATCGAAATGTGAATGGTGTCATAGGTAATACGTTACACACACACACACACAGCCATATATATATATATATATGTGTGTGTGTGTGTGTGTGTGTGTGTGTGTGTGTGTGTGTGTGTGTGTGTGTGTGTGTGTGTGTGTGTGTGAAAGAAATATGAACGGGCACAATTTTATGATCCCCAAAATAGAAGTGACAAATGCAATATGTGCACCTACTATCAATCATATTAATTAACAATATCGTGTGCAACATCCTAAGCTGAAGCCCACCTAGCAGACGAGTTTGCATATTGCATGAGAGTTGTGTCTTGAGGCTACAGTCTGAGGGTAGTTTTTTCACATGGGTCCGATACGTTGCGTGAATGGACGCGTTTGGCTCTCCGTTTTGACATGTGATCAGGAAAACGGTAAAACTCTCTGAAATCCGTTTTTCAATGCGTTTTGGTATCCATTTTTACCAACGATTCAGGTTTAATTCTGTAATTATTAGAGAAATTTAGTAGCAATGCTTTTTCTTGTGGCTCTTTATTTGTGAAAATAGTAGAAAATATGTAACATTCAGTGGTTTTTATGACGACTGATGCGAATTCGGATCCCAATCCAAGCGTTAAAAATCAAACAAATGGATGTCATCGCATCTGAAAACGCAAGCAGAAACGGAGACAAAGACGCAATGAGTTTTGATGATGGGATTTTTACTGTTTCATTATTAACGCAGACGCAACCATGGATGCATCGGATCGGAGCGGACGCAGTGGAAAACCACCCTTTGTCAGCCATTAACAGACAGATTATGTTATTAAAGATTACCACAATTACAACTTAATTTTTTACAATAGGGTAGGAAGTAATGAAGCTATCAAGGTACAGATTATTGCAAAGTCGGAGATGGGGTTGGGGTGATCAATAAAATTTAGTACAATATTGGCGTCTCACATCCTTCAATGAATCGCAGTGAATAGCACCATAATCAGCTCGTATACAATGACAAATTCATTTTACGTATTTTTGGTACGCCAAAATCTTAGTCGTCAAAAAAAGGACAACGCTTAGGCAATTGGGCATTAGCCAGATTAATTGTGCCTTTTCCGTCCGTGCGATTTGTAAACGAACAATTAAGTAGATCTGGTTCGACAAAAAGGCTGGCATCTTAATGGGCTCGAGCCTCATGTTTTCTCTGCAAACATTTCCTCAGGCAAGTCTGTGTGCTGTTGAGGCAGTGGTACAAACTCTGAATCACCGGCTGTAAGTCTAACTAGTTACATGGATATCAATCAGATATAAACATCCTCCATTTTTTTGTTCTTGCAGTTTTTATCCCGCTGGTACAAAGAAGCCATGTTACTTTGTTGAGATTGCAAAGGTACTTTTCCATCCTATTAAATTTTCACCTTTTTGTGTAAACCAATTCATAAAAAATATATCAATTTACGGACCTGTTTTTATTTACATTATAGGTTATTTTGAAACAACAGTGAAATTAAATCACATATTTGACACCCACTTGGTTTTTTAAATGTTTTTATGCAAAGGAAACTTGCACATTCCAGAAATACCGTCATGTCAGAGTGCTCACCCTCAAAGATTTCACCTGATTCTCTGCTTGGACAGTACGAATGAGTCATTGTAATTACGTCACAGGACGCCGTCCGTGAACAGTGAATTATACCCTGAGGGAATTTGAGAAGCGACTGGGCAAAATTACTCTCTATTGTTGGTGCACGTGCAAGTGAAATGTAAACAATAGTGAAACCACGCACTTACAGAAAAATGCTGTTAAATTTGACGCTTGCACACGCACTACTTATTAAAAACAGAAAGTGTCACTCGCTCCAAATCTTTATTGAGGAATGACGAAATGATTACTTATAATTTTAGCTACCTTGAAAAAGCCATCAAAAACGCATATGTTAAACTGGATAATTATATTTTGAGACAGCACTATCCTAAAAGTGGAAATAAAAACAAGTGTTCAAAAGCTCACTGAATCCAAAGTGTCAACACTAGCTGGGAAAATGTGTTGCCGTTAAACACTGCCTAGCATCTGAAATCACTAAATAGGTACAAATTGTAATTTCGTGCGTGTTCATATTTTAGGCATGCAAAATAACACTGAAAAACTGGTCTAACATCAGAAAGTTTATCTACGGGGCAAGATTCTGACTTTTGTGTCCTGGCATTGTATCCAACTTTTGGCAATCGGGAAAGACATGCAGCTCTAACCTTTGTGTCTGTTACGAATGGGATATATTCAAGAAGTTCATCATGCATGATGAAATGTGGATATAATTGTGTACACAATAAATATAGAAAATAACATTATAGTCAGTGGTGCTTAGTTGTACAACTCTTACGTGACGCTAAGTTTTCGTCATATGAACCACCCTGGTACAAATTTTATTCTAAATTACACAACGATACCAATGTAACCTGCAGTTAGTAGCAATGTAACCTGCTGTTAGTACCAATGTAACCTGCTGTTAGGTCGATCGTAAGTGGCGCCACTGTTTAGGTTGACCATGTGTGAAAAACTGGGAGGAGTTTGCGAGGCTTTTAATTTTTTATAACCTGGGAAACGCTTGTTGTTGCTTTGCTAAAATCTGAAAGAAAATTGAAATGACCGTAAGTAATGCTTCTGTTGTTGTTGTTGTTGTTGTTGTTGTTGTTGATTCAGATGTGGTTACTGTGAAGAAAGTAAAATTATTATTGCACACACCATTTTCTTCCAGAAACTGGAGTGTGGTGTTCCCCAATTTACGCTTTTTTTAATCTAAACATGGTCGAATCGAGCACGCGGACAAAGTTTTACTCATAACTGTTGACTGGGGCAAAATTGTAAATCTGTTGATGTTTTTCGCGATGTTCTTGACCACAAATTCCTCAAGAGCAGTCTGTGTTGCCATTAATCACAGTGATTCTACAGCTTTCGCAACCAACCAGGTATGTGGTAACCATTCGGAGCACACGTCCAAAGACAATAGCATGCAACCACAGGTACTCCGAGCTTACACCTCTGCAGGGCGCGTTTGGTGTTAAAACAGAAGAATCAGCGTACTGCTTGATATAGCAAAAATCTAACCAAGATGGAGATTTAAGTTACGCTTTTGTTCCATTTGTCAGGACGTTTTGTTTTATGTGAATTAAGAGTTGTTAATGGAAAATTCTGTATCCTGTACTCATAGCAATGGTTCAGATTGAGACTTTGATGGTGGTGGGGGGGGGGGGGAGGGTGGCTTTGAAAAAGTTGGTACAATTCACACACGAATAGACTGACAGCGCATGTCAGCAGTGATTGATCATGGTTTGGCGTGTAGTAGAAGAATTGAAACACCAAAGATGGAAGTAAGCAAGCAACGATATCCCCAATAATATCTGAGTGGAACACTGAATTGATGAAACCAGACCCGGAGTGAATATCACCACAACCACTAAACAACCTCACTCCATGCGTTTGAAAAAGTGAAAACAAAGTTTTTCTTTCGTTTTCTTTTCTCTCTTAAAAAAATCATGGGGTCGAGAGCTAGGCAGTAGTTTAAATTTCAGCACGGGTCCTCGGGGATCTGTGGTTTGAGTAATAGGAAAACACATGCGCCCCATAAATGTTCAAACACAATAAAACAAAGCAGGTGGCAAAAGTTATTTTGCACACACTGCTGAATATATTGTGTGTAAGGTATTGCCTTTCCGTGTGGCCACTGCTTCAAGAGATCGATATCTGAATGGTTAACGACCTTCAGGAGCCGACAAACTTCTTGATGACCTGAAGTCACAATTATATAATTTGACCAAATGTCACTCTTTGGAAATTGACTGGACTCACCTCCAACAATCAAGTTAAGTCCCTCATGCTGGGATATGTAGGTACCCGATCCTTATCTGTGATAGATAGTATGCCGTGTTATTCAAGTTTCTATAGGCACCAGCCAATTAAGGATGTGATTACATTCTGTTGCAATGCCACGAAGCATAGGGCAAATTGCGATAGCTTTATACAGACTAATGTTCTCTGCATTGAAACGTGGCATTTAGCCTGTCCAATTGAGTAGGGACGTATAATCAATGGACATTTGGGGTTAAACAGCACACATCTGCGACAAAGAACCACAAAAGTGCAGTCAAATGAACATCATTACGTTTACCAATTTAAAGGTTTATGAAGAATACTAAAGACGTTGACCCCCTAACCACCAAGGCAAAATACAATTTAAAGTATCTTGGTGACTCTCCTGTTGTTTCATTATCCGAGACAAAAGTATACCGTTACGATATTTACTGGTCTTACTTGCTATGCTTTTTACATAAAATCGATATGAAGCGGATACAAAACACTTCTGGTTCGGCAAGTACAGTTATCGATCGAAGGGAAGGAGTGATATGCGACACAAGCAACCAAGCAAGTCATAATGTCGATTGCTTTTTTCGTATGGCGGTAGCTGAAGTGTTAATGCCATCTCAAATGGTGATTCACAGACTTATAACCATCTGTCCTCATCATTAAAGACATACTTAGTATTGCACCATTTTTTTTAATGTGGACCTTCTGTCAGATATTTTTTTAGTGTGTTTTATCTTTTCAATGTATGCGTACTGTTTGCTAATACCCGCAGCGATTTTTTTGCAAATTGTCAAGTTGTCGTTGTAATAGGGGCACAATTTAGACTGTACAATTTTTTATTTGAGCTAGTAACTTTTCGTACCAGTTTAGACAGCACAAAAATCATTGCATCAAATATCATACCACGTTTGGCAGAATTACTTGGTCAAAACGTTCCTGTCTCACTCTCTCTCCTTCCCCACTTTTTTTGTAAAGTAACTGATGATCGATGTTTAATACCAACCTGAATTTTTCTATCCATTAATTATAGACTTGCCACCAGAAATACACATTAAGTACTGTTTAAACATTGGTCAAATCACAGGCAAAACTCGATCATATACGTTGATGTCATTTCAAATGTAAATTTCCTGGCAGGTGTACGAGTAAAGAATAAAAAGGAAACAGAACAAAAGTAAAAATGACACTTTGACCCCACAAATTCTTACCCCTTACACCTGCTCACTTCAAATGTTCCTTCCGCATACAAATCTTATTTCCGGCGAAAGAACATGTACATGTGTGACAAAGGCTGTTATGCTTCCAGAAAATAGTTCCGTAACCTTGTCGACCTTGAAACGTGAGTGACGATTTGATGGGTGCCTGGCTATTGTTTATCGAGTAAATAACATCGATAGGAGTAGTTTGCTTGAAATCAATAAAAAAATATCCTCTTTAATTCTAACGGTTTGGGGTGTACCAGCCAGAAAAGTAAAGTGATGCATATATAGTAGTAATGATTAATCGCCGACAAAAGTAACATTGTGTTCCACTTTGCTTGATTTTTGTTTTTAAAATATCAGTAGCTTCATTAGGCTCTTTGTATATCAAAAAGGCAATTGATTGTGGTCATGATTTGTCCAATCAAAATTGTAATAATGCAAATTTATAATCTTAGGCGTCATGTACACTTTTTACATCACATTTAACACGATCCTGACCGTGATATGTCCAATCTGAATAGAAAGTTATTCTTAAAGTGAAATATTATTACCGGTGTTCCGCACATCCTCATGTGGACAATGATGTGGAAAGGGCAGTTATTACACTTTTCACTTAAAATTTACATCAGATTAAAGTGATTCTGTCAATGATTTGTCCAATCTGAATAGAATGTTGTTTTTTTAA
Source organism: Hermodice carunculata (assembly GCA_964020975.1). NCBI lineage: Eukaryota > Metazoa > Annelida > Polychaeta > Eunicida > Amphinomidae > Hermodice > Hermodice carunculata. The sequence goes on from OZ026626.1 coordinate 56,938,027, forward strand.
TAATCTATTACTGTTGGTGTCCCACGCATTTTTATGTGGGTATGGATACGGAAAGGGTAATTATTCCCCTTATGGATATATTAAGCAAAGCTAGAAAACACAGCTCAAGCTTTGTTGTTTCACCAACAAAGAAAAAAGAACATCAAATAAGAAAGACAACATAAAATCGTAGATATACCTCCATATGTCTTACGTCAGATCGGTCTGTCAAACCATGGTATCATGATTACTTTTAGAATTAACAACAAATGAACGGCCCATATTGTTCCATTGGGCCTTTACGATACATTCTCAGGCATCAAGCAATTCTTCAACGTCATTCTGCTAGTCGTGAGAAAACTCACAACAACATTTGGAAGTAAAAATTGATTGTTTGCGCAAAGCTGAAAAAGTCCAGTTCCCACAGTTTATGGACCAATAACTGGTCAGTGTGCAAACTTCTCATGTCCTGTCGTTAATATGTTATACTTGCTCATGTTCTTTTGCTTAAAGATGTGGCTTTGTATTATTGCTCTATGAATAGTTGGCGGAAATGGTCACGTGTCTCGACTCCTGTAACTGCTGGTCGTCATTGTCCGCGAATTGGATTCTTTGATCCACAAAAAGAAGTAACTTGTTGTCATGGAAATGTAAGGTCAAGAAAAAGCTATCACACAACAGTCACAGGAGCGTGGGAGAGAATTCTGGACATTTATTTTAAGGTGATGTGAGCAGAGACAGGCATTCTGTTAACGTGCCATTACAGTCACTTGTTTACCAGAATTGATCACATGGAATTTATGTGTGAATTATCGTCGTTTGTTTTGTTCTCGTATATTTGTTGCTTGTGTGTGTGTGTGTGTGTGTGTGTGTGTGTGTGTGTGTGTGTGTGTGTGTCTGTTTGTCTGTCTGTCTGTTTCCGGTGCCAAAGATCTCAATATTTCATTTGTCTTGTCACTATTGACTCAGTCAGCTCTGCTGATTTCTGCTAATTTCATTCGGTGTCGGTCCACTTGCTGAAAACCTGTCTGTATCCAAATCAAAGCGTGCCACGTGGTAATATATGATAGAATGTAAACTACTGTGAGCCGATGGGTTCTTCAGAATTCACTGCTACGTTTAGAAGGCACAGCCAAACTCAGCATTATTATTATTATCATTATTATTATTATTATCATCATCATCATCATTATTATCATTATTATTATTATTATTATTATTATTATTATTATTATTATTATTATTACAACTACTACTACTACTACTACTACTACTACTACTACTTCTACTACTGCTGCTGCTGCTGCTGCTGCTACTCTTACTATTGTCCTTATTGGGGTGGGAAGGCCTTATATTGTTGTTTGACTTTAATCTGGTTCCAGTTTTATGACGCAAAACATTTTTGGGCTTTCACGCACCTGATGTTGATTTCCTTGTCTAACAAGTTTCATAATTTCAACGTGCATAAACATTGTATTTACATCGACAAGCCTTTATCTTCGTTTATTGTTCATCGACAGATTCTTGAAGGTCCTTCGTCGGAGACAACAGAGATTTTTGGGGAGAGTTGTATCCTTTGTTTTTATTATCGTCTATACCACCCTACATTTACCAAACGTTAAAAATATATATCCCAGTATAAAACGTTCCAAATCAGTTGATAATATAGGCGAGCAAATTACAATGTACCAGTGGCCTGAAGAAGTACCAAGTTGCTTTCACAGTAATATACAGTGAAGTATATCGTTCACTCTTTATCGGGATATAATGAAACAGGAGAACAGAGGCGTCAACGCGTCGAAAGGAAGGTCATCATTCAAGTGGCAACCGTTAAAAATCGTGCACACCCTGTATTTTTGTGTATTTATCCACAAAACAGGGCCGACTATATGTCACCGTAGTTTGTCTTCTCATTACACCTGGGAATATAATATATCATTAGATTTTTGTGTGTTTTAATCCGCCTTTTTTCTCAGCCTGGGACCCCTTTGTCTTCTCTTTCAGTTGTTATAATTCACTTCCTTTGGTCAATGATAGAACATCTGGTTTAAACATAATTCATTTCAAAAAATACAATTGGGAAAAAGGTAATGCCTATATTAATCCCTCTCGTGTTATCAAAATAAAAAATATGTAAACAAATACGAATAGTTGAATTAAGTGCAACTACGCTAGAGATGTAGATAAGTAAAAATATGTAAAAAAAAAAAAATAAATAAAGAGTAAAAAAAGGAATAACAAAGACTATAAGACACAGGACGGTACAATGACGCAGACACAACACTTAGAAGGTACACACCCACGATATTTACGGGACAGATAAGGGACTTCCAGCTAATCTTCGGTGAAAAAAATACATATACGTGTACAGGTTCGCGCACATATACCCTAATACAGATACATGCACATCTGTATGTATGCATAGAACATCTAGATCTCATCTTTAACTCTTTCAGTGCCAACTGCAACTAAAGTCGAACTGCATAAAAAGAACTGCTCTGAACTGTTATAAGGGTGATAGATTCATGTTCCTTGTAAAAAAAAAAAGAAAAAGAAAGAAAAAAGGGGAAAAGACCTTTGCTTCAAGTGGCACCATGCCTGTAGGTACATAAAATAGTCCAGGTCAACAGCTTTCCACATGGTTCCCAAAAGCGTGCCGAAGAAAGCTGTTAACAATGAAGGGGTTGAACAATTAACTAACTTTTTCTGTTTGATTTTGAACAACCGTGGAATTGTTGTGAATCTTGTCCGCGTTCTAACCAGACCATCCTGTGTTATACTTGTTTCTCCAGAAAAGGGATTAAAATAGAACAAATTAAACCTTCTCTCAGTTGTACCTGTATTTCAATGAATATCGTATCGCTATAGTTTTATTGAATGAAGTATATTTAAAACAAGTGGTTTCTTAATCTGCATATAATTTGCACAAGTTACCGAAATAAAGTCACTGATCGGTGCATATTGATTACAACACATATCGGAAGAAGCCGCAGAGAAGTGGGACACAGGCGAATTCAAAGTTCACAATGATTGATTTAGCCGAAACGCTTTCTATAAATGAAAAAGAATTTCGGGCAATATAAATTGCGAATATTACGCTAAACATACCTTACAGATATTTCCAAGAGGTTTGTTACGAATTTTTTAGATCAAGCCAGCGACTTCATAGGTACTTTCCATTTGTAGTATGTCACTAACAATAAAGTCAAAATAATCTATAAATGATTGTTTGTTGCGTAATTTACATAAATAAATAAATAAATAAATAGATAGATAGATAGATAGATAGATAGATAGATAGATAAATAAATAAATAAATAAATAAACAAACAAATAATTAAATAAATAAATAAATAAATAAATAAATAAATAAATAAATAAATAAATAAATAAATAAATAAATAAATAAATAAATAAATAAATAAATAAATAAATAAATAAATAAATAAATAAATAAATAAATAAATAAATAAATAAATAAATAAATAAATAAATAAATAAATAAATAAATAAATAAATAAATAAATAAATAAATAAATAAATAAAATGTGACACAGTGTTGGTGAAGTTTCTTCTTGAGTAAATCTAGCTTCCTGGTCTCTTTATATGTCACTGGTAGGGAATTGAAATACAAGAGCTGAGTCTGCGTGCAAGACAACAGTTACAATACAGTAAATATACAGTTTGATTGAAAGAAAATGCAGCTCATGATGTTAATCAAGTGCGATACTTGTAAGGGATAGTTTCACATTTTAAACAAATTCAATGTTTTTGCTTTAATAGAGGGTAAATGATATGATTATCATACAATCATGCATATAAATCATTGATTTGAATATTCAGCCACAGCACACATTTGCAGTACTTGTCGCATTCTAACCCCAATGTCTCATCTGGATAATGTGTTGCGCTGCTTCAGTTCATTTAGAATTTTGTATCAGTTATCATTGAATAGGCTACTTAAGCTTTCATCATAAAGATTGCCAAGGAACCTCGGTTGAGTTGAAGACACGGCAAAAAAAGACCATATATGCAGATAGCATATGTTAATTGAATGAAGCATTTCATTTTCCCACGCCCACCACTTTAAGATGCCGACTAAGTTCAAGTGCCGTTACCGGTCGCAGCCTTTTAACCAAAGTGCGCTTCAACGACCCGCTCCGTGCAAGTTTGTGAAATACCTGTTAAGTACCATTTGACATATGACATGTATTTCCGTTGATTTGTAATCGTTTCTTTAATTCATGGGTAAGCATGAAGAAAGGCTAGATTCATAGGGGTTTGACGGTTCGTTGCATGGAATCACTCTGGTTAGAAAAGTGTTACAGTAAAACACTCTGCATTGCCGATTTTACTTATTCAGCGTAACATACTGGTAAAGACGTCATGAATTTGACGAGCATGAACGAAAAATTATTCGCAAGCCTTTGGTTCGCAAATAAGTTTTGATACAGTGTCAAGACTCTGGAAATAATATAAAATGTAAACTTGTGTGGAGTACATCATCATCATTCATTTATCTAAATTATTTAACGACTGCAACTTCAAATACCCCATGCAAAGGCCTGTCTTTCACATGTCAGCATGCCTTTACTCTCAATTCAGCTAAAGTAGGCCAAGAGCTTTTCTCGACGCAATTGAGGCACGTTGCCCCTGTCCAGAAATTAGAACTTTATGGACAAAAACAAAAAAGGAAATTCATTTGATGGGTCTGGAGTTCTGACAGTGTTACCTGAAGTGGCATTACAATTAACTGCCTTGGCATCTACCTGTTGGAGGAGGATGGGGGGGGGGGGGGGGGTGAGAAGGAAGAAGAAAGGAGGAATAAATAAAACCTGCCTGATTCATTGGTTGAAAAAGTGCTATGACTCAGAACGCAGGTGCTGCCACCATGCGGAATGTTGTATCTGACATGCCCCGCAGCGAAATGGTCCAAGGGATCGGCTGTATATTATTGAGCAATATTGGTACGTAAACATTAACTGTTTCATGCAAGAGTACATGTTTTTCGATTAGATGTACAGAGAACAGGAAATTGCAGTCTTGAACTGATGTTAGGGCCTTCCTTTCCTGGAAAGGGTCTTTCAAATGCATTAATGGAGTCATCATTTTCGTCCCACAATACAGTACAGAGTATATTGTCTATTTTTCTGCACATTATTTTTTATGCTTAGATAGAAAATGTGACAGCAGCAACAAAGAAACTATAAAGATGGTTATCAGAGGGCTGCCAACATTGAAAGGTCTGATTCGTGGAGAAATGTACGTGAGTGAGTGCAAACGCCCGCAGGGCGCGGAGCCCCGGGGGGGGGGGGGGGGGGGGGAGGTCCGGTGGCATTCCCCCACCCCCCGATTTTTTTTTCTTTTTTTTTAATCAAGCAAAATGTACATTCTGGTGCAATTTCAGCCCAAAATTTATACACTTCTGTGGATAATATTGATTAAAAAAAAAGCAACACCCATGTGAGTCAGAATATTTATTTTTACAATCATATCATAATATCATACAATAATAAAAATAGACATGATTGGACAGATCTCAATTTCTAGCACCTAATAATCACAAAACTCACAGCACCATGTCCAAATAATACAGCAATGCGTACATGTATGTCAAACAGGATGTTAGCCCTGATTGGAAATGTAGCTTAATGTTTAAATTTTGTAATTTTAATGTGCTCATTTCCTATTTATTCAATCATGAAAATCATTATCTTTTGGGTTCTATTTTCTTTCTTTCTTTCCTTTTTTTTTTTTTTTTTTTTTTTTTTAGGAAAAAGGGGGGGGGGGGGGTAATTTTGGTTAATTCCTGGACAAATATAATGAAAATCGGGAGGGAGGGGACAGGGCCCTGATTTCGGGACCGTCCAGGAAGATCCTGGACGGTTGGCAGCCGAATAATATCAATAAATATTCGCCTGAATCCCAACGAAAGAATCCTAATCCTGATTGTATGTGTGCGCGTAACAAAGAGTGACCCCAAAACAAGGAAAAAGTGTGAACTTGGGTAGTAATGTGAATGAAAGTCAATTTGAAGATAATCTAGCAGGGTGTGTATTTAAGTCTGCAGTCTGGTTTGAAAGGAAATAAACAATAATTGATAGGCACTCATACCCAATGACGCAACAGTGACCCAGTTCAAAATACTTGGACCTATTCCGATTTGTGCAGTATTTATTCCATAATACAAAAATTAAGCCATGGGACACCACTAAATTCGAACAATAATTTGATACTACGTATACGAATAAAGCACTTTGAAATATTTCATATATTCCATTATCGTGTTGTTTTGACACGTTTTTGTCAATAAACTAAGCAATGGAAAAGAAAGAAAGAAAGAAAGAAAGAAAGAAAGAAAGAAAGAAAGAAAGAAAGAAAGAAAGAAAGAAAGAAAGAAAGAAAGACCAGCGCCAACAAAATATTTATCCCATCGATACCAAGCAAAAAAAAATACTCACACAAGGAAGTTCAGACCTTGATAAATATGACCTGTACTGCAAGCTTGCCACTTTGGGTCTCCATTATCTTACTGGCATTTAAAGTCACGAGGGCCACTTTACAACAAACTGTTGCTGCATAAAATATAGCAGACATAGGAAGTTTTATTCATACGATTTTTTTCTTTCCATCTTGGCACAGACAAGAAAATCGGTGCCGTGGGAACAGACCAGCCTGAATAATCTGTCTTTGTCGATAATGACGGGGTTTTAGCGTACGTGCCTCATCCATTTCTAATTTTCCCTCATCGGGATTCAACCCCCCACTTTCGTCCAGGGTGAGGGTGGCGATCCCGATAAAGAAAAATGCATTGCGAAAGAACCACCTGCGACAGAAATTTTCGTTTAAACTTTTTTTTTTATCTCAAGCACCAAAAGCCCCTGTGTAATAAAGAGCGTCTGCCTCAAAGTGTGTAGGCCTACCTAAGTTCCGCGTTTTTATAAATCAGAATGGTGAGAGTGATAAATCATGAGAACGCGCGGCAGGCTTCATTGTCCATCATCCTATTTTAATGTAAACACAATTATTTTCTGTTTAAATTTTTACAAGTTTTGTTTTTTAGACGAATAACTGAAGTTTTAATTTGAATATTTTGGATATAATCCTAATTCCTACTAAAACCATGTTGAAATATCATTTCATTGCGTTTTTGTTTTCACTGTTTTATGCCATTAATAAAATAAACGACAACTAAGACACAGCAAAATTATGGGTTTTTTTTGTTTGTTTGTTTGTTTGTTTGTTTTTTGGGGTTTTTTTTTTTATTGGTTTTTGTTTTTTGTTTTTTGTTTTGTTTTTGTAGTAATGACAGTATCATAATCCCCGCGATCGACACTCTTATCGTCCTGATTTTTTTTTTTTTAAACATATTTATTTCACATGGATTGCCTAAATAGTTACAAAGAACTAATCTGGAGGCTCTCCACAACAAGATGACGCACAAAGAATTTACAATACACACAGGACATACAATCTATGAATTGGCATGTGGTTTGACATAAATATTCGGTACAATTGAATAGACAGTTTGCCAAGTTTTTACACCGATAATGCATCTGAATATGAAATTATATTGACGAGTCCTACACGGGCCTTCATGTTATAATTGCCGCGAACGTAAGTGTTAGTTTGAGGGTACCAGTATAATAGGCTTCCTACACACACACACACACACACACACACACACACACACACACACGTTGGCAATTTTGCATTCCATACATCTTGAGAGACATTGCATACAAATGATTTAAACATGAACTACTGTCCAATCAGTTCACTTGTGACTGATGGTAGGTATATTGATTGAACCTAGCTCCACCTTCACGCAGAGTAAATGGGCGAATATTTACAAAAGACAACAAACAAGGGTGATGAATATCAAGAGGCGGTCGTCACCCAGGAAAGACTGACAGAGCGGCATGCCACACGAGATAATGCAATCCAGCGACACGACAATGCTCGGAGGCGGACTGGCCGTTCATCAATTGTCCCCATCTAAGTTGCTAGTACAGCTTTTGTCACCAGGTGTCACTTGTTGCATCACCACTTGGTGCAAGAGGAGTGTAGCAGAGCCAGGTGGCACATGCTTACTGGCAACCATATAATGCCACTGAGGGTTAATGTGATATTCCACACGCTCAAAGTCATCAACTTTTCCAGTTTACAACGCAACGACTATCTACTTAAGTGAAAATCGTCCTTTGGATGATGAAATACTAGGCTGTAGTTTTCATGTGATTAGGGGCATTCAATAGTGATATGAACATGACCTTTAAAAATTAAAAAAATAGCTGAAATTTGTTTTTATTTACAAAAAGATTAAAGCTATGATATTATATTTTGAGGAACAGAAATGAGTTTGCACCTTGTGACTTCAGTAGCACTTTAAATAAATCAATTTAAATTCAGATTTAACGAAACTGGGGTCGCAGACGGGAGGTAACAAATTATGCTCTATCTTTATAATTAAGTGATTTTCTCAAAAAAAAAAAAAAGCAAACAAAGATTCTAGACAAATGATGATAGAATAGACGGATATCAAAAACCTTGTTTGACCCAAAGTAAAGTTCAATTTCAAAATTTTAATGTGTATCAAATTCTTAAAATATCCCGTCCGCGACGTTTGACTATTTTAAGTTCAGTCTCATTCAAAGACCAGGACATATTTCAAAAAAATATTAAGGATCCTTTAATAACACCATAAGAGCTATATAATAAAGCTTTAAAAAAATAATCTAAAAATTTTAAACTTTGAGTTTAAAGAAAAATCACTCCGCGACAGTGTCAATTTGCATATTTAAAAAAGTATTTGAAGTTGGAAAATTAAAATTCCTGTAAAAATTGCCATAAAAATACCCAAGTTGTTATATTTTAGTCAAAAACATATTACAGAATTGTAAACAGAGCAGAGTTTTGGACATAAATGCCTTGACCTCAAAACCCATGTCCAAAATTTGTCCCGTCCGCGACACTCAGTTTTTTGTACAAAAAATGAGAAAAAATAGGAAAGTCATTTTTTGTAGACCCCACAAAATGGATCCCAATAAATTTTGTGACAAGAAAAAAAAATAATGACAAAAGATAGCTTTTGTAAGTTGCAAGCAGTCAAACTTTGCAAAATGTCCCGTCCGCGACCCCCCAAAAAATATTAAATAAATAAATAAATAAATAGCACGGAATGCCCCCATTAGGTAAGCTGAAAATCACCAATATATATCATTAAACATTTTTTTAAAATCCTGAATGAAAAACGGAGTGTCATTATTACATTTCTATACAGAAATTAAACACTCCTCCAAAAATTGAAACAAAAATGAGCGAAGTGCACAGCATACTCTTGGGTTTGCCACAAGTTTCGCTTAGAATGCAGACTCTTCATCGATATTTTACCATTATACCCTGAGGCTGCCCAAGAAACTTTGGCAACTGTCTTGCTCCTTAAACAGTTTTACGCCCATAGTATCAAATCCAACGTGAAATTCATATGCATTAGCCTCTCGAAGATCCATATATCAACATAAAGAGGGTGGGTAAGGGGTTTCCCATACTGGCGTACTGGGGCTTTTTATTTACCGTACTGGCGTAATGGAAGCCCTCTTATTTTACGTACTTCGTACTATCCAAATTTTTGAAAGATTTTTATTTTCTGTACTGCGTATTCTAGAAAAATAATTACCTGTACCAGCGTACTACCCCCCCCCCTACCCCCCTTCCATAAACTCCAGGACTAAATGCATGACAGTCACATCAGCTACGGTGCTACTTTAGTGCGAAACATGGAAAAAGGAAGTACCCGTATGTACGAAAAAATCTCTATAGTTAACATGGCAAAATATGTTCCTCTTGTCATGCCGGCAGCTTTGATGAAATTAACTATTAATAAAGTAATAGTAGTCGTGCTGTTACAACCAAGGAGGCCACATGTAGCCTCCTTGTTGTAACCAACACCGAGTGGGATGTAAGAGAGACTCGTCATACATGTTTGGAATAATTTTTTTTTTTATTATCACAGATGTAACTGACACCATTGGTTTCCATCAGTATGCGGTCTTTTGTCACCGTTGCCTGGTGAAAGGGTCAAAGGTATTGACTTACTCGAAAAGCAAGTATACGTTTGTTACCTTGAAACAATGCCTTTGTAAATTCGGGATGCATTCACGTTCTGTGTTTGTCATTATCCAGTCGCTGAATTAACGACAGTGCCGTTGTGATGGGTCAAAATGCATCGTATATGGTCGAACATGCTCATTCTTTTGGGTATTATAGATCCAATAGGGGAGCCTGTCTTGCTATAAGACTTGCGTCATTGCACAGAACCCCCCCCCCCCCTTTTTTTTTTATTCTATTTTTTTAAGGCACTAATGCTTACTCCATTTCAAGCAAAATTGAGAATGTAAATGCTAATACAAATGTATTAGCAACAATTTGGCATTATACTGACAGCCTTATGGGTTTGTAGCTAACAGGGCACGTCAGCCGGGAGGTTCACCTCCCTGGTGTCAGATACAATAGACATAGGACGGAACTGTCCTTTAGTGCCAACTTACAGGTGCCATGGGCAAGGGGCATACCGGCCATATGAACATTTCCAGGTGCCAGAATAAAGGTCGCGAGTTCGCAATGATCGCACCACAGGCTAAACGCGGGTTGTGTGGAAGTGTTTCGCAAACAACTCGTTATCTATCATCCACGTGAAACTAAAATCCCTTCAGTCGAAGAGGCGTTTGCCACAATTCGTTGGAATGTCCCTCCTAACGGTTATCCCATTTGTTCTCTTTAGTCATTGATGTGTCAACAGTGAAGCCTAAATATATCACAAGAATATCAAAATTACATTATTTTCTCTCGCAAAAGTTGAAGCTAAAGTGAATATACAATACCGCATGTCAATTATAATCTTCCATCCCCACACCGGGCAATCGCCCCGAACTCTCTACTGATATGAAATATATCCTTCAACCAAATATGTATATGCAAAAGTTCATAATCCGTTTCTAGAGTTACATTCATGAAACACGTTCGGGTTATGGTTTGTGTATTTTCTTGTCATGTTGTCTTTGATTTTAATGAAATGGAACAATACCAATTTTGGAGCCTGTCTTGAGCTAGGGTGCTCATGTACGTCAATATTCTTCAGTTACAGCAAACTGCAAAATTATGATGCTTGGAAAACTGTATATATATTATTATTATTATTATTATTATTATTATTATTATTATTATTATTATTATTATTATCATTATTATTATTATTAATATTATTATTATTATTATTATTATTATTATTATTATTATTATTTTTATTATTACAAGTAAGCGTGTTTGTGGGCTGTCTTTTGTTCCAGCATGAGGAACTCAAGCGTGACGTCATCGAAAGCGTCTGCCTGTCCGGTTACCTCACCCCGCGCGCGACCCAAACTATACTAGAAGATATAATTTTCAGGGTTCATTGCATCTAAATACCTGGTGGGTGTTGGTGTTACCGGGTGATCGGGCATGATGCAGGTGGTCATCATTTGGCAGTTTAGTCTATTGTAGTAGCAATGTGCATTTGAAGGTAATTAGTAAGTCAAATTTGAACTGATTTCAACGGTTTCCGTACTTAGAAAATTCCGTGACACCGACGATACGTCGCAATCAAGACACACTTCGCCTGTCGTGGGCTCTCTCTCTCTCTCTCTCTCTCTCTCTCTCTCTCTCTCTCTCTCTCTCTCTCTCTCTCTCTCTCTATATATATATATATATATATATATATATATATATATATATATATATTATATATACATGTATTCCTGAACGTCTTGTCTTTACAGAACTATCTTTTTTCACGAAATTAAATTTTGCCTCTTCAGCAGCTGATTCAATGCTTTGAAATAGGAGGAATCTACAGAATGATCCCGTTCAATATACAACGAAGACCGACCCGTCTCGGCGCACTACGGAGATCTGAATTTTTTACCCATATATAAAAAATGTAAAATAAAAACCAGGAGTTCCACCCTTAAATATTTAACATTTTTCCAAGGAGTTCCACCCTAAAGATGATATAATGTATTTCGCAAAACAGTTCCACCCCCACCCATACCGCCACCCCCTCCCCCAAAGAATATAAAATAAAAGCAAGAAGTCTGACCCTTGAAACTTTAATATTTTCCCAATTGGGCTCCACCTTAAGAAGGATGCTGAATAGGTACATGCAGGCATCCATGACGACAAGATAGGTTATGAGATGTACGCCTGATCTATATTCATTACGACAGCAACATCCATTTAAAGTTGTAAATCAATTTGCAAAGAGCCATGCAAACAAACTGGAATTAGACACCCTGCTGTGAGAGGAGTTACAATATACTTTGCAGTATAAAATACGTGTGAACATAAGTGATTGTGTCACGAGATATCTTTCTTCACAGAACTTGAGTACTGTAGTGAAATTCTTATTTATATCCGGGTAAATTTAAAATACATGACAAAAAACCATCACTGGTATCGACATTATGGAATGAGTGACCGTGTCCACTATAGTTGAACTCATACAAATACAAGTGGTATAATCATTTGGAGGTGTAATAAAAACAACTTTAAAAATGTTTACATATCATTATGAAATAATAATGGAAAAGGTGGCCTTGCCCATAAATTGATTATGAAGTCAGTGTGGCTACCGGCATTTGTAATAAAAAAAAGTGACCTTATTTTTTTTTTAAGTTGATTTGGTACTGGGAATTGACTGTATTTATCTTTGAATGAAACATTGCCGAACGTAACATCACATTATATGACACTATGTATGAATAAATGGTAGTACCAAATGTGGTATAATTAGGGCTGGCCAATCAACCAATGAAAGAGTGGATGGGTATATTACTTGGAATGCCACAATATACAATTATTATTTTACAGAAGTAATATGAGGCTGAACATACAATCATTAAGACAGCATATAAAAGTTATGATTATTCAAAGAAAGAGACACATCACTAAGTGTATTGCAGAAGCAGTAAAGAATGAAACATATATGTAGCCAAACACTTAGTACGTTGTCCCAGAACATGATGTCCCCGTGAGGGAGGACCATGTTCCAGTGAGGGAAGACCATGTCCCAGTGAGGGAAGACCACAAAGACTGGCAGTCATTTTAAAAATACTCTTTTAACAAAAAAAAAATGAATACATATATTTACAATACTTTTCACACAGAAGTGTCTGACCACTCATTGGCGTCATGGGGTTTGTATTCGTCGTTATAATAATTTTCCGATGCGTATGTAAATTATTTTGCTGTTTACAATGCTTGGAAGTGTTTATTTTGCACCAGGTTGTTTCCTTTGTATAAACATGGATGTTATCAGACCAGCTCCATTCGCTATGTTTTATTTTTGAGGCACACAGAGAAAAACAATTTACAGTTGACTGGCCGTTCAGATTACCTCCATAGATAGCCTCACGCCCCTATTTCTCTTAGAGGTGGGGTGGTATTGTCAAAGCATTTGAAAGAATGAATTCTAAACAACGGCTGGTTATACACCCCTACCCTGACGATGAACTAAAGAAAACAACCATGGCGCTTGGTCCAAATTTGAGACCTAATTATCGATTCTCAAGGGGTACTTAGAATTCAGGTGAAAATGCAGCACTATTTGCATAAGTCACTGAAGCAGAAGAATTGTGTAATTTTGCTAACAGATTACTATTTCAGTCGTATACGTGTCAGCGTCCCAGATAAGCAATTATCTGACAGAATAAACACGAAATTGGAATTGGATTACGGAATGGGCTGATTGTTTTGGAGAGCTTATTTAACAGCTTGTGGTCTGGAACCGATACAACACTATTATTCTGTCTGTGACATACTGGCTGAGGCTGGCATGATAATGAGGGCGTCTTCTGTTTTTGAAGGAAACTATTTGAGCGCTCACTTGTCATTTGAGGAAACCATGTCAAACTCACCTCTATTGTCGACGGGGTGAAGACAATAATCTGACATTGCTCTATCGGACTAAAGCGTTTTACTCTCTCAGTGCAAATTGCGCTCATTACATTATTACAGAACTTCCAGATTCAAATTCCACGCAAATGAATTATGAGTGAAGTGTCGGCATGTCTATGATGATGATGATGATGATGATGATGATGATGATGATGATGATGATGATGATTCTGATGATTCTGATTTTATTAACTCCCACTTCTAGAGAAAATATACATATAGCATGCATCAAATTATACAATCAATGACAGAATAGCACACTGGAGTAGTAGTAGTAGTAGTAGTAGTAGTAGTAGTAGCAGTAGTAGTAGCAGTAGTAGTAGTAGTAGTATAGTAGTACTGCTAGTGCTACTTTTACCATCATTATCATAACTATTACTGGCGGACACCCTTTATATGTATCCACAGAGAAAAAACAGGAGTGTTGCAAGTCAAAAATGTGACCTGGCCTGTTTTGGGTGTAGTACGCCCCCCAAGCGCCTGAAGGAAAGCTGTTCACTCGTTAAAACCTGGAAGCGTTCTTTGCAGTCTTTCGATTTTGGTCTCCTGAGATGTTTAGGCAAAATACCGGTACACGTAAGTTATACAGGTTATTTGTTCCTGTATAACTGACTGAACTCGCAAGGAGGCAGCCAATATAGGTTTGATATTTGCAGACATGTTTAACTCAAGTGAATGAGACTCTTAACACACACACACACACACACACACACACACACACACACACACACACACACACACACACACACATATATATGTATATATATATATATATATATATATTCAAACACACATAATACATACATATATCATGTGTGTGTATGTGTGTAATTAATATATATATATGTATATACATATGCATATATATACATGTATATATATGTATATATATATATATATTCAAACACACATACATAATACATACATATATTATATGTGTGTTGTGTGTGTATGTGTGTGTGTAATATATGCTTCGGATTATTCGTTTAGTAACATAGTTTGTAATTGTCTTGTACGTACTGTATATTTTTGCGTGCCTGTCCGTGTCTGGAGAACCCATTATATTAGTAGTTATGGGTAATCCAGTATAAATAAATATGTTTTGAAATTAAGCTATTTTATGTAGAACGGTTTCACCGTGAAAACTGCACGACGGGATCCATAGAGATACAAAATTCGGTTCTTTTTTGCCTTTCACAAGCTTCTGTTGCCATGTGTTTTCAATTTTTTCCACTCAAATCTACCAATAGCGAGCGGGTGTAAATTGTCAGATTCCGTGCTTTTACTTCTAGAAAGATTTTGTTAAGAATTGTTAATATAATGATGCAGCTTTCAAGTCAAAAGCTTTGTTAGCCCAACCCACGCCAATAAAATCTGTTGGTTCATTCTTACCCAAAGAATATATATGCATTCTGAAAATTATGAGTAAAATATGTAGAGCATGATAACACGGGGATGATGCGGGTGATGATTTTCGTCCTTCTAACTGAAAATGTTAAAAAAAGGTAATCAAAATTGACTTCTGGAAACAAAGGATGTAGGCCCTGAACATGAAAAATGGACTCTCCTGAAATAAACTGCAAATTTGACTTTTTTTTCAATTTCCCCGCACCAGAATTTGGAATCCCCTTTTATAATCGTTCTTGTTTATTTTCTGTCCCTAAAATAGAGTTTTGAATTTTGACATCTCTCTTAATATGTTTTTTATTGTAACAACCAGGTTCTTTCAATCATTTATTTTCAATGTATGCCACAATTGTATCAGATTTATACCGATCTTAATTGCTGACACAGTAAACTTGACACTTGAAGTCAGGTGTTGTAATTCTCATAAGTGCGCTTTAAGAGGATGTGACACGTTAATAGCCGACGCTGCCAGCACGAGTAACGTCAGGTATAATACGGGCCAGTTGTAGACAAGGAATTATCTTTCGCTCGAGTTACTATGGTGTTACCTGACTGCAACTTAATGTGGGCATCCCCAGAGACGACACGTAACTAACAGTAAGCTTCCGTCGCCCACCTGATCAGATATCAACAGGTGTACAAAAAAGGAAACAACACCTTGTTGAACAAAAGGGTATTCGACACAGCTGTATAGTTTCACAGGGTTGAAAGCTTCCTGGCATTCTAATATAAGAGTATAAGCAATATATACACTATTATAAACTGACTAATCTAAGTGAGTCACACCAACCTGATCATTTTGGCTTTCACATATAAAATTTTCCCAAACGTGATTCACCAATGATACTTGCGTGAACCATCATCAAAGCAGTGAGAAAGGGAGACTAAATATGATAATATATAACTTAAAAATTGAGACTAAATGATTCCCTGTCTTGGTAAAGTGTGTCTACATTGGGAGTGTTCTGATGAATTTGATTGATTGACCATTTTCTGCAGCTGGTGCATATGGGCTCGGAAAAGAAAGGAATTTACAAGCTTCTAAATATAAGGTGCATCCCCCCCCCATCTGCAAAGAAGCAGTAGAATCTCTGTTCAAGACAATCTCTGTGAAGACAATTTCTATATTAAGACCAACAAATTACATTCTCGTCTCTGTTTATATCTACTTGAATTATATGCCCTATTTAGACCCAATTACTCAGTCCCGGCTCCCCTTAGGTGGTCTTAATGTGGAGATTCCTACGCTGTGGAGTCAAGACAAAGCTTAGTGTGTCCAATTTTACTTCTGGCACTTAAAACTCAAAATCCACACCTCTTTTGAGTCCTTTTCTGCCCATCGTGTCATTCTGTGCAATTAAGACAGTCACTGTCCACGATAAGTCATGTGTGCTTTTCCTATTGACAGAGATGCCATGTACAAAATTTGGCGCTGATTAACACGTCAACGCCAAGAGGCTGATTGGTGATTATTGAATGCGTGTAGACACTGAAAGGACACAATTGTCATTTCCCACATGACTGGGTCCAAACACAAATTAAACGCCTCGTTATGCTCACGCTGAGCAAGGAGGGCAGAGTGAGTCTCTCTACCTTCCCTGCGCTGACAGATAAGCTATACTCACAACACAAGGCCTGTATATTGAACATCATGGGAATATGTAGGACCTTAACCAGATCTTTGACTTATTTTCCCTTTCAGGCATTGTTTTTTTTTTAAAGAAGAATACAAGGCGCATGTCAGTACAGAGGAGAGATCACATTAAAGGAAAACCCTGGTTGTGTATTCCCTGCATGTTAACAGGCCCGCCCACCCTCACTCCTGGGGGTGAGGGATGGTACTTGCTCACTAAAATGGTTTTAGTTTAAGCATCTTTACTTCAACTGGATCGCCCTATAGTACATCAAATGGTAGGTAGATTCCCTGGATACCTTCAACCTATATTCTACCCGCATAATTTTCAAAAAATTGGAGGGTCAAAATTAAACCGTTTCGTTACAAGGATACATTTACGATCCTTGGTGTGCGAAAGCCGTTCAAATTTGCCCGGGATGGGGGGGGGGGGGGGGGGGGGGGGGTCTGCCAAAAATGAAGCATTTTCTCAATTTTTATTAAAAAGACTAATATTTGAGACTGAATGCATCTAATAGGTATCATTCCCGGGGCGCTTGTTTAGTTAGTACCTGCATAGCAAGTACTCACCCCCCCCCCACCGCTCCCGCCTATATGGTATACCTCCATTGTTTTATGACTGCTTCCTTTGTAACGTTGATAATATTGAAACGGGAAAATTTAGATGAACATTGTCATTAAGATATGTATTCCAGATGTTTGGTTTCAACAGAATATGGGAGAATGTCGGCTCTAAGACTGAGGAATTTCCTTAAAAAATTTTGGACAAAAGATAAAAACGAAGATTCAATATTCAGTGGGCGAAATCTATGGAAAATAATTGCGGAGAAGACAAAAAATTAAGAACTTATACAAAATTTAAAGGAAACTTTGAAATGGAGAAATATCTACTATTAATTGAGGACCATTCATTACAGAAAAAAATTCACTCGATTTAGAATAAACACCCATAATTTAAAGATTGAAACTGGTAGGCATAAAAGACCCCACAAGATCCCGTTAGAAGAAAGACTGTGTGAAAATTGCAATGAAATAGAAGAGATACACTTAATAACAACATGCTACACTATACGATCCTGAACGTCAAAATTTATAAAGCACCTTAGATGACATTTTCCTTTCCTTCTCTGATTTAGTTGACAAAGATGAATTTGAATTTATAATGAATTTAGACGATAGTTTAAAAATTGCTTCTGTGATGACTTTTTTTCTCGGCCGTTGTTGACAAAAGGGGAGCATTTTAGTGTTTTTTAACTGGTAATTCTTTAGGCCTTATGTTACTTGTCAAGATGCAAGTTTTGACTGTGGTATTGAGTATTTGTGTTTGATGTTTTGTTTCTTTGTGCTTGTATAGTGTCTCTGTATGTATGGCAAAATATTGCAAATGTGATGCAGCTAATAAAGTTCATTTCATTTCATTTCCTCCCAACTACAAGAAAGTAAAGTACATTCAGAGAAAGATTACCTCTTTGAGTGCCAACTGCGACTAAAGTTGAAATGCAAAGAACAAGCTGATCTAAATTATCATAAGGGAGTTAGATTCATGTTCCTTGTAAAAACACATTTCATCCAAGTTCCACGCAGGATAGCAGCAGCTCCAGAGAATATGATGGTCTGGGTCAATAACTCTCCACGGCGCCCTTTGGGCACGAGGTAATCTGTTGACCCAGTCCAAAATGTGGCACTGAAAGAGATAAACGAAAATGTATATGTGAAAATAGTGATTGGCCTCGCGAATGGTTAACGGTATGATTCAAGCTAGTCTTACAGTACGTTTTACTTCTAAACACTATACATGAGTAATTTTGAACTGCCGTGGGCGAGGATCAGAGGCGTGGGTGGGGTATCACCCTGGGAGCCGCTGGAGTCGACGAGGGTAAGTCCCTCCTGCAGGCATGTGTGCAGGAGACTTCAATAACGCGATTAAGTGGTAAAGAGGTGTGGCTACAAAAAAAAAAAAAAAAAAAAAGGCTTCCGATGCCAAAGTGTGACCGCCTATCAACGGCTCAGCTGGGGGGGGGGTCAAATTCTTCATTTTCTTTTTTTTTCCCCTTTTTTTGTGTTTTTTCGGACTCTGCTACTTTTACATCTCAATACGTGTAGAAAATCTATGTTCTTAACTTACACATTCTGAAATATACAGCATAAATTAACTGAAAGCGTGGCTTGGCCTGTTTTTCGACCTTTTTGTTGTGCTTGTTGGAAATAAAAATATGTTTTAACCAAAGCGTGACTGTGATTTTATAATGACATTTTTTCTTTGGTCTCAAAAACAAAGAAAACCTTTCTCAACCGGGAACCGTACTTTCGATTTTGTAAATCCATATGATCTCATAATGGTAAGGTCTGTTTTGAAATGTGCCACTATCGACGAATTTGAAGAATACTATCAACGGGCCCATTGCACCATGTATTGATTAACCTGTAGCCTGCACCTTTGGGCGAACACTACATGTTGTCAATTCTTTACCTGTTGCTACAGTTAACCGACATTGCTTATATGGTACTCGGTCGGAAGAATTCACTCAGAGAGCACACTACGTCAGTCTTCGAAATGGAGAAGCGGAACATTTTTGTCACAGACACGTTTACAATTACATGTCAACATTAATTACAAATTATTTTTTCCAAAGTAGAAAACCTCCATTGCATTAAATGTCTGCCATTAAAACAATGAACGTATCAACGATGAAAAACAGGAGTTTCCTTGAAAGGAGATAAGTGAGATATTCGTTGATGATAAAGAATATGTCGCTTATTATGTGAATGGTGGCGTTTTGTTTTTTTTTTTTAGAATTATTTAGTTGTTTTTTATTTTTTCCCTCTCTTTCACTCTCTCTCTATCTCTCCCCTTTCGCAATTTTAACCAAGAATACCTGTATTAGCTTCGACTTGAATATTTCACTCCTTTCAAATGTTGAAGATCAAAAAGATAATTTATTAAACTGCAGCGGAGATTTAAAGCAACAATGTCTATTAAGTGATGATTTGGAATCATTTTCATGATACAAACCAGAGCTCCAATTTCCGAATTCAAATTTAGATAAGGATTGCTCAAGTCTTTTAAGTTTTATCATGCAATGGCTGTTCAAACTGAAATAGCTCCAGATGAAAAGGTCAGGCCACGCTAAACGCAAATTTGTATGGCCATGGGTTTTTTTTTTTTTTTTTTTTTTTTTTTTTTTTGAGGAGATGGGCGGGAAAAAGAAGGGTGCGGCGGAAGGGTAGATGGGTGCGGCTGGCGACTTAGCACCAACGAGCCAGGAATTAGCCCGATGAGTCAGCTTTATAGGTGGGAACCTTTTCATACAGACAACAAGAAATATTAACGTACTCGTGATGCTGAGTCTCGCCATGAGTGCAACACAGCAAGAATTAC
Source organism: Hermodice carunculata (assembly GCA_964020975.1). NCBI lineage: Eukaryota > Metazoa > Annelida > Polychaeta > Eunicida > Amphinomidae > Hermodice > Hermodice carunculata. The sequence continues at coordinate 56,958,417 of OZ026626.1, forward strand.
ATTCTACGCCATCCCATCTATGAACGGGATGGTACACATGCTGTTGTGCTCATGAAATGCAGCACGCTGAGAGTAGGCATGTTCTGGAGAAAGGTTTTGCTGACCCTCCTCCCCCCCCCCCCCCCCAAGGTTTCGGCAGTGCTAAAAAGGATATCGTTCATTGTTTGTCAAACTATTTTTTTTGAGGGGGGGGATACTGAGATACATTGTTAAAAATCGTAATTTGTCTGACACTTAAGTGCAAATATCATCGTTTACCTCAGAAATTTGTGCTCATAATGAAAACGAAATCATTATAAATTCTGTTTATTCATATATTCAATCAAGCAAGCCCGGGCCAGTCACATGATATGGACATAGGTCTTCATGTCTTTTCCGCGGGTGTCTGACGGGGCTTTCATGATGCCATATCCCATTACCCTTTTTATTCTATCAGTGATCTCCCTTCATGTCACCAATTCTTCTTGTGTGGCATTGCTCGTGTCCCTGTCGTTCTGCCCTGGATACCTGCATCATTTGTGTTGTGTGTTGTTCTACGTCGTTCTTACATTTGTGGGTGGGTGGGTGGGGGGGGCGTGCAGCCTGATTTAAATAGGGTTCGGTATTGCATTTCTGTAAAATCCCTATTTATTGAATAAAAATACGTTTAAATCAGGTAAATCATTTAATTTCATGGGCACCATACCAGCAGAGAGCATCACTGCAGTCAGACACCTTTTATTTCTTGACTAACACCTCACCCGCATGCCTTGAAAGAAGTCCTACTTCATTGATGATACCACATTAAAATTGCTTCAAAAAGGTCATGTATTGTTTCCTGGGCATGTTTAGTTATAACCACATCAGACCAAGTAACAAAAACAACGATTCCTAAGAAGACAACGTGTGCTCGAATGTAAAGAATGAGATGCAAGGTCATGCAATTTATGCAGACTAAGACGTTTCAATGAGAAACGCAGGGATGTCACATTGTCAATATATTTAAACATATTAGTTTTTGACATTAAATGTCTACATTAAAATTAAGAAGGAAACAGTCTTATCTGATTTTTATACTTTTGCTCTAGAAAAACATACGATTGATACATACCATGGCTTGCTTGTCGATAACACCAGCTACTTTGAAGGCCGAGGTAAATCTAACAAGAAGCTTCACCTTTAATGAACATTGCAAAAAAATCATTATGTAAACATGGTGAAAATTAGAGCAGTAGAATTAGAGTCATGGAATTAAATTTTTTTTATTTATTTATTTATTTATTTATTTATTTATTTATTTATTTATTTATTTATTTATTTATTTATTTATTTATTTATTTATTTATTTGTTTGTTTGTCTGTCTGTCTGTCTGTTTATTTATTCATTTGTTATTTATTTATTTATTTATTTATCTATTTATTTATTTATTTATTTATTTATTTATTTATTTATTTATTTATTTATTTATTTATTTATTTATATGCCTTAACACTACAATTAGTCATCTTGGCCAAATGTCAATCCCAGCATGCAACACTAATGACGGCGTCAACAGAGGGAAAATTATCAATATTTCAATTGACCATCAAATTTTTAATAAATTGAATGGTTTTAAAGTACAATGACTTGAGAATTATTTGTCAAAATTTTTAAATTAGCGTTGAAGAGTTGCTATGTCATCACCGCTGCGTTTTGTGATATATTACTGCAAAGACGGCACCCCTTTGGCCATAATATATGTCATTCTTATAACTAACGCGAAGGTTTGTTCTACTAATCCACTCTGCATAATGATAACATCAAAATATTTCCACTTTTATCAAGTTTTATATTACAAAATATTCTGCTGAGTAGGGTTTATTTTGGCTTTCAATAATTTCCTATTTTTGGTCATTGCAAAGAATTTTTCTACTATATATTCATTCAAGACAGCCGATTATAATGTGAATGCATTCCTCCTACAAAAATTACCAGTTCAGCCAAAAAGCGTTCTTTCATGGGACAGCAAAACAATTGTGCAACCAAATGTGAATATCAGAAGTTTACTAAATCTGTAGACAGAACTACAAATGAAATAAACTCATCACCTCTTCACGTCCAGGAACATAAACTTCCACGCAAGACATTTAAATTCACTTCCATCTATACACCGCTTCAGGAGGTCTATTGCATATAGAAGCACCGTGATATCAAAAGGACCTTTAAATGATTTAGCTTCCAAGAAATGACATGTAAATATCGCAAGTTAGTGCACATTCTGTCCAATAACTACAAGAAAAGAATATTTCTAGTTGTCAACAGCTTTACCTAGTGCACGCCAGGAATAATTGTTGAAGTCATGGTATGGATCAAACATAGCATTGGCACAAAGTACTTTTATGTCATTGCTACCGTTGTGTCATCAAATTCAGCTTTATATTTTCTAGTTTTTTCACTGCATCACCATTTGAGGAAAGGATGACTTTTCCTTAGACTCTGAAGCCCAGTAAATATTAAAAGAATATTCTGAAACTTTCATTAATTTGACATATTTTCTCTCCAACCAAGATAAAATTCTTTAGTTTCAACGAATCAGCAGAGAGATTTGCTGTCAAGCCAAGTCAGTTTTAAACAATAATACCATAATTATTCTTATCGTTTCAACAGATATGCAAGAGGCATTCAGTTAGTGGGACACTTATGTTTGCAAAGTGTCTTTGGCTCCCTTGCGTAGAACTCTTCTATGCCACATATGTCACGATTAAGCTATTACTATATGCCCGACTTAACATCTTGTATCACATCCCGTACTTCAGGTCTCTTGGGAGTTTCCAGTATGTCATAGATTACCTGGAGCAGAAAGACAATAGCGCGTTGACACAGTGCATAGTTACTGTTTGCTCCGCGTGGTATTAAAGTGTCATTTCTCGAATAGAAATAATCCCTTAATCAAGACCTAGGACTTATCAAACTAATTGTATTAAAGTGTCAAACCTTCGATGGGGAGTATACCAGAGAAGACGCCTGGTTTATCAAAGATAATATTTGCCAACCATTTGCGAGATGATCTGAAGTAAACATTGCTCAAAACAGTTGCACGCATTTTCAAGTAGAGTGTGTTAACTATTACTCCTGGTGTCGCATAAATTGCTTGATGCAGAAAATGACGAACTTGTGTGTGATCACAAAATGCATATACACTCCACTGTACATCATTACTTTTAAATTTAAAAAGCTGTCTGAGGAACATTAATATTCAGCCTGCCCACATGGCGGCAGGCACTTTAAAGGAATTCGGCCCAATTTCTTACGATGCTTTATTTCTTCCCGTCATTCATTCTTTCCTTTCTAAAGTCTTTCCCGATCCTCTATGTTTCCGTATGCCTTATACTTTAATGTATGTCTACGAGGTAAATATAACACAAAACCGTGCATCGACGATAACTATTTTATTGATCAGTCACATCCATCGTAATAGACAGTATTCCCATATCACAGAAAGTGTTAGCATGCATGTACACATCCCGTTTACCTGACCACGACAAATTACAAAATAAAATTTATGCCCACATAAAAACAACACAATAGCCCGCTTACAAACTTCAAACTGCATTTTTCGAAACAATAAATTTAGTCATTTAAGACCCAAATTCACACATCTACATGGCTTGCCTGTCAAACAGACCCATTTCTGTGTTGTAGGGCGAGTCAAATGCTTGCCTGGAAGTGCTTTGAACGCGATGTGACCAAGGCGAGTATGGCAAAGCTTTTGATATACACTGTTCTTTTCTTCTTCTGGAATAAGTGAGGTGACAGTCGGCCAGCTATAAAGTGCGTATTCTCCTCAATTCATAACTAAAATATACATTTTTTCAGGACTAGCGTTGTGTATTCCGATTAGTTTTTTATGTTAAAGTAACTCTTAATAAACTATTCACAGCTGTGGTTACATAAAAGTAATAAGTATTTGAGCCACACAGTCAGACTTGCTCTGGGAAATTTAGTATCTTTGTGTGCAGTAGTTTTAAAATTATGGAGTTGCAAATTACAATGATAAGTAATGGGAATACACAGCCCCAGCCCTCAAGTGTCCCCCAATGCCCTCTACTATGGGCTTTAACTCTGCTATTTTCACAGTACCGTGCTGGTACTTGACAGAAATGTCTTATTAATTAACATGATCAATTTGACTCCAATTCAACTGTTAAAGTAAACGACACATACACAAGTTGTGCTGTACCGTATGGAAAAAAAACATAAGTGCTGAGTATTTTCGGCCTGGTATCATTGGGGTAAAATGCACATACAACTTCGTGTGTATTTCAGTATTGTACATACACATTGCCTTATTTTTTCCATTTTGCGAATGATTAAATTCGCATCTTTATAAAACTAAATAGAGTACCCTTTTCTGGTGTCACCCTGGGTTTCCTGGACAGAGTACTTTCTAAACATAAACAAATGATTTTCCAAAATTACGAACAACCTGATCTAATTTGTATATGCTTTATCCCAAAGGTAAGCATGGTAAGACACCAGCAGGATTCATCAGGTTCATAACTATAGGTATTTGCAGTCTCTTGCTCATTATCCATTGGCCACTACAAGGATTGTGTTTCTATTATATCTTTAAAGAGATACACCTGCACAAACCATTCGAATCCTGCCTGGCGTTATACAGTTTGTACTAATGCAAATATTCAGTCAGCCTCAAGAGGTATGCGATATGACTGACGTTGTGCGTATCTCAGAAGACAAGCATGTGGCATTTGACTGTGTGACTTTAGCAAACTTACAACAGATAATCAGATTTCGTTTTGTCATAAGACAAATATATATGGTATTCGACGTTACATACCACAGAGTACAAGCTATGTGATTGTGCGCTAGACACACAATGGGCATTTGACAAAGTGTATGAAGAACTTTCCAGGTTGCGCAGTTTTTGTGTGGTTGTGGGTGCATGGAGATGATGGACGTGGGACTGTTTGCCCCGATGCCACCTGCCGCCAAAGTATACAGTTACCATACAAAACATGACGGCCTTTAATAGCTACAGTTTTCAATACAAGGTGCGGGTATATTATTGGCAGTCATGTTGCCATAACAGATCTATCCGCATAATTTTTTCTCATCTCTCTATGCATCACGCTTCGTAAATCATTTTTGATTTTTCTTACATGACCATGCATGCATAACTTTGGATCACCAATTACGCCTACGGAACCATTCCCTAAAGCCATCTGTTTTTTACAAAAAAAGTTACATAATGCGTCGTAAGTACAAACCTTTGGTGAACAATCTCAATTATTATATACCACTTTACTTATCAATAAATAAAGTGACCCTAAATGAATCATTTTCATTAAAATATACCTTAACTCTGGAATCCATGTATATGCATATATCAAAGTGTCAGCCGTTGCAAATATACATAGCAATTTAATATACCACATATTAATGCCTGTGTTTCAGCATAAGTAACAAGTATAGGACTACACACACATCCACCTGTCACATTTAATATACATAATATTAGTTTATCAATTCAGCAAGAGTCACTTCACTGCTTTCTGTCCGCACTTGAAATGTCCACGTTCTTTTCCCGAGTTTGAAGGCGTTTGAGAAGAAAGAATACCAGCGCTTCTGGAGAGCTACCACATCCGGGCCTTTGGGTCCTTACAAACGATACAATGTCTCGCATGCACGTGGTAAATCCAATCTCGTAGTGGCTGCAGGGTTGGCTTGATAAACATGTCGTTGTTTTGCCACGATATGTCGCTTTTGTTGTCTGACGCAGCATTGGTGACACCTAAAAACATAATCACCAATATTCTTGGGATAGGCCTATAACGTACATATTCAGGCTTTAATAGGCCTACTTAAAGCTATATTTACACGTAATTCACATACCCCGCCCCTCTAAGCCAAATAAAACATGGCTTAAAATGAACGCCTGTATAAATTGAATTTTTTTTCTGTATAGACGTATTCATACTGATGCATAAGCCTCCCTACACATTAAGAATGATCCAACATGAGATTTCTTCAGACATATGACATGGGTCCTAGGCCTGTAACGTGACAGCCCATATATATATATATATATATATATATATATATATATATATATATATATATATATATATATATATATATATATATATATATATATATATATATATATATATATATATATATGAATAAGAAAATGAAGTTCAGTGCGCAGAAGGATAAATTTACGCAATTTTTTTGTTGGTTTTTTGTTTTTTTTGTTTTTGTTTTTCAGGTTTGCGGCCCTATTTCCATGGTCATTTCATCATGAATCTATAGGCTTACTTAAACATTACAACTATGAAACAACTGAGTGCCATACCAGGTGGCGCGAACGGTTTCTCTCGGGTGCCTAATACGTCGCTAAATGATAAACCCAATAGCAAAATCAGACGATACAGTACTACATAACGTAACTCCAAACACATAGAAAAAGGGCACTATACAGGGTAAACTTGCCAACAGATACATCATTACATGATACACTTCGAGCTTGAATGATACATATAATAGGCCCTATAAACGGCTGAACAACCTAATCTAGACCTGTAGCTGTGGTATGACTCAGCAAAGCTGTGTCACTCGGCTGACATGCTGTGCAAACAATCATGTTACATCTTGCATACAATTATCAGCCAATCAGAATTAAGCTAATATATAGGCCTATGAGTTCCGTTGCCCTTCCCCCCTCCTTTCCCATCAACATTGCATTATGCGGAGACCCAAGGTCATGGGCACTGTAATTCTGACCTCTTTTGCAAACGGAATTGCCCGTATATTGTGAAAGCAGAGCTGAACAGGAATGTACAAATTAAGTAAAGGAAATATATTACAGACATATACTTTTGTGATGCACACAGAAGGCGAATTAAAGCACGCAGTGACTTGTATGAACACACACACACATACACACACACACACACATACACAGAAGAGTTTTCATTTGAAGAAAATGACTTGTTTACTTATTGCCTAGTAATATATATGTATGTGCATGTATGTGGATGAATTGGTGATAAACTGCCGGTTAGCATATGGCTTGATCTGTGTCACTGTGTATCAGCATAGATCGTCGAGGCAAACGATGCCTCGACGAATTCTATGGTATCAGGTAAGATTGTCCCGCATCAGTTTCGGACTTCGGTCTCAGCCGATACAGACTATCTGACCTAAATCACAGACTGAGTGATGCAGATCAAGCCATATGAAAATCTAGTGCGCATTTTGTACATTTGCAAAGTTTATATGAACTTTATGGACCGTCATGACAAAAATTCATATTCGAGAATGATCTACAGGACAATTACAGGACCCCCCCCCCCCCCCCCCAACCGATCGAAAGAGTGTGACACAGGAGCTCCAAGAATACTTCCTGTCTGATTCTGGGCTTGCCGTTAGGCGGCACTGCCCTGTCATAATCATTCACATTTTGTAACTTCAACGCCTGCACATAAAGGGTGCAAATTTTGGTTTCTATTTAAATTTCTGATGGTCCATGCTAAATTTGATGAAGATCCGACGGTTAAAAAAGTCCATATGTTTGTCAAATTATGTGATCTAACTGAATTTGAAAATGTTTCATTGTAATTATACTGTTGAGATGTTTATTGGTACTTGAAAGAGTGAATAACTTCCTGCACCATTTTTTCTCCCACATTTTTCACCTTTCGATGATACTATGATGTAATTCTACGCGATAATGAATACCTGATTGTCCGTTTTTCAGAACAAAACTGTTAACATTATATTTTATTTTCCATAATGTGTGTAGCCTACCTTAACCTTTCAAATTATGTAAGTTACGGGCCGGATAGGCCTATTGTTGAATAATTAAACTATCTGCTATATTCTGCACGCACTTTTTTCCCACGCGTTGAGAGCAAAAACTGTGCAGCAAGATTCATTTTCCATTCATATAGAGCAAAACAGTCAAATATGGTGTGGATTTTTTTTTTTTTTTTTTTTTTTTTTTTGCTTTGTTTTGTTTTTCTAATTAAAAGCAACTCTCTCCTCGCTTATTCTTCACAGAGATGAAAAACTAAAATTTCATGGCTGAGTGCATGAAATGAGTCAAAACTCTAAGTGGGTGGGGAGCAAAATAGGGGTTCATTCAGTCATGTGGCGCCTCACTTATCTGTCACTTTATAAGCAGTACCAACCTTTCGCCGTCCCCCGCCCTCCCCCTTTTCCAAGGGGACAGGGACGCACACATTCACACCCGAGCTCGGCCGTAACTGTGTGCCTTGCTGCTGTCATATATCTTGAGCAGATTTGGCACGGACCATATCATGCGTCTAAAGTTGCACACATTTTTGGAGCAAACACTATTCAATTTCATGTGTTATTAACCAGGCAGACATAATTAAGATCCAGGAAACATTTATTTTCCATTTAATTATTTTCACCCACGTTGCCACGTGTCACTAGCGTATATAATGGCACTAATAAGACCTGACCGTGAAAGGATTTCTATGCTCAAGTGATACGTTAAAGATACTATCAGTGAAACATGCGTATAACAACGGGAGATTTGAAGCTTCTATGTCCGGTTTCTGAACAGATGTTGTATGGCATTTACTCACAGCCCTACTGCAGACAGGGGAGATAAAACCCTTGATGGGTTGATGAGATGGAAGAGGGGGAAGGGGAAGGGGAAGAGGAAGGGGGAGGGGGCGCATGGGGACGACGGAGATAGAAGACTGAGTCGCCATGAACGCACGTTGCATATAACTTCGCAACTGTGGCTTTAATCTATGGGACATTGACTTCTCCATTCGCACATGTTCATGCAGTCAGTTTTGAAGTGGGTGCTTTTTTGCAAGAAAAATAACATCCCCGGGAAATAACATGGATTGCATAGGGAAATACGAAATAATGTGTCACTGAAAAAAGTTTAAGTCTTATCAAGCATTAAATGTTTCAATCCAAAGTGGCGATAATTATAATACTAATACTTTATTACCCCCCTCCGCGCGAACGGAGAAAACACATAATACAAGTACATCAAAATCATATTGCATAGAATAAATTATACCATACACGAACTATTATAGTCAATCATATTGTTTCCGTATCATTCTTGAGCTTTCTGAGTGTCACCTGAACAGCAGCTTAATTGCTACAGTTTGAGTTTGAGCCGAAATTAATTATTGTGACCTATATACGAATTTGACGGTAAAACTATAGAACACCTACCTCAGTTTTCTGCTCACTCACGCCTTCATGAAGAAGTTCATGTATCTTTTCAATGCAGCCCTTCATCAGTATTTTCTGTTTCTTGTTTTTCATCTTCACACTTCTGAGTGCAGGCGCCTGCAAAATCATCGAAACGAATATATAGGCCTCAGCGCTTGCAATAGGTAAGATTAACAAGGGGGAAAAACCGATTTGAAAGGGACGCAAAATTAAGAATATATCCAAAGAAACTTCCCATTACACAATTTACAGATTGGAAAGGCTATAATATAAACACATACCTTCTTGTTGGTTTTTTGCTGTGTAACCTCATGAAGTGGGTTGGTGGTAGTTCTACTGCCACATCTGTGACCATATAGTTTACTTTCCATTTTGAAATGTACCGGTAGTTCTCCTTTCTCGGTGAATATTCTATTTCCAAGACAGATGGTGTCCTGTGGCACGAGCTCGATTTTGCCTCTTCTCTTAAAGGCTTATTCGATTAAAGGTGACCGAGATTCGCACGGGTAAACACTTTTAAATGTAAATATGGTTTCCAAATTGGGCACACAATGTGACGTATAAATAGCGCCACGCGACCGTAGCTCGTGGCAGTCGCGTGGCGATGATGAATTGGCCACTGGGTCGGGACAATAAAGATAAAAGGTGGAAACGAACTGAACAAGGCAGGAAGTATATTGTCGTGTCATCTTATATGCAAAACACCACCAGGTGCAAAATTTCTTTGAAAGTAAACAGGAAACAAAAAATAACAGATGTGTAGCATTCTTGTCTGATGGGAATTTGTTTGCGCAAATTGGAGAGCGGGTAAGGTACACAACAAAACGTTTATCAAAAGCTCTGCTTGCAAAAAGAAAGTTTAGTTCATTGCTAATAATTCACCTCTAAAAATTTGATCAAGCGTTCATAATAATTTGTAAATATGTGTGTCTAGATGTTAGCCGAACAACCACTTTACGTTTTGGTCACAGGTCCTTTCATCAGTCACTAATTTCATGAAAAAAGATATGAAATAGGCGCATCTATGTGCATGACGTTACTGTAGATCCCTGATTATATATATATATATATATATATATATATATATATATATATATATATATATATATCGGGTAATTATCCATTCTTCCACATACATACATACATAGATACATATTGGGCAACTTTGTTTAACCCTTTCACCATCAACATTTCCACAGACTTTAATCATAATCTGAAGGACCGTTTTGGGGAAGTTGAAAATTCCCGCCTCCCCGCCCTCCCCCCCCCCCCAAAAAAAAACACACACATACACACACCCTTGAAATACAGAAACAGGATCCCAGCGCCACCTTTTGAACAAATTAAGGTCTTTATATCCCCAAAAGTTCCCACCAAGTTTGAAGTGAATGTAGCTAACGATTTCAAATGAAAAAACCGAAAATGTGAATTAGTATGTTACTATTAACCGATACGTGCCGGAAGGAAAATTAAGGCATCGGCTTAAGTGTGTGTTTTTTTTTTGTTTTTTTTTTGTTTTGTTTTTTTGAAATAACAGATTGAAATTTGAGAGGCATTTAGCGTTTAGAAAATCATTAGGTAGTCCATTCCACGAAGCAGAAGGTAGGGATGAATCTCCGATTTGTATTATATTTGTTTTGTTTTAAGTGGCGAGGAGTGCGTAGCCTGCGACCTAAAATATTTTTATGCTGGAAGCCACTAACATTTTAGAAATATCCAGGGCTTAATATATGGAACATTCTGTAGAAGACGACTAGTTTAAAGTATTTACTGGGTTTCGCTAAGGTTTGCCAACCTAATTCCTTGAGTAGTCTGTAAGGTGAGGTATGGCGGCAGGCGCCCTTACAAATTCTGGCGGATTCGCACTGCACAGACTCTAATAGGTCCGAGAGACCTGTTGAACAGTACACATCCATATTCTAATAATTAACGGACTATAGTTGAGTGCAATTTGTATAGAGTATTACTGGACAATTTAATTTTCAGTCTTTTCAAGATAGCAAGTCACTTACAAGCTTCATTGAAAATTCTTTCGATATGAGCATTCCACGTTGAGTCGGAAGAAAGGGTAATTCCAAGATATGTATGGTTGGTTGTTTCTGGTATAACTTTACCATCTAGGAGTAAGGCAGGGTGCTCAAGTTTATTGCGTTTTGTGGAAAAGATTAATGAAAGGGATTTTGGTTGCGTTAAAAAGTACACGAGAGAAGTGTATGACCCACTAAGATCATTATTTATACGCCTTGCTGAAATAGCAGGGTTGTTACTGGTATCATCTGCGAATGGTCTTATGTCACAGGAGTTGTTATATAAGATGTCATTAACGAACACTAGAAAGAAAAGAGGGTCAAGGATAGAACCCTGGGGAACCCCATCTTCTACAGCTAGGGAGCCACTGTGAGAGCACCGGCCTTGTATTGGATGACTAGCTGCTGTCGATCTCAGGTTAGAGCGATAGCTGCGTACCGAGCTTGGCATCAAAGCTTATCTGGTGCAATTTGTACGATAGTCCCTCATGCCAGACGCGGTCAAAGGCTTTTGGGACATCGAGGATAATTATTCGAGTTTTCTAGACCATTATAAACGTTATGATGTTGATTTATGAGTTGACTATCCGTAGAATCGTTTTATTCGAATCATGAATATTTTTTTGCAGTTAAAAGACCTGTACCTATGGAAATACATAAAATTCGTTAAATACTAGTCGCTTCAGGACTTCAGACAGATTACAAAGCAAAGATATGGGACGGTATACTTTGACTTGTTTTGTTTTTGTTTTTGTTTTTTGTTTGTTTGTTTGTTTGTTTTTTGTTTTTTTTGTTTTGTTTGTTTGTTTGTTTTTTGCTCAGACTTTTTGCACAATGGGCATAGATTTGACTTCTTCCAGCAATCAGGAAAATAGCATGATTGTAAGGATTCGTCAAATAACTCAGTGAGTAACTGATGCTGGGTGCTATACATTTTAGAAGAGAAAAATCCTTATTGTCCGGACCAGTAGCAGAGTTTAAGAGAGGATAAAACCTTTTTACTTCATCCTCCCCAAAAGTGAGCGAGCTGAGTCTCTCATCAGTACGGTATTCAAAAGGAGGTGAAATAGGACTGTCGTCAAGATCTACTCAGTAGTTTGGCCTGACTGGCAAAGTACTCAATGAAGATCTCAGCTTTTTCATGGTCCTTAAAAACAACATTGCCGTTTTCTACTAAAGGGGGGTTTGTTTTGATAGATCTTGCAACCCATTATAGATTTAGTCAGACTCCACTTCGGCAGCAAAAGCTTAAATGGTGACCATTTTTGAGGGTTTAAGTTTTTGCTGTCTTAGTCAATTCGCAGTTTGGAAAAATAAGATTGGATGGGATAGTTTTTAGCATTGGCAGTTTTGTTTCGAAATTTCTTATATATTTGGAAATAGGTTTCGCCTTTTGTTTGCTTGAAGCGCCTCCAAGCCCGATCATGTTTCCTCCTCATTCTTTTAATGAATGAATCCATCCAAGGTCAACGTTTGTCTTTTAGTCTGACAATAATTTATTTACATGGGATGTCTTGTTTAACGATATCAAAGGGCAAGCTATAGTCCAATAGGGCGCAATATATCATCGATGCCATCAAATTTGCATACCACCATCAGGCGACCATAGACGACCTTCACTCCCAAGAAAATACTGTCATTAAATTCATGCATTCGCTAGTGAGGTGAAAACTCCCTGGCATAAAAGATACATTTTTATCGGATGGTGCCGCTATTCAGGAATTCACATTTCCATGAGCTTATTTCACGTAATGACTATAGGCCTATGTCATGATCGACTCACCCCCCATGACATGCCAACAAGCCTCACTGAGCGCAGCGCCACCTAGTGAGCGGAAGGTGCGGAATCCATGCTCAGTGACAAGTCTTTGTGAACAGCTACTGACTGCGCAGAATCTTGCCTGTGACAGCCTACAATTACATAGAATATGAAAGTCCAGCTCAACAGCTTTCATTGGCGCGCTTTGAACGTATTCGCCCAGGAAAGCTATTGACTCCGTCCAAAATGTGGCACTAAAAGAGTTAATCTGTTATTCATGGAATAATTTACCTATCGGAAAATCAGAAGTATTAAATTTGTAGCCACGCACGAATGCCTACACTGAAAAGAAAAACTAACGCCTCGCTTCTCCCCCAAGTGTATTTTACTTTCACAAATTAGTGATAATGTGCATTAGTGATGGGACAGATCCGATATAAATTTCTGAAAATATAGATATCTAAGGTTTGAAAAATATACCCGTAGTTAAACATGTCTGCAAAGACCTCTTAGGGATGAACAAATTGTGGATTTTACAAACAGTTGGTCGTTCATAACAGGTATAAATTAGATGAAAAGTGTATTTGGAAGCGAAGTATCCTGAAGAAGGTGGTTTTTCAAGACAGTTGGTTCCTATAGCAGGGGTCACAGCACTGAAAACAACTCAAATATTAGCATGGATTCAACACACGGGAGATGGGGCAAAGCGACTACCCTGTGTTATCAGGATTACTTTATTCTCAGTTTAAAAAGTGCCACAGTCCTGTTAAGCATCTTCCGTTGTTCTGACTACAACAATAGGAAACAATGCTAAACACGGTCTGTTTCATTGCAATATCTTATATGTGAACTCGGGTTAATGCTTCGAATAGAGGTCTAAAATGGAGGTTCAATTTCATTGAATTTCCTTTGTGCCTCAGAGTGCTTCAAATGAGTTAATCATTATGGCGTATATTATTATAATCACCTTTTGTAAAGATAATGGAAGAAGCTTTTCGAGTAGAGCACTGGGCTTCATTGTATCTGTGTGCCAACAAAGACATTATTGTTTTTCTAGGAATTCTTTCTTTCTTTCTTTCTTTCTTTCTTTCTTTCTTTCTTTCTTTCTTTCTTTCTTTCTTTCTTTCTTTCTTTCTTTCTTTCTTTCTGTCTTTCTTTCTTTCTTCTTTTTTTACATGCAAATTTGTCCGACATTTCATTTATATTAAGTATTACACGTAGAAGCTCCAAACTTGGCACTATTATACTTCTGTAAATGGAGTCTTGCATTTTTATAATGAGAGGTCATGCTTTTCAAAATCATGCAAATGAGGGCTAATTAAAGTGTTAAATCTTCAATATCTTATATACTACAATAGAAGTGGTTCAGACTGTATAGGAGATCGATCATAGCAAGGTAAAGGTCATCTCAAATGTCAAGGTCATGTCAAGGTCAAAGGTCAATTTAGGCCAAAATGTCATTTTTAAGGTCAAGGCTCATTTCAGGTAGAGGTCATCTCAAGGTCAAAGGCCACTTTCGATGGTGGCTTTCTTCTAGCCATAACTTGGTCAATTTTATCCAATTTTGATCATGTTTGGCTCATATTGTAGCTATTGTAACACTGCACATTTTTAAACTTACACATGACCTCTAAAGGTTAAAGGTCAAGGTCATTTGGACCTTTAAAAGTTTCATTCAGTCATAACTTGACCAATTTCCATCCAATTCTAATCATGTTGGACTCAAATTGTAGGTATTGCAACACTGTACATTTTTGTAAGAACATGTAACCTCAAAAGGGCAAAGGTCAAGGTCATCTGGCCCTTTGAAAGTTTCATCTAGCCATAACTTGGTCAATTTTCATCTGATTTGGTTTATGTTGGCCTTAAATTGTGGGTATTGTAACACTGCAATTTACAAGTGAACTGTAAAGGTCAAGGTCATTTGGACTTTGAAATTTGGATCCAGTCATAAGCTTAATGTAATGTGGAGTACCAAAGGATAAAAGTTGTAGCATTTAATATTTACAACTTTTGAAGGCACACAGACAGATTTGCTTTGAACCAAATCTTCTTTTCTAGTTGTGTAACTGTTTTCCTTTTTTTCAACCCCCCTCCCAGCAACATGTGCTGGTGGTTGAAAGTCACCCTCACGATGTTTTTGATTAAAATCCACATTGACAAAAAAAGAATTTGCGTGAGAACCCGAGACCAGGCATAACATGCTCCAGGTCAACAGTTTCGTGTGGCACGGGTTTCTGAGTACCCAATCCTTAATAAGGAAATCGTTGACAGTCTGAATTCAATGAGGAAACGTGAACCATTATTAGACTGTTTCTAACCTGCACCTACACTTTATGGACAATTTTTATTCCATGCACATGAACCAAGCACTGAACGTCACCCGCTGGAATAGTCTGCCAGGACTACTAGAGGTAAAACTTTGAAGAATTGAAGGAAAGGATTATGGCCACTCACTCGTACCCAACACTTACACAAGAAAAATGATAGAGAAATATATGTATATATATATATATAGCAATTTTTGCCATTTTCCAAATTAGTGTAAAAATGTTTAACTTCAAACATATATTTTGAACATCTTGAGTGGCCTGGATTTCAAACCCCCCACCCCCACCCACCTTAATTGCCAAACCCATGTCAAGGAAAGCTATTTACCTTGGACACATTTCACCTACATTTATCATTATGCCTGCTTGATAAGACGGACATATTTTTTCAAGAATTCTTTTTTTTATATATATATATATATATATATTCTTTACAGTCAGTTATGTCTGGCATTTATCTCGGACACCATATCACCAACAAATACTAAACTTTGCATAATTATTGATACAGCAGTGAAATTAAGCACCTGGTTTGGAAAAGTCATCATGTTTGGGCTATGAGTGCATCCAATGGACCACAAACAAAAGCTGTAGAATTTTACTTTATGCTACAATTTAAATGAGGTAGAGGTGTTCATAATTCCTTAGATATTTACCAGGTTTGTGCTACAGTAGCATCCCATGAGCCATAAACAAAAGTTGTCAGATTTTAATTTATGCTGGTTGGGGTACTTGAAAAGGGTAAGTATTGAATATCTTCCAAACTAAATGGAGTGAGATGCCTTTCCAATTTCAATTGATGCATTTGTGTTACAGGCCCATCCAGTCGGAGAGATGGTGACCAAAAAATTTAGCATTTTGCTACATTGCAACTTTAATTTGTGCAAGTTTTGAAAGCACACACGCAGATTTGGTTTTAAGGCAAATCTGCTTTTCTACTTAAAACTGATTTCCATTGCTGTTGAAATTAGTTAAAAACATTGAAGCAGATGACACTTGACTACCAGCAAGTTTGGGTGGGTTTACGGGAGAAAGAAATAATGTAACTATGGTATATGTTTAATTGACTGCATCCTTGCAAGGAAGACCCTGTGCAACAATGGAAGAAAGACACACTGCAGTTTTTTTTAATAAAGTTTAATGATAAACATCATGTACATATTATATGGTAATTATCATAAATAGAAATGAATATTCTGTGATACACTGTGTGGGCGACAAGTGAATATCATAGTAATTACCTGAGGCAGAGCCAAGGAGTTTTCCATGAAATTCACTGGGCCCACCTGTACATGTATTTAATAAAACTTAAATTATACATTACATATATATCTGTATTAAGAACCTGAACTTATCTTTATCATCTTATAATTTGTTGTTTACATGTACAAATGATTGCTGTTTGTTCAGTGACCTGAGGCAAGGTGGTAGCGATGAGGCCTCGGACTGGCTTCCATATTCTTATAACTCACCACCACAGAGTATTAACATATTAAAGAACCAATGGTTCGCTTCGCATTTTGAATATGTACAAATAGAGATGTAGTGAAACTGTGTTGTAACCACACTCACATATCCAACTGATTCACTTAATGCCACGTTTTCATGGAATTTAACTCTTTCAGTGCCAATTGTAATTAAAGTCAATCTACGTAAGTCAAACTAGTCTGAATTATCATTAGAACCCCAGATTCATATTCCTGGTAAAAGGACCATTCATTCAAGTACCAGTATGCCTATAGTTCCAGCATGAACATCCCAGGTCAACAGCTTTTCTCGGCTCACATTGGGCACATTGCGCCCAATGCACACTGAGAAAAGCTGTTGACTCAGTCCAAAATTTGGCATTGAAAGAGATCAGTCAAATTCCATTGTTATTTGACTCACTTTTCTGCCATTTTTAGACACTGGGACACGTTTCATAGTAAACAGACAGTGTCCTTATAAACAGGTTTCCCTGTACACATAATTGCCAACTGTTGCACCTTACCCCAGTGTTACATTACCTGTAATAGTAATGTTATTTTTCCACGGATGAAACAACAAAATGATTAAGGTAGTATCTTAGCTTTTCAAATCCACAAAGATGTACCTATGTCATGTAATAAGAGTTACTGTGGCAGCCCTGTGCTGAGCTGACCTTGGGGCACAGAACTGAAGTGATCCTGTGACCTTTGGAATAGCATCAAGGTCACCTTTGCCATCATCACTGTCTGGAATGTTTAGGTCTGCACACACAGTTCTGGAGTCATCATTCGTGTAAGGAAAAAGTCGCAAAATCCACTACTACCACGATACAATCCAATATGTTAGTGTAACCTTTCAAGGTAACCCTAGCTCTAAATTTGGCACACCAAAGAACTCCATTGGCACTTTCCTAGATGTGCTTAATAACTATTGACATAGGATGAACAATTTACCAAGGTATCAGCCAATATGACAGTTTAAGCTTTAAATGTCAAAATTAACACCACCAAAAGAAAGCACATACCATAAGTACTTTTCTATTTGGTATACACAGCAGCCGGGGCTCTGCAATTCTTTTTATATGCTGTATGTAGCCCTCAATTCTAGTAGTTTTGGAATGTTAAAAACTCCCCCCCCCCCCCCCCCCCATATATTCCAACTTACCTGTCTATCTCTAGAGACGCCATTTAGAAAACCTAAATTTCTGGTTGCCCATGGGGCTAGTGCTTTCAGATTTTTTTCCTGCCTCGATTGGAATTTGAATTGTTCTGGACCAGTGGACATGCATATGGTAGAGCCCTGGTAACCATGGGCTTATGACTCACTGTTATGGAGGTTAAAGCCAGTATGGCACATCTGCTGTTGTCCCTTTTGAAATACTAACGTGTAGGTACCTGTACTGGTAATTCCTAAATTTAACGATTCAATAAAAATCAGGACATGCCATCGCCACTTTATAGAGAATACACTTGGTGCACAGGAAGCTCAGGTACATTGCCAACAAGTTGATAATCCAACTTGCAGTTTGGAAGAAGTTGAAAAGATGAATGCACACAAAACATTCCTTTAGAAAAAAAAAAACAGTTGAAGAAATTAAGGCCTATGGCCATTCAGATACAATTGACCAAGTGGTTTCAGAGATTTTAAAGATTTTGCAAAAATAAATAAATAAATAATAAAGTTCAATAAATCTAAAAACAGGCCCTTGGCCTATTGCCCTGCTGATATACAATCTGATGACTATCACAAAAAAATTAATTTATTGAAATGTAATACCTGTGTGATCTTGACAAATTAGGTCAAGGTCATCCACATTAATGTGCAATATTAAACTTCCACATGATGTATGTTTGTGGAACATAACCATACAGTTTCTCAACATATTGAATTAAGTATTCTTTACTAAAGTCCATAATGACCTTGGCAAATGTATGGTCATCCAAAATTCTACTATGGGCCCAATACATATTTGGTATGAATTTTCTCGTTCTACCTCAATTCATTGACACATTCATGAATTTAGTGTGTATGAGTGTTTTTATAACCAATAATTTTAGTCCCAATTAATACCACCAGTTGTGCCAACAACACTCCACACATCATAGACTTTTGTCTGTATAAATTTTTCTGAAATGATATATAGATTATGTCCATAAATTTAGACAGAATGACCAACGCACAAAAAAAAAAAAAAAAAAATTGCTGTGATGGATTCCCTCTGCGACCTACAAAAAGTAGGTCAATGTTACACTAACAAACTTTCACATGTAATAAACATTTCTGGTACATTTGTTATCATTTGCCTGGTTCTTTTTCTATATATGCACTTAGTGTTCTTTACTAAGGTATTTAATGATCTTGATAAATAGGTCAAGGTCACCCAAATGTTTCCAAAATTAGACCACAGGTCTTAAGTGTATTTTCTGTAAAGTTCGTAATTCCATTTCCATTTATTAATCATGCAATAATGAATTCAGTGAGTTTTCAGCATCTATCACATTAGTTCCCATTAATACCACCAGAGGTACTGTCAGGAATCCACATCATAGACTTTGCTAAGTGTCTATGTAATGTACATGCAATGGTATATGTCAACAAATTCAGATATAAATAACAGGTTACCTCCATGACATTGAGAAAGTAGCTCAAGGTCATCCATAATATGCAATATCAAACTTCAATGACACACATTTGTGGTACATTTGGTATCTTTAGCCTGTTTCTTTTCCAAAATATAAAATTCAATGTGTTTTGGCACATTTTGGTCCATGTCTTCTGAAATATGAAGCTGGCATTACCAAATTACAATGAGTTTTCATCTTTTTGCCCGATTGACATTCCTATCAAGTTTTTTAATGATACATGGAACACTCTAAAGGGAAACAACAGTGTTTTTAAAATTTTCCCATTTTAGTCCATATATTACATGCAGTGTTTCCATTAGGATTTTTTTTTTATTGGGGATCACAAGAGGGGAAATTCAGAGGAGAAGCCTAGATTTTCACCACTTTTAAATGTAAATAAAAAAGGCTTGTGACCCTTTAGAATTTTCTCAGTGGGTATTTCAGGATTTGAAAGGGTAATATACCCCTATTTCGGGGCTAATGGCAACACTGCACACATAATTTTACTGGTGGCACTACCAATATCAATTATAGCAACCTAGATTTTCATACCTTTCATAAGTTCTAAAGGTTATGTGGAGTTCATTTGAAATCTGTAGACTATATCGAATATATTCGACACATTTTTACACTATTGCCAATTTGCCATGCATGCACTATCTTACTACTTGTACAGTATTGACACTTAAAGACACATGGTCCCAAAGTTTGATATCCCATAAATTTGTTAAATTTTATTGTATCTCTACAATTTTTGCAAACCACCATCTCTCCTTAGTTGAACAATATTCTGATAATTTTTTTGATAAGTTGGTCTGATGGGTCTGCAGAAGAATTTGAAAATGAAAATTCATTTAAAAAAGAAAAAAAAAAAGTAGCTCGACCTTGTAGCCAAAGTCCATGACCCCAAGGAAACCTGTATGCAATATCAAAGCAATCAGACAAATAATGCACCAGATTTTGACAATATTGCAATGCATGCAGTGTGTTGCTACATGCATGTAGTCAGAGTGCTTACCAATACATGGTGCCAAGTTGGATATCCCTTTGCCAAAAGTTACCGAATCATCATTTTTTGCACTGTTTCATCCCTTAGATTATATTCTCACAAAATCTCAAACTCTTCTGTTGAGAGGCTCTGGAGAAGATGTTACAAATATCCTAAGCAGCCAAAAATCCATTTAAAGAACAAGGGAGGAGAGTGCCACCTGGTGGCCAAAATGTGCAGCACTAGAAGATTTTCTTTTTTCAAAGAAGAAATAAAAAAATCATAAAGAAGAGAAAAAACTGCATTATCTTCTGCTTCATAAACTGTGCAGATGACTACATGATGAACACCATGTGCAAAATCAAAACATTCTATGCTACAGTTTATGAGAAGTTGAAAACATAAAACAGATGGACCCTGGATGCAAACAGATTTAATAAGCTCCTATGACTGACAAAGTGACAGGTCAGCAGAGCTAAAACTTAAGGGTATTTACCATAGTAGATGATAATGCTTGGGGGGAGAGGCCGAGACCTGTGAACGCAAGTCACCACACAATTGGAGACATCATTGAGTCACACTGCGTCAACATTTTTCAAACTTGATTTCAACCCATAAGTAGGAAAAAAAAAAAAAAAACCAAACTTGGGCCCATGTACCATTTGGCTGGATCAATTAAGTTTTTATTTCCTTTGAGACTAGAGTGTTTTGTTTAATGTTTTTGGAAGTATGGCCCATGGTGTACAGATTCATTATACATGTAACTTGAAATGGTAATTGTGACCAATCATCTCAGTAGCCATGTGTCAGTTTCATCTTCTAGTGGAGTACAGGCCCAAATCGCATTTGACCTGTTGCTTCACTTTCAGGGCCCAGATTGCAAGGATGACCCAGTTCCAGCCCTGATAGGCCAACTATCCCACAGTAGAGCATGATGCTGGAACCTTAAAGTGCCAACTGATACTCAAAAACTGTTACCAAAGCAACACAGGTGAGCAATGATGGACCAATATGTCAAAGAGGGAGAAAAAGTCACAAAGCCTTCATCTTGAAGCAAGAAGATTTTAGAAATTGAAACTTGAAATTGTGTTGAGTGGACAGGTTGGAGATAAATACACTACTTTACAAAACTATGAATTTTTCCAGCATGAATTCTTAAATTTTCTATAAACATTCACACCTTTATACTCTAAAAATAACATACATCAGCAAATATAACAAAAGTAAATTTGTGAGAAAAATGGTTGCCATGGAATGCATGTCGGTGCATTGCACTCAAATTTGAAACAGGAGCTTTGAACATAATACAGTGGAATGTTTGTATCTAATTGGTTTCATGTTATCATCTTACACAAAAAAATTTGATTTTTAATTAATTTATTGTGCTGTAAGTCAGCAGACATCAGCTATAATGAATGGCCTTACTCACAGGAGGGACTTGAGGGTGATAAACCACAGCAATTACCATATGCACAGACAATTTTATATTTGCATCTTGGAAAAGTTTTTAAATCTGTGTAAATAGCATTAGTGTCAAGCATTTTTATTTTAAACAAAAAATATTTTGACTGAGAATGGTAAACAACAGAGAAAGCCAAGATCAACATCATCAACAACAGCCTGGGTTCTCTGTATATAGGGAAACTGCATCTGACAACACTCAAATGTCTAACATGCTTACTTAGCGACACAAGTTTTGGGGGGGAGCAAAGAGTTAATTTTTTTAGTTATTTGATTCATTTATCAGACAAAGCCAGTTATCTGACACCTTTTTTTTTGGGGGGGGGGGGGGACAGATGGTATCATTATAATGAGTTTTCAGTGTTCTTTAATAGAGAATTGTATCTTGAAAGACCACAATTAAGAATATCCCAATTAAAGCTTCTCAAGAAAGATTGTCTTTAATGTGATGAAGAACTCAGATGAAAAGTACTAACAAAGTATCCAGAAAAGGTTGCCTCTCCTTGGAGTGGACTCTAAATTCAGGGGCCATGGTAGAACCCAAACCACAGTGGGGAGAGGGGGAAGGGAAGCAATGTCTCTGTCATGACCTGTGATCACAACTTTTAATTTTTTGTGAACTGTGGACCTATGAAATATTTTTTGTGAACTGTGACAAGCCTCTCCATCATTGAATGCAAATTACATGTAGCATCCCTTTGTATAATGAACCATGAATTGATATCTCAGTAAACCATTATCTATGAATTGACATTTCAATACATCATACCTGGAAATTCACACTTAAGTAAATTGTAAACAGCGACATCAAGATTTTGTTCCATGAATGGCAAAATGTATACTTACATTGGGAATTATGACAGCACAATCTTTTTATTTTTTTGTGATTTGTAAATGGGACACCTCCATGCCCCGAACCTCTGTCGAATTATGCATAGACAGCTGTCATCGGGAAAACACTACTTTCAACATCACATGAAGTTAAGACATTTAGAATGACTCTGGGTTGTGACCAGAGTTCGACATATTTTGACCAGCATTCCTCCAAGGTGAGGGAAACTGGTACAAACAATTCTGAAACTGAAACTGTTGTTGGACCTGCTCCCCCATGCAGGGGGCGGAGCCTGGCATAATAACATCTGTTCTCATGGGCTGGTTCAACAAGTTTGTCAGTGCCTGTGGGTGAGGCTGATGGTGGGGGTGGGTCTGGGGAAGAGACTGGGGAGGGGGTTGGGGCTGCGTAGGAGGTGGTGGAGGTGGTGGTGGCTCTTGGACATGTTCTGGAGGAAGACTTATCAAGTTGCCCTGTGGTATCTCTACACCATGTATTCTATCATTCATTTCATGTTTTTTCAAACTTGTTGGGTGACCAAAACTTTTCCCACATTTTCTACATGAATACAGTTTTTCTGATGCATGGACAGTTTTTGTATGTTTATGTAGATTTCCTTTATCGGAGAAAGGCTTGTTGCATATGGAACAAGCAAATGGCTTCTCTCCTGTGTGTACCCGCTTATGTCTCTTCAAATCTTTTTTGTTAATGAAGTCTTTGAAGCATACTGGACAAACATGAGGCTTCTCTCCGGTGTGGATTTTCTCATGATTCTTTTGGTCATTTTTCTGTGTGAATCCCCGTCCACAGAATCCACAGACATGTGGCTTTTCTCCTGTGTGAATCAAGGTGTGACGATCTCGATTATATTTGGTCCGGAATGTATTGTCACAATATTTACACAAGTATGGTTTGTCTCCGACATGCTTTGATCTGTGAAGCTTCAATGAAGATTTGTCATCAAATTTGTCACTACAAACATTGCAGACATGCTGTTTTTTACCAA
This sequence comes from Hermodice carunculata, assembly GCA_964020975.1. Lineage (NCBI taxonomy): Eukaryota > Metazoa > Annelida > Polychaeta > Eunicida > Amphinomidae > Hermodice > Hermodice carunculata. The sequence continues at coordinate 56,982,119 of OZ026626.1, forward strand.
GATGTTCTTTCTTGTGACGGTAAAGATGGGTGACTCGGTTGAATTCAGTCCCACATTTTTCGCAAACATACCAACGGTTTCTCCGTGGACGTTTCTTTTTGGGTATTTCGTCTTGACCATTTGCTGCAGTTTGCTCTGGGGTCTGACCTAAAAGAAATATACTAATCAAATTTACAGGTATATGTAATAAAAATAAAATGAAAGCAACAATGTATTTCAAACTATGACTATCAATCACATGGAAATTTATGTTGATTTAGCCAAGCAAAATAGAAATTTAATTTGAGCAAAGCTGTTCACCCATGCCACCTGAATGGTGCCTAGATTACAATCATAGGTCCTATTGTGGTCATTTAACATTCATAATTTACAAATATTTAATAATCACAATTGCACTTGTGATATAGTATATGACTGGGTAGCCATTAGCAGAATTTTTACATTCAAGCACAGAACAGACTTTAATTATTTAATGCTGTGAATTTATTTCATTTTGCTATGTACTTATTTTGATGCTTCACAACTGTGAAATTATGAACAAAGTGAAAATAATTACCATGGCATTGATAGGAAATATGAATAAACTAGTCTCATTGAAAGGTCTAATATGCAAAAAAGTTTCAAAAACACATGAAAATTGACACCCTTGAAAATAAATATATTCAGTGTTTAAATTGTTGTGCCTGCCTACTTGCCTGTGTGTGCATGTGGGCTCTAGGTGCTTGGGACTCACCATAAATAACTGGCTGTTCAACAGAAAATACCCACAATATTCCTGGTCATTTTCAGGTACAACTTAAATCTTAGAAGGGTCTTGGGTACAAAGAAAGAGAAAATTGCCATGACACTTTTCAAAGATGAAAATATGAGCAAATGGCTATAATGTATGTATATGAAAAAACAATCTATGGGAATTTGTTGAACTGGAGATGAAGTTGTCAAAACCTACGAGATGTCTCCTGTACTGATATTGGTATTGACACACGTGGTCACTTTGAAATAATTTCCAGTTCATTTTTACATGAAGCACCAACAATTATGTTTTCTAGTTTTATGTTCATATACTAAACAAATTATTAATTGCTGTGCATGTATGTATTCACTGGCAAGTCAAGGACGGCAAGTGGAAAATAGGCAAATCAGATTATAAATGGATTTTTGGTCCGTCTCACTGAGTTGGCAGAGTGGGATGCTTACATTTACTTCAAATACATGCAAATAATATTGTTTGACATAATTTGGGGACTCTGCTTTTATCGTCTTTGAGCTATTAACTTCAAATATGCATCGCGTTTATGGAGAAACGTTGCCCCCAGACTGCTTACAGGGAATGACTAACTTTGCCCCTGCCACAGTTGGTGAGGCAAAGACCATCGTGCAGTACATGTACATGTTGCAGGCAAAAGAATGGCAGTGGAGCCCTCTCCTATATACAACAGTCTCTCCTCTTTACCTGCTGTAGTCCTTAAGGACTGGTAAGACACCAAAAACCTTTGCCTGGCCGATTTTGAGATTTCAACGGTTTTTACAAGATGGATGTCATTTCTATTAGTTGTCAAAATTTCAAGCTTTTAACTACTGTAGAAATCTGAGAAAAACGCCAAAAACCACACAAGTATGTGGACATCCGAACGTCCATGTGTCATTATTTTGGTTTTCGGCCGCCAAACGGAACAATGCCACCCGTCAATCATACTTAACAGCCTGTCACGTGGCTGCAGGTAGCAACGGCCCATGGCAAAAGAAGAGTGGTATCAGGGCGGCAATGCGAAACAAGGCGACAAGCCGAAAGTATGTTTGTGGGCAGGGAAAAGATGCAAACATGCTAACATATCATAGTCTTAGTGGTTTACTTTATAGTTATCTTGCTTGTTTTGTGTTCTAACGAAGGGAGACTTTAAATGTTCAAGAGGAGCGGCAATCGTCTAACGATGTCCCTTCAAAGGCCGTGCCGCGATGGATTACCCCAGTGGTCCTGCACACCAAAGACAGACGGGAAAAAAACTGACACTCTAATCAACAATACCCACGTACATGATAATATTTTATCGAAACCCAGGGATGAGGAAATAAAAGTACAAATAAACACATCGAAATAAGCATAAACGTGAACTGCAGAGAAAACACACAAAATAACGTTACAAAATTCAGGTTAGAAAGAGAAATGACACTCATTGACAAAATAGCTACAAAATAATGACAAGCTAACTAAGTAAAGTGTACAGACAAGTCTAACAAGCTAACTACATAAAGTATACAGATATGAGTAAATACAATAAAATACTATCGCTGAAAACGGGATGAACAGGTACCGCACCCGTGCACAGACCACGAGCGGCCGTAGGACGCCCACCGAAGCAAGGCAACACAACTTTCGTTGCCAGGCTTGAGGTCACGGGGCCCGAAGGGCCGCCTCCGTGACGTCACGCTTTGAAACCAGACTGTCGTAGTCGTTGTTTGACAGATCGCTGAATAATGCTTTCTGTACTTCAAAGGCTCTTTTATTCATGTGATTGGCCAAAAATTGATTGACAACCTCCCCAAATGTTAAGGGACGATGTTTTCTACGTTTTGTACAAATATCAGCACAACTTGACCAAATGGTATTGTTTCAGAGGCAAATGATCAACATCAAAGGCCTTTGAAGCTTGTTTTCTCAGACAGGATAATAGGACGAAAACCCCACCTAAGAATGGTTATTTCAAGAAAACGGCTGGGCGAAATTTAATCCGGTTAATGGCTTTTGATTCTGTAATGTCTGAACTGCAAAAACGATTCAGCGATTTTCAAAATTTTGCTTCGTTCTTTTTCTATGAAATGAAGAAAATGAACATCCTGAAAATCACAGGGAAAATTGAAACGTCAAACTTTGAGGATGGATAACAGAAAAACGAAACCAAACATAAAAAATCGTAGGATCATTTTTTGTTGCCAATATGTCAGGATTAAGATGCAAGTGTAATTATGATTTTATCACAAATAATTAGTGACTTATATCGACATTTATGTAGTGGATGCTTTGCGGTCAACTTTCAATTGTTTATTCAACAATTAACATCACAGACACCCAAATACGGGCCATATAAATTCTTTGGAGTATGACGATTACACACATATATGATATGTTATCCTAACACAAATAGAGTTTTAGCTAGGATTGACTAAAGTGGGATTTATTTTGGGTGTCTTACCTGTCCTTAACTCATTCCATACTATGGTGACCAACCTTGGTTGGTGCCAGAACCACTGACTTAAAACCATAGGCATGTTGGTACTTGAACGAAAGCTCTTTTCATGAAGAATTTAAATATGCAATTGTCGTCTTAAATCTAGGTAAATATACGGAAAAATCAGGGACTGGTATGGAATGAGTTAAGGCTAGTAGTTTTGGCACTTTATAAGCACTTCACTGAAACTTGTTTTCCTATCTATACAAATCTCATTTCCAGAGAAAACCAAAATTTCTGGTTGCCCCTAGAGCTTTGCTTTGAGAATTTAACTTGCCCTGATTGAAATTTGACTTGTCCTGGGCTAGTAGACATGCACAGTCTGGAGAGATACAAGAACATGGAAAATAACACTTGGGCTACAATAAATGTGGTCTTGCAAGCTTTCAAATATGATTTTATGTTTTTCTTTGTTATCAGATTTGATATATATATATATATATATATATATATATATATATATATGTATATGTATATATAAATATATATATATATATATATATATATATATATATATATATGTATATGTATATATAAATAATTATTCTTTCTTTCTTAAATTGCCTGCAAGAGTCCAGTTGTTGTGTGCTTTTATGACTTTATCAACAGAAAATAGTATGCATGACAATAGACCATTTTAGGACCCCAGAGGGCAGCACTTGTGGCTGATCATTTGCATAACAACAAATCCTTCTAAAGCTTTTAAACAAATACCCAAATTTATGCAAATCAACACTCTCAAGTCCTGCCATCTGGGGTCCTAAATTCCACTATTGTAGACAGACAAGATGAGGATAACATGCCAGCTGGTTTTGTTGATGTGGTTGTGCACATTGTGTCCAACCCACACTCAGGCTCTTTGCCTCAAGTCTCATCCTAACCAGGATAGGAATAAATCACATGTGAAAGTTTATTCTGCTGGAACTTGGAAGTGATTTTGATATACATAATATAAGCATGATCAAGGTCTCAGGGAGCATACCTTGTTTTTCTTGACATGCTTCATCAGACTGATCATGTCCAACTTTGTGCCCTGTGGATTCTCCCTGTCCTGACTGTTTGTCAAGGTGAATGGTATTTAGTAAAATAGTGTCATTGTTGTGACTTTTTTTGCATGTATCACTCATGATATTTCCATCTGAAGTGCAATTCTTCTCAGTGGATTCCACTGGCACCGTCTTTTGCAACCACACTGTCGATGGTGCACTATCACCAATACTGGTGTCAGTGCATTTCTGTAACAGCACCATAACACCTTTTCCACCTTCATTGGCTCTGATCTGTTCCTGGAGTGAGAAGGATATTGCATCTGCTTGGCTTGATTGGAATTTAATGTTGCCTGTGATAATCACCTCAGTCTCCAGGAAGGCATCGTGACAAATCTGTAAGATTGTTTTGTGTAAAAGTGCTGCAATTTTTGCTGCAGTCAAGCGGCCATCCATACTTAAGATGAACCACCACCCTCCAGTAGTGCTGAAAAATGAGAAAAAGAGGACTGAAAATTTGTTATAGTTCTTCAATTGCAGAAGTATAAACTGTTATTGTCAGAAACAGATTTCTCTCAAAATGAGGTTTGTATATGTTGGTAATTAATTAACATTGATCATCACCAAATTGACTGTGCACTGTTTGTAGTTGTAGGTAATTTTCTGTGTCCAGATTAGTTCACAGGTGTTATTACGCCTACAGGGCTAGAAATTCACCTGGGAAATTTATTACAAACCACCCGTGTATTGTTATCAGGTGTTGAATCTGAAAAATTGGGCCACTAGTCCTCAGTTTCTGACAAAATATGGTGGCCCAGACACATATTTGGTGGCATGTGGCTACTGGTTATTATTAGCATTGCATTTACATCTGCAAGAGGTCAGACTGTTTTACACAAAGCTGAAATATTTTAATTTAGAGTTTCATCTATGATGCACAAAATAAGGACAGTCCCAGACACAAATTTAACAGTATTATCCTGTCAGATAATCATTCTTGGATCCACCAAAATGTAAAGCTGAGATAAAGCTAACAATGAAAACATGAGATATATTTTTACTTAACTACTGCATGTTAAAGCAGATCTGTTTGTATTGCCAATTTGGAGAACCTTGCACCTTGAAAAGTTACAGAGAAGTGAAGATAAGTAATGATGTACATGTCTTGAGATTAAGCATGTTCAAAATGATAACAAATGTGTGGTTACAAACTACAAGTGTGAACAATTTTTTATTCAGATCAGACAAGACCATCCTGACCAGGTAAGGACCTGGAGCCAATGAAACAGTGATTTTTGTGAAGAAAATGAAAATTTTATAACTATGATTAAGATTAAATTGAATTTGTTGTGGGGTGTGGTCACCTGACCCAGTTGTCATTCATGGACATATTTTCAGCTTTAAGAGCACCATTAGGTCACAGATTCTCAGTAAAATTCTATCAGGTTACCCATTGATACCAGCACTTAAAACAACATGCCTGAGAACTAAAAACACACCCTGTACAGCCACTGTTTATGTTCCTTGCATGCTTGCCCACCTGTGGGGTACTTAACTTGGCTGGCACAAGGAAAACCAAATTGGCTACAACATTTTGCACATTTAACCCTTTCCCGCTTAAACCTGCCAAAACCGGCTGGTGGTCAAATGTCGTCTGTTTCAGTGTTTTCAACTAATTTCAACAGTTATGAAAAACAATTTGACTGAGAAATGTACATGAGACTTATCAAGATCACATGCCCCAGGTCAACAGCTTTCCTTGGCATGGGTTGGGCACTAACTTAGTGCCCAATCCATGTCAAGGAAAGCTGCTGACTTAGTCTTAATTCAAAGGGGACAGGGTTAATAAGGTCAGAATGTTTAGCTCCTGCCATGTTGATTATGCTTGTTCCATTTTTAATGCAGACAGATGAACTGCAAAACTTGATGTCAATTGAGTATATAGGTTAATAATTATGCCAGGGATGCATGTTTCTGTGATATCTGACCCAAAAGTGGAGTTCCTTTTTAAAGTTGGACATTACTTTAATACATTCATATGATTAATTATGTAGTGAATATGTGTATCAAAGCTGAGGCAAATGTGATATATATATATATATATATATATATATATATCCTTTCCCAATTGGCTAAAGCCAGCAATATTTGGTCAGAAAAATCACATATTTCTTAGCCACTGGCTATAATCTGGCTAATGGATAGCACTAACATAGCTTAACAAGTGGTTGAATTCCTGTTCTATTCTATTGCCACTACACCACTGCATTTCTCAAATATGTCATGATGCCTGGTGGTTTATATATATACATATATACAGTGGTACCTGCTGTGTGTAATCACAAATTGCTTTTTGTGGTCACTAGGCTCATACACAGGCATCAATTTCTTTGCAAAATTTACCTGTAGTGACAGGTCTCCTGCTGTATATATACATATACATGTACAGTGGTACCTGTTATATGCAACCACTGTCGTCAGCAGCCGCATTGCTTTTTTGTGGTCACTAGGCTCAGACGCAGGAGTCAATTTCTTTGTAAAATTTACCTGTGGTGACAGGTCACCTGCTGTATGCAGCTGATTTTTTCTTGGCAAAAAGGGTGGCCACATACAGCAGGTACTACTGTATATAAAAGTTAGAAATGCTTATTCACCATGTCATTAAAGAAAATCTAAGCATTCATTTCAAAGACCAATTAGACCATGTAAAGTAACTTGAAGGTTGTAATTAACATGTTGGGGATTAACCTGTTTTCGCAAAGTTTAGTCACCAAAATCACATAATAAATTTATGATTTTGGTGTCTTTATAACCCACAAAATAACCATAGCATGGACTGCTAGGATACCCTCATGGTGATTAACTATGTACATGTATATCATGACATTCATCCCAATCACCAGCAAAGTTTTGTCAACTTTCATCATGACTGTGTGTTAAAAAATTTGATGTTTTGGTTAAAAAAACATAAGTTCCTGAAATATTTAATGATACAAAAAATAGACTCTGATTTCAAGCCTTCCCCAAAATCTAATTAAGTATTTACAGGTTTTTAAGGCCTTCAAATTACTTTCTTGATTTTCAATTCATGAAAGTTTGTGACAATTCAATTTCAATTTATTATTGCAATCATTCAATACACATGAACATACAGATAGAGAGAGAGAGAGAGAATGAACAAAGAATAAAAAAACTAAAAAAATATGCTACACATACAACCAAACTATATCAATCATAACTAAATTTAGAGCACAAACCAGTACCACACCAAATTAATCCATGCCACACACACACACACACAGGAGGCCAGTGCCATCTGTTGGAATAATAAAGAATTAAAGCTCAACAGCTGTCAGGAGCAGCGAAACCAATGAAAACAGCCTAATACTGTGAAATCTTGGATTCACTATGACACCAAAGGCACTGGCCTACTTATCTTTACTCAGTGGATACAAATGTGTATTCTCATACACAGTGTATGAGAATAACACTCCCATGGTAAATTGGCCTTTTTTGGAAGCAAGTTACTCAGAGCTAGACATAGATTCTGAGTTGCAAATCAGTGATGCTCTTAAACTCTACTTTGTTCTATTAGTACATGGCTTTTGATAAAAATTTGATGTTTGGAAAGTGTATTTTTGGTCTACCATATGTTTTACATGGAATATACAATGATTTATGATTTACAATGAAACCATCCAGAACTTATTAATAACTGTCCAGTTCCTTGGTGGTCTTCATTAAAAGGACAGGAAGCTGTCTCTGGCTTATAAAATGCCCCCGTCTACTCTTCAAAATTAGGTCCAAGAATTCCTGAAGCCATTTACAGAGTTAGCAGTTACAATCTCTGGTGCTAAACTGTTCCATTCATTTACAACTCTTTGTGAGAAAAATGATTTTCTTGCATCAAGCCTAGCTCTTTGTTTATAAACTTTAAATTTGTGATCTCTGGTCACAAGGCTAGAGTTGGACATTTCAAAAAAGTCCTCCTTTTGCAGACCTTCCAATTGGTGCATTATTTTATAGACCTCTAACAAGTCTGCCTTCAGTCTTCGCAACTCTAATGTCATCTGGTTTGCTATGGGTTTGTTGCACCTGCTTCTTGATTGTCTATGCATGCTGTTCATACCTTTTGATTGGCTGACTGACTGAAGTGCCAGGATAGGTGAATCCAAGAATGCAATTGTTCTTATTATGATCAAAATTGTTTTCCATTCCTTTTCAGAAAACATATGCTTATGAAATGCATGACATGTCTGGCAATTTCTGTTTCACCTTTGTTGTGGGACATCAGAAATTGAAATTCTTCATTCAACCTGGCTGTGAGTGTGAAAGAACAAAACTTGTGTTGATCAGATTGGTGAAAAGTACATTTTTTCTCCTGCCAGTAATACGGGACAGGCAATTATGACATGCCTCTCATTTTCAACAGTCTGCAAAGAGCACAGTGCAAAAAATATCAGATTAGCTGGAGTGACAGGCATTTTATGCCTGCCAGTTTCCAACGGCAAACTATGGGTACTAGTGGTAATTTACAAAAAAAAAAAAAAAAAAAAAAAAAATGATGCTGGGCAAATGATAAAGCAGATACCAAATAATTTTCAAGTTTAAAGTCACATGTAAACGTTTTGTAGCAACGTAGTTTAGAATGTGGATTATAACTCTGTACATGATATATGAGCCATTTATCAACAAAATTTTATTGCAGACTGAATGTGGTTCTAAGAATGGAGAGCATTTTGTGGGGAAATCTTACATGATGATTAATCCAGTCATTCTAGACTGCAATTCATCAATAAACACTTAATGTGTCTTGCCCAAGACTTCAACAGTTCAAGGGGCCAAGACCCAAACTAAAGTCAAGCATTAGAAAAATTGAAAGATTCACTTTTAAGTTTTAACCTTTGGAAACAAAATCTGATTTATCAATATTGCAAACGCGTAGGCCGTAACCAATATTTTGTAGCATGATGCAGAAGAATCATAAATTGGGAAGATTGCCTCAATTCACCACGCACAGCTGCATGCCATTGGTGCCTGGTGATCTTTTTGTCTTTCATATGCGAATGAGGCTTGGCAGGACTCCAGGAGAATTGAACACACACAGGCCAAGGCTAAGCCTCAATCGCCTCATTTATCGCTCAACTATATTGTAATTCACCATTATGCTACAGTTTGCAAAATTTTATCATATCAGTTAAAACGCTGTATACTTGAATTTTACCTGATGCCATTTAGAATCCACCAAAGAGCTATACCGATAGCATTTATGCGAAAAACATGAATTTTGTTTACCTTCGCCTCGGAGGCTGGGCAGAGAATAACTCTAGCGCGCCAATGCAATAATGAGCGAGTTCATGGGATGTCGCACTCACATGACAGGCCGTATTTGATTTAACATGTCATTCTCCGAGTCAGAGAGTTTGCTTTGCAAGATGTCTGCATTGGAGCAGGGAGGTAGAAAGAGCCTCTATATTTCTTAATAGAGTACGTTTAGTATCCTTTAGAATCTAAGTTCTCTCTGAGAGCTGTTTTGATAGAAAAATCAACATGACAATCATGGAAAATGCAGGCCAAGCAGTGACCTCGTTTTGCCACTTTTGAACCAGGTCCTGACTCAGTCATGGAACCCACCGACGTCATCCATTGACACATGGCTTGCCGCTTTCCATGTTTCACTGATGTGTTTTCCTGGAGGTGTGTCGAGCATGTCAGAACCACAGGCGAAAATAAACATTTGCGAGTGGCCGTCAACGCTGTGGGGTTATCATAATATCCACGTCAACGCTGTGGGGTTATCATAATATCCACGTGGATATTATGATAACCCCACAGCGTTGACGGCCACTCGCAAATGTTTATTTTCGCCTGTGGTCAGAACGGACAGCGTGGCAGCAGGATTCAGGAACTGAAGTACTTTTTGTTAACCGTTGCATAGAAGCCAAAAGACTGATAAGTGGTCTTTTTCCACTCGGAGGGCGACACCATCACACTTGGTTTCACAGGCTGTAACAGTAACAGGCAGAGGCTGCCAGAGCAGACGATGGGTTCTCTGTGGACAAAACTGTTTACTAAGAAAGACGTCAATGTTGTTATGATGGGTAATTACATGCGATCTTTACAAGTTTACGAATTAAATGAGCTGAACTGAAAAATCATAAGACATTGCTTTAGTTCATAGTTGTAGCAGCATCCTCTTTGTTATGTTTGGGTATATGTTATTTGAATAGATATAAAATACAACAAAGAGTTGAAGAGTTCATTAGGCAATCCATATTCAGAATGATTACAATCTGTTAAGACATGGAGGCCCTTCAGTTTAACAATATAACTTGACATAATATACTAGCATTATAAATATATTTTATCTGTTTTTTTTTTTTTTTTTTGCACACAAACATGCAAAGTAGGTATAATGACGGCTGTGAAGCCTGAAGGTGAGCATCCGATAAACCAAGTTTATGTCTGAGTGCTTCAAACTCTCAAAGATATGTGCCAGCACAGTCTTTTTAAAACTGTACAGATAACGAACACCACAAACATGCTGAAGGATTGCATGAATTCAATCCATATTGTGTGGGGCCAGAAGAGCCTATAGGGATTTGGAAACAGTAGAATTGTTGCAGGATTAACAGTGATGTGATTTACCCTCCTAAAGTCTGAAATCCTTCCCAATGGTCTTTCTGGGACCCTTCTTTTTGGCTAAAAAGCAGTATATTTCCCTGTTATAAAAACAAATTTCAGTCATTTTGCACAAAACCAGTCCCTGTCTTGAAAGGGCAATCACATGCCTGGATTAAACCATTTGAGATAAAGCTGGTGTATGCATGGAATTGTAAGGCAAGAGTGAAACAACTTGATGGGGGTCTTACCATTTAATATTTTTCAAATAAAGATACAATAATTATAGTCGAGTCATGCACTGCTGGATGCTTGACATTTCATGATGGCTGTGATGTATCTGACCTCTAGAGAGTCATTTTAAAATGATACTTATTGCCCTAGCTGTTTTGGATGACCCTCTTGGATTTGCTATATTGCAGTCTTACAAAATCTTGTGTGTGTGTGTGTGTGTGTGTGTGTGTGTGTGTGTGTGTGTGTGTGTGTGTGTGTGTGTGTGTGTGTGTGTGTGTGTGTGTGTGTGTGTGTGTGTGTGTGTGTGTGTGTGTGTGTGTGTGTGTGTGTGTGTGTGTGTGTGTGTGTGTGTGTGTGTGTGTGCAGGCTTGCACTCCAAACAATGCTGCAATAGTCTATATGAGGAAGAATTAAGGTATTGCAGTGTTTCCATTAACCGTCAAATTGGGGTATATTACCCATTCAAAACATTAAACACCCTCTAAGAAAATTCTAAAGGGTCACAAGTCAAGTTTATTTATATGTAAAATCAGTGAAAATCTAGTCTTATCCCCTACATTTCCCTTCTTGTGACACCCTGAAAAAGCTCCAAACGGAAACACTGTATTGTACAGAGTGATGCAAATTTCTGTGGGATAAATTTTGGCTGCCCTTGAGAAAATATCAATACCTCTGCTTTATTTCTCGAGGATTACATCAAATTGTTTGTGAAAATACAATTTTGAATCTATAGTCATACCAATATATGGAAAAGAGTTCACCTGATTTATGTATTTCCTCATCCTCAAGGGACAACCTGAAGTCTGAACTTTGAGGATGAATACATTACTTAATGTGAAGCAAAGTGCTTTTATTTTATTCATTCTTTTTTAAATTTTTTAATTATTGTTTTGGTTGAGTGTGAGTTTCAGCAGAAGCCATAGAATCATTGCTATAGAGCACTACCTGATAGATTTACTTGACATATATATATATATATATATATATATATATATATATATATATATATATATATATATATATAAATATATATATATATATATATATATATATATATATATATATATATATATATATATATCAGTTTGAATTTCCTTGTTGCCATTCATCATAACATCAGTAGTTTTGTGTAGAAACTGGTCTATATACCTACCAGGCTATATTGAAAGATACATACACCAGCAGAATTTTAAATGTATGCTTGATGATGATGGAAACGCATATATATATATATATATATGTATATATCTGATTTGTAGATAAGATAGACGCAGTGCAACATAAATGTGTTCACAAATGCTGTTAGTGCAGATCAGTGTCAGACAAGTATATGTGTCGACATTCTAAATAGGTACTTGATAGCTTGGTGTTGATAGCACTGAATATTTTATTGGTCCAGACACATTACTTACAGTAGAATAAGGCCAATATACAGCACAAAACTAGACATAAATGAACACTGTCCTGAACCACTGCACGCAGGCGGATAATGAAAGTGAATGTAAGAAGAAAGAAAACATCCTGGGTGTGGTAGCAATAGATCAATTTGGTCCAGTTAGATTACTATCAGTGACACTCAGGCTCTGTACTGGTTTTGTATGTTTCCTTGGAGTCATGCTCATCAAGCAATGTTGCAGCCCTTTAAGTTATCATCACAATCATGATCATGCTGCTGGCGTACCCTTAAAACACACAATAAAAACCGTGTATGTTACATACAATATCTAATTCCCTGTGGGACCTCCGTATTGCTGATCATGATAAACAGTAAAACTATATAAAGAGGCACATAATGACAAGAATCCACCTGAACAGTGCCTTTATATGTTCACCAGATGAGTTCCATTCATTAACCAAGTGGCCCCCTACATGGAAGTGACTCAGGCAGCAGAGTTGCAAGCAAACAAGAGTCACCCCCACCCCCACCCCCACCCCCACCCACTTCAATGTCTTGCATATTTCCAAGATGGACAATAATAGAAATACAGTGCCAGCAGAAAGTCTTGCACCCTCCCCTATGGTGGCCCCTCCGTGTGGTCCTCCTTGGGTGTATATCGAACAGGGAACTACTGCAGGGAACACTGTTAGGAAGTTCGATGTTAGTTACTCAGTGTGCTTCTTGTACCTACCTGTGGCCTTCATTGGCCTTAAACTCGTTATGGTGTCAGAATTATTATATTTATTACACTTTGAAAAGTGGTACCTGCAAGTGGCTCCACTGGTGACCCCCCAGAGGTTTTTTTTTGGGGGGGGGGGGGAACTGTATTTGTCAGTACAGGGCACAGCAGTCTGAAGGGTTGGAATTGATCTTCCTATTATGGGTGGGTGGGTGGTAGGGGTTCATCCAAAGTCCCCTTCTTAAATGACCCTTCCCCCCCCCCCCCTAAACTGAACTCCTCTAATTGAACACTGTCAAACATACCCAAAATGCAGGGAATTTCTTTTATGAAATTCTAGTGTTCAAACATGAGGACGAAATAAAACATTGGTATTTTCATTAGGGTATATTTTGGAACTGTTAGTCAATTCGTAGTGTGCATTCAATATACATATAAGTCAACATTTGCAGAAAATTTGTTTATTTTGTGAAAAGTCTTTGGATTTATTTTATTTTATTTTTTAAATTTCAAGGCTAAAAATATGGGTAGGTAGATTTACAGGAAACTAATGAATATTTTGTTTGGGCCTTGTGTATTTTGAGGCCCAAATCTAATTTGCGTTGATGAATTCTCAGTAGAAAACATCAAATGAGCCTTCATGTGATATGAATATATATGTTATGGTAAGATTTATAAAGGGAGGTAATCAACTCCAGTCATAATAGACTGGCACGGATATCTTACCAGGACAAGTCGCACTCCTGTGCATCTATTGCAGTAATTGCAAAGAACATCTTGTTGAGAGGGGGGTGATGTGAACATACATTGTATGTTTGACAGCTTGACTGTAAAAAATTTGAATTTGTTCCCGTTTGAAAGAAGCATGAAAATCGTGTGTACTGAGCAAAAAAAAAAAAAAATAATAAACAATAATAATAGTAATAATAATAATAATAATAATAATAATAATAATAATAATAATAATAAAATTCTTAATAATTGAGCCAACTTTTGAATGTGTTGTTTGTTTGACAGGGAGGGTTGGATGCGGCAGGCAAAACTTCCATCTTGTACCGGTGGAGGCTGGGAGAATGTGTCAAGACTATCCCTACAGTTGGTGAGTTCTTGCTAAAATGTGGACATGTTTGTCCCAGAATGTTCATGTAACAACCCTTTTTTATTACTTGTGCCCCTTTTGCGTTAGAGAATATCATTGACATCTTGGCATGGGGAAGGGAAATCCATGTGTGTCTTGTTCATTTTAGAAATTACACCAGAATATCTTTGACACAAAAATGCTTATAATATGGGACTTACAATTCTACCTACTCCTAGGATGGAGTGGGCATAACTGCTAGTCCAGGAACACTTGGGCCAAATGGCCAAAAGTGGGACATTGTGCATGTTCAACTGGTTACACATAGTCTCGTTCAATGATAATTTGCATAATTGCCATATGTTGGAATACATGAAAATCATACATATAAATGTGACCTTCATATGACCTTGACTGACAAAGGGTAAGTGAGAAAAGCAACTTTTATGCTATTTTTTGCCTTTTTGACAACTATATTGGTCAAAATAAAAAATAAAAAAAGTTCAAGTTGTATGAAATTTTCTGTTTCTGGTAGAACATTTTGAAAAAGAGAATTTCGACTTTGGATCAAAAATGAGGAAAAAAGCACAAGGGATATGCTATTGTATTAATTCCAGTGTTACTGCCAGGCAACATCACAAGGAATGATAAGAGTACAACTGGCAGCACAAGCTCAGAAAGTAGATACATTTAACAAGAGATAATCACGATATCTCAAATGTCAGGGGACTTATGTCCATGTACAACTTCCAGTTCAGCCAAGGAGGTGGTAATCTTGGATCTTGAAAATCCGAAACAAGGCTCTTTTTAAACCGACCTAAATTCATTGAAATTGTATTATTTTTGATAACCTTTTTTTTTTTTTTTTCAGAATCATCTACTCCTTTAGCTGCATCCCTAGATGTGCATCTCTGATCACCTTTTTCAAAACATGATATTTTGGAAAATGACATTTTTTTCAGGTGGTCTAAAAAAATTTATGAAAATGGCATAATTTTGAGTTATAGAGCTACAATTTTTTTTCTCAGAAATATCCTGAGATTCTGAACTTATCACAATTATTGTCATCATTTTGATAGTACCTGTCCACATATGGGAATAAATTTGGCCAGATATAAAAATATAGATATGTTTTATAATGCAAGGTCATTTCAAGGTCAAACAAAGGCCAAATTTTAATTCCTAGTGCAAATCCTACCCACCTGACTATTTTCATGTGAACATTTCATCTGGGCCAAAAAGCTATCTCTAAGAGAGTCTGGAAGGGCCTGGAGGTCCTACTTTTGGCCATTTGGCCCCAGAGTGACCAGGGAGAGGGGACATTTATAATGTTGTGGCTTTGGCTGTCAGTTCTTCTGTCTGTATAGTAATATGAAGAATAGGTCTAACAAAAACAGGCCAAAAAGGAAGATTATGCAAATATGCAACTTGTTTCAAAAGCCAATGGGAAGCACTTTTTATGCTAAATTAAGCTGGCAATGGTCTACTATAGAAGTGATAAAAAAAGGGTGTTGCCATAGTTTTTTTTGTTTGTTTGTGTTTTTGTTTAACCCTCCCCCTCCCCCTCACTGAATCAGGACTGAATCAACAGCTTTCCTTGTGGCAGGTTGGTGCTAAGCCTAACCTGCCTCCAGGAAAGCTATTGATGTGGGACATGCTAATAATTGATAGGCACATTCTATTCTCAAATTGTTTTTCATTATGTAACACTGAAATAAATTTTTAGAAATGATTCAACCAGAGACTTTACCTCTAGACAGTTTAAGGGAGAGGGGAGGGGTAAGATTCAATATGTAATATATGATGTAAGGCTTAAACTTGTGGACAAAGTCACTGCCATTAAGTTGACAAGTATGAATTTTTTGTTCATGTGTGAATTTTCTTTTTATTTAGGTTACAACATGGAAACTGTGGTGTTTGAAAATGTGACATTTAATCTCTGGGACATAGGTCTGGGCAATAAAGGGGCAAGTATAAGTTTTGCAGTTTAGAAGTCATTTGCATAGCAAGAACATATACATGTTATCCAGGGGGAGGCCAGTTACAACCTGTGTTAATATTGAAACAAAGCATGGCCTAGATAGTAAAATGATCTGTGTTTAAAAACAATGGGGTTCATCTCCTGCTGGACTTAATAAAAATGTTACAGGCCTTTCAAAATTTAGATGAGCTATTAATTCGGTCCACCTCAGTGCATAGTGATCACATGCCTGATTGATTTTATAGTTACAGTATAGCTTTGTTACCATTATACTCAAGTCAGCAGGTGGAGGCTACCTTGACATGGATTAAGTTCAATGTGTGGTAATCTCTGGAATGTAATGTAAGCCCTAATAGCCAAAGATATTTCTCCAATACATGGGTTTCCATGTGTCAGAAGGACAGCCTCTGGCACATTACAATTGCAAGGCGTGATGATCGACCTTTGGGTGTTGCTCAAATACAGAACATTCAAACATATGTCCTCATGGTGTCTTATTGCCACTCATCATTGATGTCTGCATGTTGACCCAGTCCCTTGCTGCCCTACCTTTCACAAAGGGCCATGAAGTATTATTGTGCTATCGTGGGGACAGAATCAGCAACTGGATTCTGGAAGGTCCACATTGAACAGGCTCTACATAGTGGACATTTACACTACATTGGTGCAGCATGTAGTATTTAAACACATTCATGCATGTAAGATTGTCATCATTAGAACTATGATTACCGTAAGCATCTTAATAAGCCTACATTCCCAAACAAGCACACATCCCTATTTTTTTCAAAGAAAGGACACCCAGAATAAACCATTATAGTTTTCAAATGAGTAGTAGAATTTATTTTTACACTTTGAATCTACATGTTTTTCAGCTTTTGTGGATGATTTTTTTTATAGCGCATTGTGTGCTTATTAAGATGAATACAGTAGTGTTTTTTTCACTTTGTTCACTGTGTGGCCATCCTGCTCAAAAGGGTATAATTAGAGAGTGCCCCTAGTGGCAACTTTAGAACTATATTTTTCAAATCTTCAGAGATGATATACATGTATAGTTTCAAGCTCCTGCTGTGGATACAAAACATCAAGATATGTGTTAATTCTGTCTGATATGCCAAATCTAGATTGATGTTAAGAATTTAAGTGCAGTGCGCCCAATCATGATATATTTTCAAACCTATTTGTGAACTTATAATTTTGTGTAAGTTTTCAAGGTTGAAAATAGGTTATTACATATCTAGGATCACTGGATTTCCCAAAGTTTCAAAGAAAGTTAAAGATCTAAAAAGAACAGGTTTCAGCTATTTATCTTGAGGGAGTACTGTATATTATGTTTGCTGCATGGATTTATGCCCTCAGCCAAATAAGTAAAAATTAAGTACAGCAAAATTAATGCAAGTTATCATAAGACCTATCTGTGGTGCATGCTGTGGTTCAAAAATTTCCTGGATACAGTTGAACAGTAATCAACTCCATGCCCATACCAGGGAAAGTTGTTGTCTCAGTCTTGTTTTAAGCACGAAGGACTTGACAACGAGGGACGTAACACTAATGTATCTGCATACAGCCTTTTCCCATTGTAAATAAACAGGAAGAACCTGATGTTGTACATGTGTTCAGCCTTTGTTTTGCCATAAGGATGGGTACACAGTACCATCAGTCAGTAGCTTTCTTCAGCACACTGAACTCAGAGTGTGTGGCATAAAGCTATTGACTCCGTCTCTCAAGAATTGTTTAACACTTGGTGACAGTTTGTGTTGCTCATATTTCGCAAATCATTTCTCAGCGCCATTTGTTGAGACATGGTTTTTACACTGAAGACAAAGCTGCAGTAATCTTTGTGATTGACAGTTGTGACAGAGAGAGGCTAGCTGATCTTACTAATGAGGTTCTGGTGCCATTTTTGGATGTTGATGAGACGAGAGAGGTTGGTACCAACAGAGACGATAAGGTGATGTACTTCTGCCACATATCGGCCAAGGGCAGCTGGATGAAAAAGTCATCTTATGTTTTCACTTAAATTCCATGTTGATGGGGAACATTTTAGCCAAAAATTTTACGATGGCAGCAAACTCCAGGTCAACAGCTTTTCTTTGTAACGATTTTGCCAAGGAAAGCCATTGACTCAGTCTTATGGGGACCAAGACCAGGAAACTGTTAACCATTTTACACTCAAAGCAGCCCAAAGTGCCCAGATACCTAATATGTGGTTTGTTTTAGTGTTTTTTACTGCAACAGTGTTTAACTTTTCATTATTAGAGAACATTATGCTTTTAAGTAATGAAGTCTGTCAGAGCATGAGGCTTGAAGTCATCAATTTCTTTTGCAGCCTGCACCAAGGAAACTTGTTGACTTGAGTCCTATTTCAGTGGTGAAAAATTAACAATTTCCAGTTGAAATACCCAATAGTTCCTGCTTGGCACATCCTGTCTGCATGATCTATCTATATATCTGTCTGTCTGTCTGTCTGTCTGTCTGTCTGTCTGTCTGTCTGTCTGTCTGTCTGTCTGTCTGTCTGTCTGTCTGTCTGTCTGTCTGTCTGTCTGTCTGTCTGTCTGTCTGCCTACTTAGCTTTCTTTCTTTCTTTCTTTCTTTCTTTCTTTCTTTCTTTCTTTTCTTTCTTTCCTTCTTTCTTTCTACCTACCTACCTACCTACCTACCTACCTACCTACCTACCTACCTACCTACCTACCTACCTACCTACCTACCTACCTACCTACCTACCTACCTACCTACCTACCTACCTGTGGGTGTTTGTATATATGGCAAGGCTTAGACCGTTACTAACCCAGACCCCTACCTGTGGGCCAGCTTTCCGTACCCCTCCATTATGGAGAGTTGCCCGTTTAACTAGCAGTTTTCAATGTAAGATATTTTGAGTCAAGTATGTTAAATTGTGATATTCATGAATTGTATATAATAATTTCTGAAGTTCTATGTGCGTGTGATATTTCTGTGGTGTACTTCTATTTTCCCCAATAGAAGGGGTTTTAATAGAATTATTATTATTATTACAGTAGTCCTTCTTTTGAGAGACCACTCCTATGGCAGGTCTAAAAGTGGTCACATAAAGCAGATGGTCTTTCTTTGGAGGTTAAATAACATGGACAGATACTTAGAGAGCATGCCTCCTGTCAACAACTTTTGATGGCCAGGGGGCCGTCCACTTATATGTATTTCCCAAACCACACTATAAATTAAAGTTCAAGTTTGTGACTCAGACATATTGTAACCAACAAAGGTTAAAGACCCATTTTCTGGTCACGGAATTCTTACTGTTACAGACAGTTTATTCAAATGCCAACATGCTTAGCTCACCCTCTTTGGATCTCTATATGTAAGATTTACCTGAAGCTGTTGGATGAAAGAGACTTAGTTTGCTGTTTATACAATACCTTGCAAGTCATGCCACAGCTGTCGTAAGGGCAGGAGAAGCTCTACTTTTCTGGCAATTTATATTCAATAGCTTCCCAGAGAACAGCTGACCATGAGCAATTTACGTAAATCGACATTTGGCGTCTTCTGTTCATGGGCAAAATAATTTTCTACGGCTACATGATAACCAGTTGTTGAATCTGCAAATATGTGCGTTTAGATCACATTGCTAGGGCGGCATAATAATGCAGAATTAGAATAAATTAAAGAGATACACCCATAGTTATACTTAGTGTACAGTCCTGCAGGGATATGTATGCAGACAGGAACTGAAGTGGCTTGAAAAGATGAATGTAAAAGCTGTAAGACCATCACAATTATAGGTGAACCTACAGGTAGGTACATGCATGCACTATCATGGAAGTGGTAAATTTTGTCTTATTATATGTAGTGAAACAGCATCTGAAAGTCAATATGGCAGGCAGATAAGGTCTCCTGTATGAAGTCACTGCCACTAGAGGTCACCTGCTGTCTGTGTCCACATTTTTCTGGCAACAAGAGTCAATTGCATTCAAGTTACCAGTGCATGGTGACAGGTCACCTGCTGTATGTGGTCACACATTTTAGCAGCAAAGATGGCCCCAAGAAACAGGTACTACCACACTCCAAATGTGACATTTTAAATGTTATAATGCCAGACTGACATAATATCAAAAGCTTGACCAATAATTAGGAGTGGCAGCCAAAAATATATCCAGTACTTAATTCTTGCAGCTGATTTTAGTACCATTTTTGGCCACTAGATGTCAGTATCTACCTGCATGCAGCATGTGGCTGCGGAGGCTCATCCTGCAATGCATATGACTGGTAGTGGTGGTAATACCTGCACTCATAATAATCATAATAATATCTTTTATCACACACTTGTCAGGTCTGTAAATCATGGAAAAGTTATGGTTTCACGGGATTGTATTGTTCAAGTTTAAAACCTTTTGATTTTAGGCCAATTTACTGTTCCTGGCCAATAAACAAGATTTGCCCAATGTAATGACAGTGGAAGAAATCCGAGAGGCACTGGGACTGCAGGAACTTCTGCGACACCGTCATTGCAAATGGAGTGGGTCTTCTTGCTATTTGTATAATTTTTACATGTGTTGTATAGGCGTCGCTATCGTTGCATTCCTAATGCAGTTTTTTTCCCTGGGGGGGGGGGGGGGGGGAGGGCAGTAGTGGTGGCAATGTTGTTCTCTTTTAATGAAAGAGTAAATAAAAAACTACATGATTTCATGGTCCTATGAGATGACTGGTTATAGGTTACATATCATATCTCACAATCTAACTACAAAAAATTATTTTGCAGTGTCATGGCGGTTTAAGTCTAACATTTTTGTAATGTTCAAATCAGTACTTTATTAGAAATAGATTGAGCAGGGAGACCTGTATTAATTGGAATTTTTAAATCTACAGTACACATACTTCACGTGACAACTAAGAGTGGCTACCTGCAAGCGTATATAGGTATAATGCAGCATTTAATTATAGTTTCTGATGAAACAGACACACTTTTGAAACTGCAGTCAAACTTTTAGCCATTTTCTGCTATCACCAGCCATCTGCTGTTGTCTTTAAGCTCACATCTACCTGAATGTACAAAGTAATCGTAAATGTCAATGTCTCCTGCAGCTGTGATGCCATCTTCAGCCAAGACGGGAGACGGAGTGTGGGAGGCTTTGCATTGGATTGGACAAAGTGTTGGACATCTGCCACCTTTAGAGCCAGGCACAGTACTACTAGAGGTCAAAGTGCAAGATGATCTGGTGTCCGGTGAAAAAGTGGACTTGATAAAACCTAGCGAATATGGGAGTTTATCATGGGCTTTACAGAAAACAACCACTTTTTTCTGTGGAAGGAGATATTAAGAAGTGAGGGAACATAAATAGAACAAACAGACTCCAAAAAAGAAGAGAAAACTCAAACCAACAGGATTTATTGATGGACTGTATCAAACTGAATTTTGAGGTTATATGAATTTCAAATACCACAATGTGCATAATGTACAAATATTAAGTTTATACAGACACACACACTGATACACACACACACACAATGAAGATACTGCATGTGGCAGATAACAAGTTGGAAGTAAATTAAATTTTATGTAATTATGTATCAAAGGTGTGAAATACAGATATTCTTACCAGTGTCAATACCTCAAAGACTTGGCCATTGCAGACTAATGGATGAAGGTCAAAGTGTGTGCTTTATTGATGGATGTTGTCTCAAATGCTGCACATGTGCATAATCGGGGAAGAGAGTTTATACTTGGAGCGTAAGTGTCAGGAATACCTATTTTATGTTTTGACTAAGGAATGGTTGCATCTTGAACAATGTTTGGCACTTATCTCTGAACCAAAAATGGGCAATGCACATAAATGATCCACTTGGCCACATCTCCATTCTTAAAAGGTACAAAAAAAGTACTGTAGTTCAGTGGGGCAGCTATACATGAAGGCCATGACCTACATGCTTGACTGCATTTGGCCAGTACGAAGTACCATATAATATCATAATCATGCAGAAAATAACAAAAACTTCAAAGTCACACATTTATGTGGACAGGAGACATACAATAAGTTGTATGTATGTATGTATGTATGTATGTATGTATGTATGTGTGTATGTGTGTGTGTGTGTATGTATGTATGTATGTATGTACGTACGTACGTACGTACGTATGTATGTATGTATGTATGTATGTATGTATGTATGTGAATGTGTGCATGTATGTGATGTAATGATTTTTTGTTTATTATGATGTACCATAAATATACATGTAGTCACTGACACTGCACATTTCTGTCTGAGGGTGCAATAGGACTAGCCAGAGTTGTTTTGTATGCTCTCAGTCAATGGTGTTTTTGCTATTTTTCAAAGCATAAATTTAGAAAGAGAATTGGAAGCCAAATCTACCAGGACAGCTTGCCACGAGTAAAAGGTACAGGGCTTTCCTGGACAAGGGTTTAATTTTAAGCACATTGTCTGCACCATGTGGGTGCTTTTGCATGATTGAGTGGCAAAGGTCCAACAATAATTTATTTGCTCAGTGATAGTATGTGATTGATTGAATTTTTATATTTTTCATGAATAAATAAGTTTTTGTACTTCTTTTCATTGAGTATTTATTCTAAAATGATACATGGAGGAAAGCGGTATCCCTTAAACTTGCAGGAGGGCAGTTCTTGTCACAGGCATCAAGAGAGCTTTTGCAATTTAACCCCCCCAAGAAACTGACAAGAATGGGCTTCTGTATAATGCTGCCATCTAGTGGCTGTTCATTGAACTGCTTGCACAAAATTGCCTTTCCCCACAATAAGATGTGTTTTCACAGCTTTGCAGAGGGTCTGTGCTATCATGCAGGTGAGCAGAGAACTGGATATTTTGGGAAATTTTATTTTGAGCTATAGATCAAAATATCAGCACAGAATTGACCAATTAGAATGCTTCTTTTTTTGTAGGCAATGTAAATTTTCAAGCTGAAGTTTCAAAATATTTTTGTGAAAACCAATTTGTGCCATTAGTTTCCTCATTATCATTTTTGTTCTGTTACCTAGAAAGAAGACATAAATGTACATTTGTAGGTGCCTTCTATTATCTTCAATGTTTATACAACCATTATGCGCACTGCAAGACTGAAATAGACTCGGTTTACTATGTAGAATGACAAGTGTAATCATTTTGTCACAGATAGTCTGAAAGTTCTTGTCATATTGGGGTGCTTTTGAAAGCCATTCTTTTTAAAACAGTGATCATGCCTGTCACCATAAGCATTTACATTGATCAAAGCTACTATCTAATGACCCAACTGTTATGTAAATACTCAAATTTGAGCCTCCTCCCCCCACCCCCCAAAAAAGAAAATTTCATATGCAGTGTAGAAAAGAGACATTAGCCTGTTTAACAGGCAAATACTTTTCTTTTTCCACTTTGACTTTTAAGTCTGTGGAAATGGAGTCAACAGCCTTTCTTGACATGTCCAGAGTGTGCTAAGAAAAGCTGTTGACTAATCTATGCCACTTTTTATATTAGAAATAGCAGATGGCATCTATGACACTGGTCACTTTGTTGTACATTTTAGTGGCAGAAACTTGTATTCGGATGCATTCAATGTTAGATTTACAAAGGCCAAGTAGATTGTCCTTGATGCATTAAACCAGGTCTGTTTAGCAGGCAACACGCAAAGACACCCAGGAAGCTAGCTTGCCTAAAGTTTCCCATCCAGATGATGGAATGAAACTCTCAGCAGTTTCCAACATGTAGATGATAGTCCAAGTTATATGATCAACAACACAAATAGAACAACTTGAAAACACACATTTGCACTTTATTTACAAGAAAAGTGTAGTACATACATATATGAACTGTCATTTTCAGGATTATTTACAAACAATCGGGTCACTGGTACTTCATATATATATATATATATATATATATATATATATATACTGTATTACTCCTGCATACATACGTGTATGTACTATGTAAATATTATGTAATTTGTAATATTTATTCCAAGGCATTTATCACTGTTCATGCCAACCTGCTAGTTTTCATGTTTTATATAAACTTTGTGTAACTTCTCAACAGTGCCAAAGATTGCATTCTCATAATGCTTTGCAAAGCATATTTTAAGGTCTAACCCTTTCACTCATTGAATTATGACCATGTCAACAACATTCCCTGGGGCAGATTAGGCACATTCCCCCCCCCCCCCCCCCCAATCCATGCAAAAGAAAGCGGTTGACTTGGTGTTATTCTGACTGAAAAGGGTTAAAATGCAGTTGCTAGGGCAACAACTCTTGAATGACCGTATTTACTCCAGACCCATACTTGGGTACTCCATACGTGGCTGTCGTCTTGGCATCTCGAGGGTCTCCTCTGATTGGCTCATAAGACCAGAATCACCATGGTTACATGCATGTACATCAGGCCAATTAACCCTTTCCCCAAAACTCTTTCAGTATCAAGATTTGATGGGGTCAACAGCTTTCATCAGCATACTTTGGGGTCATTGTGCGCCGAAGTTCACCAAAATAAAAGCTGTTGACCCTTACCATTCTAATGGTCTGTCCAACTGTAGGCACGTTGGTACTTGAATCAATGCCCGCTTTACAGAAATAAGAATCTGGCATTGGTAAGTCAATTCATATCATATCACGACTTTTGTTGAAATTGGCCACAGAAGGGTTAAAGTGGACAAAACTGGCAAGTACTCAAATGTAGTCTTGCCATCCCCGCCCCTAGAAAATTTTTGGAAGCAAAAAAAGATTTTAGTGCATTTTAGGGCAAAAAATCGAGACCAAAAAAAAAAGGAAAATAGCATTACACAAAAAAAAAAAGAAAGAAAAGCAACTGGTAAAATTGATCAGGTCAGAATTTTTTGCTTCCATCCAATATCATGAATATCACTCCAAATGAAGGATGGACTGGAACATGACTACACCTGTTACTCAGTGGCAACCGTGGCACATGGCCTGTGGATTGATGTCCATCCTTGTGAACTGGATCTCAATTTTTGTTTGTCCTAGATGCATTCTTTTACATGATAATTTTTGTCAATTATTCATACTATTTGTCAAGTTTAAAATATTCAGTATGTTATTCTTTCACACACTTTCATAAACTCCACAATCGATCGTGAGAATTCCTCATCTGGGTTGCCTTCACTTGCAACAACAGCTTTACGTCCAAATTCTTTTGCCTGGAAGAAAAAAAAATGCAAGATGTTACCACACATGTTAGTTATAAATTTCTGCAGCATTTATATTTTGATATTTTATGGTCAAATTGAAACGGTGAATTCCAAAATACACCAACATTTGATGACCGTGAGTTTGTTCTGATTTTTTTTCCCCAAACAGTTTTGCTCACATTTTACCCGTGCCACTGCTGACAGTCTGTTTTCAGGACCATATTTCAAAAACAGGTATTCTGGTTTTGTACACTCACAAATTTAAGACCTCAGGAATTTGTCAGCTTTTGAAAGAAAAAATGCAGAAAATTATACACATGAAAATAAAGCAATTTCCATAAATCATGGTATCTTTTTTTTGGTGAAAGATCTATGGATGAACTGGATCCCCTGGTACATGTTCATTTTATAAAATTCAGCCAAAATACAGGTTGCTTTGTCAGCCCCAGATGCATGATTTGCGTGCACTGCAAGATGTATGATCAATAATTACCCGGGCTAACATCGTCATATGCCCAGCATTTCCCATGTCACAAGAAAGAGTTGCTTTATTTCCTGACACTGTACATGTGTCCAGCAGAGTTAACAAGAAATATGATCCCTAGTGAGGCTTTGCATGCATGAAATCACATTCAGAAAATGCAATATGCAATCACTTTGCCAGGAAAAGACCATATTTTTACTTATCTGTGACACCATTTTTCCAAAACAGCGGAAATTGGACCATGCACAACAAACCTTGGATAACATGTTAGATCTGCCACACATCTCATCAATTGAGGAGGAGATTATGATGTTATTAAAAGAGTTAACATTGACCCTTACCTTCTCAATGTCATGGAGCACAAAATACAGCATTGCCAGGGCATGACTGACCTTCGCCGTGACCTCTGAGGTCTCCTTGGGCTGGTGCTCTCTCATGTCATAGATGGAATTGAGCACCTGAATAGCCTCGGCCTCCTGGGCTTCGTCTGAAGCCAAAAAGATGTAGTTTCAATCTACACTGATTTTGCTTTTCCTTCATGAAAGGCACAACCCAGAGATTAAATTGAAGAGGTGTGAGAGACACACATATATATGATGATACATAAATTACTGCATCATTTTCTTTATTAAAAAACTAAGAAAAAACAAAAACAAAAAAGTTGTGTGCATGGCCTGTCCTCAGCCAACCTTGGTTTAAACATATTTTATTAGCAATAAGAAAGCAGGGCAGAGCTCTATATAAATTCTTCTTGCAAAATTCAGACAGAGGACAGGATGGACAAAACATCACAATCCATGACATTTTTCATCATGCCAGGACACACAAGTCAAGAATGAGACAAAGGACAGAACAAGACAGATAGAGGGGCAAATATTAACCTAGGAACAAGTAAGCCAGTTGACAGAAGATGTATATCCTGAAGGCAAAATCTACCAGTTTTTCCAGTAAAATTTTGGGACAGCCAGAAATATTAATTTATTACATTCTAAGTTGCAATGTTCGGAACCATATAGGACGGTATGTATATTGAAAGGCGCAAGGTTTATAATAATTGTATGTAGACGATTTCGATCGGTAATGAATAATGGGCAAGAGAAGATAAAGTGCCAAACATCATCTACTCACTGACCACATGAACACGAAGGAGAATCCTTGATACCAATTTTATAAAGATGTTCGTCCAGCCGACTGCGGCCCATACGTTATCGAACATGAATAATTGCATAATATCTCTTGCTTAAATTTAACAATGATGGATGTTTTACTAAGGTACAAGGTTTACTAATAAGATAAAATTTAAACTGCGAAAGTGTTGGGGAGTTGCTAATATCAAGTGGCAGTAAATTCCATGAACGTTTTACTGATGGAAAGAAGGATTTGTCAAAAATATCTGTTCTAGCTCTGAAATGGGGTAAATCAAAACGTCTGCGAATATTATAATTAACTGGTGTTTCAGGCATAGGAATATTTGGAATCGGGTTTTGCAAATAATGAGGGGATACGTTATTTACTATTTTATACATAAAAATTAATTTGTTCCATTCGCTCCTCTTAGCCAGAATTTCCCAGCCAGTCTCTTCATAAAGTTAAACATTTGCAGTAGTTTGCATTGCTCCCGTCAGTATTGATGCTGCAGCCAGCTGAATATTCTCCAATTGGTGCATCAGCCGACCTTGACATTCAACCCCCAAAAAACTTCCACTCTAGTCTAGGGGACAGGGATTTTGGAGAGGAAGAAAAACTTGGGAGTTTCCATTGCAATCAATAGGAATGCATGCATTAACTGACAAGAACCCAAATTAAAAAAAAAATTGTAAAACTCAGGGATCAAGAGTTCATATACTTTCAACTGTGCACCCAGCATCAGTCCTTTGTAAGTCAAAGAGCTGACAACCTAAAACATCACAGTGCCTTTTTTAACCATAATTTTAAGCCAACATTTCATTGCACAGTTTTAATGCAAAAGACAAAACTACACCAGGAAAGGCAGTAGCTGGTCCAAGTGTTCATGCATCAGTTAATAGCCATCATGGCCATGAAGCACTTTGGTTCAAGATTTTAATTTTACATAATTTATTAATAGCCTTCAAAACTTCACATTTCAGCTCATTCTTATTAATTTTTCATTTTATTCATTCCTTTATGTGAAGTCAAATAAAAATAAATAAAATAAACCCCACTGCAATATGCTCATATCAAAGCTATTCAGGCACATTATGCAACCTGCTAAACTACTAATTGTCATGGGATCATGAAGTACCCCACATGATACACTTACCAAAGTAATGTTACTGTGTCCTACCGAGGACAATCAAATATATGTCCGTTTACCCGGATATGCTAAAATTGCAAGAATGATCAACAAAATATTGCTTTGTTGTTTTGTTTTTGAATTCTGTTTTTTAGTTTTCACATATACAGGTACCTAAAATGTTGAATAAGTTACTTGTCCCACATTGAGACAAGGCAGAATATTTTTCAGTGCCCAATATGCTAATATATCTGTTTGTCCTAAAATAATATCATGACACCCTCCCACCCTCACCCAAAGAAAAGAGCTTGTGTACCTAGGCCCTCCTCCTCCTCAGCTGCCTCCTCGGCTACAGGTCCGATGCCTCTGGGGGTAGCTGGAGTTTTTGTCCGGATCTTGACTATTCTGTAGAGATGGTCATACCAGATGTTTGTGACCTGCAAAATGTGACAACAGGTTTATACATTTGATTGTTTTGATTGTTTCGAGTATTCCCTTCTTTGGGAGGCCACACTAATGACAGCCTGGGCTAAAAGTATTCTCATGAAGTGGCTGGTCCCTCAACGGATGTCAAATTTTATGGAAAAGATATCACAAGGGACTCGTATGTGGTCAGTTATCATTGCAAGGAGGGATTATTGAATACTATCATGGGCCAGCAGGTCTCAGGCCACAAAAGTGAACTGGGTTTTGTCTTCCACAGCTTATACCTCAGAGTAAAAGCTAGAACTTATAGTTTTATATGTTGATTGGTGTACTAAAATTGTTATACTGTAATAATAATAATAATAATAATAATAATAATAATAATAATAATAATAATAATAATAATAATAATTGATAAATGCAGAGGACATCATGTTAATGCCTCAAAAAGTGTCACAGATATTTTTCATGGATATAGCAGTGATAAAAATGGAAAGTGTGAGCATATTCTGGATGGGATGGTTGGTGTGGAGCACAAAAAATTAAGACTAATGTTTCTTAAGATCAGGCATGACCAGCATGTGCTGCCATCTACAGGCAGATTGCAAGACAATACATTGCATCTTACAGTTGCTGCAGACTGGCCTGGTTCTGTTTTTATACTGGTGATAAATTTTGTTTACAAGGTACTTTATTTGATTGTCTTTTGTTTTTTCATGCTATATCTTGTTTTCTCATACCAAATCAACTTGCTTTATTCAAAACCTGGACACAAGAAATAGGCAATTTAACCAAGCTGTCCAGATCTTAATATATGGAAATTCATTGACAGGAAACATAAACAATGTTTATGCACTGCTCTGGGAAAAGACACAAATACGACTTGAATAGGTAGCAACCATATGGGATGACCATTGGAATTTTGATAACGATAAGTGGCAGGATTTTACACAGATTTTGTGTGTGTGTGTGTGTGTGTGTGTGTGTGTACACAATTATGTATTTATGTGTGATGCATATTCTGCCAAAGAATGCATACTAATGGGGACTTTCAGGTTCATTTCTGGTAAACAGGGATAGAATATTACTTAATTTTGATATTTTGACAATAAGCAAAAGTATCCTAAAGATTGCCAAGGGTAGGGCATCATCCTATTTACCCTGTGACAGATATGATCCTCTGTAAGTGAACAAAAACTTGGTGACTGGCATTTTCTGGGACAGTATTTCATGTCCCAGGTCAACAGCTTTCCCTGGTACAGGTTGGACCCACTGGGCCAACCCACACCACGGAAAAACTGGTGACTCAGTCTTATTCTAACCAGGTTAAGAATTAGATGATTTGGTCCTGAAGAAATACCTCATATTTACAGATACATATGCATGATTGAAATAATTACCTGCTCATAAAGAGAATTTGCAATGTCCATCCTGTTTTGTCTAAAGAAAACATTGGCCATATGGAAGTATCCACCAGAGGTCCGGATGTCTTCTGTTCCAAACTCCTCTGATGCATGGTAGATCTGGTATAAAGCCATTCAACATGATAAGTGTCAATTTACTGTCAATAGGAGATATTCATATTAACTGCTGCTCTGCTCTGCACCCGTGTCCAGCAGCAAAGAAGTGACAGGAAGGAGGGCACATCTCTTGTATTAAGCATGGCCAAAGGTGTGTCTCTTACAAGCATAACAACATGGGATGGGAATTAGGTGAAGAGCCAATATTCACATATTTTGCAAAATACAGGTCAACATGACACTTTTAGAAATGAAGATTTTGTGCACTAGAAAGTCTGTTATCTATATTTACTTGAGTATCATACCCTCATCATGGTGGAGGCAAGGTACATGTATGTTGCCTGGCAACAGAGGCAGGCACAGCTCAGTCTTTCCTACACAGCTAATGTGAATGCCTCCTGTTTGTCTTACTTTAATTTCTTTAAGGCTGCAAAAAGAGTGAATATACAATATAAATGATTAAATCCCAAATGAATTTAATATCTAACATCAAAAGTATTAACTAATAACATGGCTGTTATTAGATTGTAATTTATCATTTTTATCATCAGCAGCAGTATTTTTTTTTAAATTTGGAAAGCTTCACCATGTTATCTGAATCTAATATTCTGTGCTGGCACGTTTTGGAGTTTTATTATGGTGTTCTCTTAGATCAAATGTATACAAGAAAGTTGAAGATGAACTACATCCTTCAGATTTGAAAGCCTGTATCACATATATACATGTACATGCAGTGTGTGTTAAATGCAGACACAAGCAGCACATGCACAAAACTTCAAATCATCAATGTTGACAATTTTCTAAACAAAAGAATACTTTTGTTATAAAAGAACTGGCCACATTCATGATGACCACAAAAAAAAAAAAAAAAATACATACATCATCAGCAAGTTGTCTCAATGATTCTTCATAATCTCCTTTAGCTGCATACAGTAGTCCCAAATTTCTGTAGAGTTTGTGCTTTATGGCATTAGAGCACTCTGGCGTCTTGAGTACAGTCCATTGGGCTTGAGATAAATACTCCTCTGCCTGAGACAGCCTTCCTAAACCTTTGAAACGGATATATATATATATGTATAAGACAAAGCAAAAGCACATTGTCAAAATTAATTTTTTTTCTAACATTTAACTTTTACATCAGTTCCAGAAGTCCACAGTTTAAACTGTTTGTTTCGCTGGCAGTCATTTTCAGGGATATATTCATTATAATTAGTGAATCTTCTTACATATCTGATTAATTATTGAGGAGAAAAGTTGCTGGCAACTATTTCAGAGTGATTTCTTATCTTGACTGGGTATACAAGAAAAAAGCACATGTGCTTTATATATATATATATATATATATTGTAGTCCCTCCTTTGAGAGAAACCCTGCTTGAAGTGAACACTTTTAAATCTGCCCTACTAGTAGGGGTGGTCTCTCAATGGGGGAATGCCGTATATACACACATACATGAAGCTGTTTTATAAGCACCTATTTCCTAAATTGTCAACCTTCAGTTCAGACCTACCATTTTAATATTATAACTGATTATTTTGTAATCAGTGTTCATGGTCAATGATAATTTTTTTTTACTTTTACCTTGTTTCAGCATTTTCCCAGTTGTAAGAGTCTGAGTGGGCACTTAAGGAGGGAAGAGGGGATACATATATAGCATATCCTTCGGCTTATCTAAAATGTACATGGGAATCTGAGCCCCTTGAATTCTGCATGTGTAGGTCTTACCAGCAATTAAAATGACAAACAAACTCAGAGAAGTCCAAATTTCATTCTGCATATTGATCCATTCACCTTGCCTCATATAAATACTATATCATAGGCCTAAAAGTTACAGTGCTGCGATATGATGTATCGGTACACTTCCGGTGGTATCGGCACTCTTCCGGTTTCATCGGTAATTGCGTTGATGAGGAGTAAAACTTTCTGCAAATGTCATTCTTATTTTTGCTTTGTGTATTGAAATCTACAAATCAACCCAAATATGATTTAAAAATTTTATAGCATGCTTCATAGACGATATGAAGTAATCAACTCGCACTGGATACCATATAACAGAACTCATTTGCTTTGCTTACTCGTTCTGCTGTATGGCATCCAGTGCTCGTTGATATACTTCATATTGTCAACAAAGCATGCTATAATTTATAATATATACATACTGTAGTTCTAGAAATTTCCGCGCGTGTTTAATTTCGCGCAAACTCATTTTTTCTGAAATTTCAGAATTTTCGCACATTTTAGTTTCGCGCAATCCAATGCCAAAGAATGTAGTGAAATACAATGCAACTTATTTTCGCGCATTTTAATTTCGCGCTTTAGGTGGTAGCGCGAAAAGCGAGAAATTAAATCGAGCGCGAAAATTTCTAGAACTACAATATATATGTATATATTATAGATTATAGCATGCTTTGTTAACATATTATATATATATATATATATATATATATATGAATTTAGCACTTAGCCTACCCAT
Organism: Hermodice carunculata; assembly: GCA_964020975.1. Taxonomy (NCBI): domain Eukaryota; kingdom Metazoa; phylum Annelida; class Polychaeta; order Eunicida; family Amphinomidae; genus Hermodice; species Hermodice carunculata. Next base: position 57,014,641 of record OZ026626.1, read on the forward strand.
ACAGCAAAGTCTTCGTGGAAACTGATCAACATACCAATACTTGCTTCTCCCAATATGAGGTAAGAGGGCACTAACTCTATGCTGGCCAGACCGTGTACATCAATGGCGAACCTAAGGCTCTGCATGGCGGCAGGCACGGCCTGCTCATGCTTGCCCTCAAACAACAACTTCTGTCCAGTTGTACGTGTAAGATCTATCATCTGTCTCTAGATAAAATAACAGAAATGAATATCATTAGGGCAAGGTCATTCTGGTTACAAAAAATAAACCGTGGCCATATTCACAAATAATTTGATCTAATCCTAACTTTAATCGTAAAATTAAAATCAATGTGGTTTGCACCCTAAACTTCTTAATCCTTGGCTCAACATTTGACCAAAACTTTAAGGATTAGCCATTATATGCTCTTGGCTACAATATGAATTTAAGGATTTACAGGCTCATTTTATTAAATCTATCTTAGTTTGATCCACCATTTAATCTTTTAAGCTGAGATTAAAATCTGGATTAAATCAGGGAGGTGCTGTAGCACGTCCCTGATTAAATTAAGACTGATTTCATGAAATGGAAACTTTTAATCCCAAAATTCATATTACAGTGGAGACCATAGATAAATTAATCCTGCAAGTTTAGATCAAATATTAGGCCAACAATTTAATGGTTCAAGGCCCAAAGGCACACTGACTTTCATTTTAGGATTAAATTCAGGATCAGCTTAAACTCTACATGAATATGGCCCTGGGGGCACAAATTTACTACAAAATTACACCAGTTAATAAAAACTCAGGTAGAGATTTAATTTCCAGCTGCTTGAGACTGAGCACTCGCTGAAAACTTCTTTTAGGTGAGCTGTTTTGCACTCTGCACTTCATTCACATGAATGAAACAGCTTAACTAATACATGTGTAGCTCATATTGATTATTGTTGGAGAGTGATACACACTTCAGTAGTAATTGACACACTTGTAAGCATTTGTTATCTATGGTATCTTAAAATTTTGATGCCTGATGCCAGTTTGGCATCCATGATAGCAAGAATGTGATGTAATGTTTACCTAACACTACTTAGCAGAAATAGAGATTTTAAAATGTGAGTGAATCAAAATCTATTGTTATGTATGTGCTTGCCCAGGCCTTGTACAAAATAATTTAGTTTGTGGAATGATGTGCATGTTTACATGTTCATGGCATCACCTTGCTTCACTAAATAAATACACAGAACCACAGAGAAACACAGAAGTAAAAATAGATGGAAAATAAAATACAAATTTGAAATGCCTCCCTCTCACCCTCAACCCCCACCATTTGTTTGCTGTTTCACATGCCATATCACACTTGCCCACAGCTGCACATTGCAAACAACTGAGTTATCAACTCAGCTTAAGATACAAATCTATGATTTTTTTTACAAACCTGTCTATGTTGTAACTGTTCTTGCCTGTGAACCCTCTCTTCTTCTGAACTTAGAAATGGTACCGGCGTCCTGAGTGGGATGAGCAACTGACATATCTTTTCATGTATCCCTAACCAGTCTGCCTTTTGATGCTCCACACTACTGCAAGTGACAGAAAAGAATAAAATATGCATATAATTGCCTTTCAAAGTTGCACCTACTCTCATACACACACAAAAAAGAGAGAAAATTCCCCCACCTGTGCCATACCTGGTATCACATCTCTATCTCCACAGTCCAGCAAGCCTTCTGCAATACTGTCAACTGATGTGTCAAATTAAAGGAGAGTCCATTCTTGGACCATGCAAGCACTTGTTAAAACTTGATGCATGCTGATCACTCAATAAACCACAGTTATCAGTAAGTCCTTGGACTTTGTGAGCAATTCTAGCACCTGTATGAGATGTGGTAGACCTGCATTTTTTTACCTCTATATTGAATTGTATTTATGTATAATGGTGTTGAATGAAATTAAATCAAATCATCACAACCTGCAGGGTATATAGTGCTAATTTACAGGAAGTGAGCTGGGCCATAAATAAAGTCAAAGCTGTTGGATTCAATGTTATGAAAGGGTTGGAAGAATCTGGTCACAACTTGAACACCCTCCCTATTTGTGGATTCCGCTTGTCAGGTTTTCTTTCCCTGGTGTTTGACTTATGTGCCCATACTTAGCATGTGGTTATACCCAAGGTGAAATTAATTAGTTTGCAAATGAAATTATTATTATTGTACCAACACCAGGAGGTGTTTGTAATAATCTCTTAAGTTTGTATACCGACTTTTGGAAAAAGTCTGTCCAGGCTTTGCTTTTTTTTTCTCGCTTTAAGATATCGTGATTAAAGAATAGAATAGAATAGAATAGAATAGAATAGAATAGAATAGAATAATTGGGCTAAAAATGAAGGCCATAAGGCCTGTAGGGTCCCGATCTATCACTAATTTAAGTGTCAATGATGAATAAACTTATGATCAGTGTTCATAAGTACAGTGCCAGTAGGCAAATCAACATGATTTGCGAAGAGTCAGTCGTGTATTTCAAACTGTTCATTGTCATTGAACCAAAATTTATCTAGACAAGACTTGAATTGATTTACTGTGTGAGCATTAACTACATTGTCCGGCAGACTATTCCAGTCATTTATTACATGAATATTAAAGTCTAAAGGTATGGCTTCTGATATCTTTTTTAGCAAAAGGTTTGACTAATTTCAGCTGGTGACCTCTGGTAATACGTCTGGTATCTAGGGTAAAGTATTTTGCAGAATCCAACCTATCAATGCCTTTCAATACTTTGAACACTTGTATCATATCCCCTCTCCTGCGCCTGTGGTATAAAGATGGGATCTTCAGCCTCCTTAATCGTTGAGTGTATGGCAAATGTCGCACTGAGGGAACCATTCTTGTTGCTCTTCGTTGTACACGCTCCACATTCTTTTTATCTAAGCTGTAATGTATGTGGTCTCCAAATCAAATGACATTCCCATACTCCGAATGAGGAGTATTGACAGGGCAGCAGAATGATCCAAAACATAATGCCTACCCGTTCTCACCCCTCTTCCACCAATGGCAATGTTGGTAACCTGTTATGAACTACTGGCATCTGTTATAACTTATAAACAACACGATTAACAAATTTTGACACCGGGTACTTGAGCGATAATACGTATATCTGCGGCTTTAACGACCTTCGCGAGACTGAAAAATTGCAGCATTCCTCCAAAAACTTTGAACTTGATAGCGACACTATTCATCTTAAGTGACATGTGGATAGATTGTGGAATCTTGCCATTAGATGTGCAGGGACGGTATCATTCAATCTTACGCCAATAATAACAAGGCAACGAGACGAAATGAAGGACTCGCTTAGCTACCCACCAGTAATATGTGACTCTGCACTTTGTACACTGAATAAATGCTGGTTTCTGACAAAGTTCACATAATAGTTTCACGCCTTTAGGATTCGACAAGGGATTTAGAGTCATCTTGATCCTCTTCTTTGTCTAGTTACGTCCTACTTCATATCCTAATTTCGCACGTAGCTTTGGATTATCCTCTCCCGGATTGTTTGGGTTTGTTGCCATACATATTGCGCATGCGCAGTTTATCATTTCCGTCTGTGATCAGTGGCCGTATGAATTCATAACACCAAACTAAGTTCAAAGTTCAACCATGGACCTACTATCTGATAGTAGGTCCATGTTTCAACTAAGTTTAAAAAAAAAAAAAGAAAGAAAGAAAGAAAAACAAAAAGAAAAGAAGAAGAAGAAAAAAGAACTGTAACTAGGGCAACACTTGTGACACTTTTCTACTCCTTATTTATGTCATATTTCATTATTTGAGATGTTGGCTAAGTTATGGCAAGTTATGCCCATTAAACTTCTATTCCTAATGAAAGTCTTGAACAATTTTATCTTACGCACAAAATACAAAGTGAGTGTTACCCTAGTTACAGTTCAATTTTTGAGCTTAGTCTGAATATTGAACTTAGTTTGTTTAAGAATACGGCCACAGATGTCCAGACCAGTACTTTTCTTCGATTTCGCCCTCTCGATTGATTGATTGATTGATTGATTGATTGATTGATTGATTGATTGCGCGTATTGTCTGGATTAGTGTAGAGTTTGTACCTGCATTAGTGAAGTGGCACCTTCAAAATGTTTCCTATTGACGATAATGCATAACAAATCAAACAGACAGATAATAGGCCTAATTGTTTGGCTTTTACCAGCGCAATACCCCTAGAATTGACTGAGATATTTTATGGGAATATGGGTCAAGTCGGACACCACATAAAGTCTGACCATGGAGGAAGAAATTAGTTTTTTTTTCTCCATGGTCGGACACTCTTATGGATGCAGAAAATAAAAAAGTAAATACTTACAAATCTATAATGTAAAGTTAACAACAAACATTATTGCAAATCAATCAACAATGAAAGAAAAATATTTATTAAAGAAGAAAATTACTGTTAAAGTCTAAAGTGTCCAAGTTTGTCCACAACGCCTCTAAAGCAACGACTTCCCTCACAACTGATATTTCAAAACGAAATTGGGGGGGGGGGGGAGAGAGAGAGAGAAAAAAAAGACGAAAAATGTTTTTAAAGATCATGTTCCGATAGTATAACTTCATTTACGTTTCTCACATACATAGAAATAATATATTAATTGTGGATTTCAACTATGCTGGCAAAATGCACAGTATGCTGGATTTATTTTTGAGGCCCAGGCCTATTTATTAGTAAAGACTATAGATCTGTGAGCATTTACAATTTTCATCCCAAGCCATGATTCAACCATTAAAATCATTACAACACGTTGATCACCAAAGCTCACATTTTTAATCTTTTTTCTTTCAACGAGAGTGATACTTATTGTAGTCATATTTATTATGTTCAGATTTATGTGGTTTGGAATAGGATTAAAGCATCTGAGGCAGTTACAATATATATATATATATATATATATATATATATATATATATATATATATATATATATATATATATATATATATATATATATATATATATATATATATATATATATATATATATATATATATATGTATGTATATATATACATATACATATATATAGCTTTAGTGGGCCTCCATATGTTATAAGCTAGAAAATGCTTGAAGTCCGTATAGGGTTGTTGACATTGACTATATTAAAAACTCATTATTCATATCTTCAATTTTTTTCCAATGGCAGAACTAACACTTTTTTTTAAAAACTTGTGACTACCTCTGTGAATGCCATTTTGTCACAAGATTTTTTCTCTGTAGGGTTTTAGGGACGTTTTTGTATGCAGTATTGGCAAAGATCTGTGCGGCATTTGTGATGGGGTGGTGTCAGGAAAAGTGTCATACCATATGAATAGTGGTGCGGTATATCAAAATGCTTGGCCTAAGAAAAGAACGCTTTGCACAATGTTCTTTCTGGATTATTATTTCATTGTTGTTAAAATGGCAAATAAGTGAAGGAGAGAGAGATTCTATTAAAAGTTCATTCGAAAGCTCACTTTTATTTATTGTATATAACGCCTATGATTCCAGGGTTTGCATTAATTGGACCATGACATTTACAATCGTGCATGCATACAAACGTACACATCCAGGGAGGCCCGTACAAATGTCCTTGGTGTGTCGATAAAATCCGCTTATGGTCGTGTATAATATTTCGACATTCAAGAAGAAATAATTTCAAGCAAACTGTTCCCTCTTTAACTGAATTTGGTTGCTCATTTTTCAATTTTTTTTTGCATTGGTTCGTAATCACCCCGGCATATTCACTGCCACAAGTGAATGATTTTGTTCATATATCCTCTGAGTCAACAGCTTTGACCACCATGCTGCTGCATACGCTCAAAATTGTTGAGAATCACATACAGGTAAGTCCCGACAAAATATTTTCAGGAGATACTGAATATAAATTGCAAACAAAAGCACCATCCTTTCTGTAAAGGGGGCTCTTTGAAAACAAAATACAATAAAAACTGCGTGTCTAATGCCAAGTCTACGCGGAACTTCTTTCACAGTCCCTGATCATACAGCTTTCTTTCTTTCTTTCTTTCTTTCTTTCTTTCTTTCTTTCTTTCTTTCTTTCTTTCTTTCTTTCTTTCTTTCTTTCTTTCTTTCTTTCTTTCTTTCTCCCGTCCTTTCTATCTTCCCCCTCCTTTCTTTTTTTCCTTCTTCTTTTACTTTATTTCATTGTTTCGCTGTTTTTATTGTTTAACGTGTTTTTTGTGTGTGCTCTTTCACCAAACAAAATTAGATATTAAGTATCGGGGAAAGCTTTTCACGATAAAATGTTCCCCAATCAATAGCTGTCCTCATCGCCAATTGAGCGCCTGGCTACAGTTAGCTGTCAGCCCGGTCTTGTAATATGGCCAGATTTGGATTTAAAAATGTACAATAACATACCTATTAGGTATGGCGCTTCTTCTGGTATTATAACTTTGGACGTTGAGCGATCATGAAAGGTCATATACTAGTATGAGTCAATGACTGTAAAAATCAACATTACAATCTTAAACTCAAAACCTATCTACTGGATTTAGTTCCAACATGGTAGGGTTGTACTTTTGGTGGGCTTGTAGAAAGTGTGTGCAAGATAGACAGCCTTGTGCATATATTGCTATTGATTACTGCAGGAGTCAGTCAGCACTTTGATTATAAGTTTCAATTTTTGCTCAGCTGACCTCTTAGTCAGCGGGGCTTTTCTCATGGTCGGTCGTCCGTTGTCGGGCCGTGCAGCCGTCCATCCACAAGTCACATTTTCGACTTATTCACTTCAAAGTTAATCAGGACGTACCTTGCGTAGATCTCTAGCAATTTTGTTAAACGGTCACGCTCCAAAATTTTAGTATCATCATCATCATCATCATCATCATCATCATCATCATCATCATCATCATCATCATCATTCGCTGCAATGGCTTGATCAGTTGCTTCGAAATTTCATAGGGAAACTTCAGGGACCTCGAAGACCTAAAGTTGATCAAAAGGTGGCGCTGCGATCTACTTTAAAAAAAATGGCGTGTTTTTGATCTTTTCGATTTCTGCACAACTCACTCTATGATTCTGCGGAAGCTGGTAGAAATGTTCTTTGTCAAAACGTCAGGGAGAGATCTTCACTAGGCAGTGTTACTGTAGATGCCTGATTTTAACGAATACTTCACCTGCCGGTTAAAAAAAAAAAAGCGAAACAAACAAAAAACTATTGGTTACTATATATGTCAGCAGAATTCAGTTGCAATGGTAATTCGGCAAAACTTATTTTGAAAAATCCGCGATACCGTTTATCCGATTGCTTCAAAATTGCATAGGAACACTACTGGTGATCATGAGATTTTTTGCTTACCAGTTGAAGTGATTTTTTCTTTATTATTATTATTATTATTATTATTATTATTATTATTATTATTATTATTATTATTATTATTATTATTATTATTATTATTATTATTATTATTATTATTATTATTATTATTATTATTATATGAATATTTGTGTGCTTTTGCAATTATTAATTTTTTTTCCAAATCGTTCCTTGTATTATGCAGAAACTTTGAGGAAATATTGCATGCGGAAGATTCAAACAAATTTGTACATAATCAATTGATGTCGTTACTGTGGCCGTGGATCTTTGATTTTTAATAAATTTTCCAATTCGGGAACTTCCTTTCAATGCATACATTCCTGGTATGTAGGTCAATAGGGATATGCAATGACTATTCACATTTTTTTCATTATTTTTTAATCTAAAATCGTTAGCCAGTTTCTCATCAAATATAGTAGGATGTATCTTGGGAGGGACGCTACTGAGTTTGTTGAAAAGGTAGTGCTCTAGCAAATTTGTGATATGATATGATATTGTTGTGAATTTTTGGCTAAATTAGTTGACACCATACCCTCCAACTTTTCATACGGTAAGCAATTCCCAAATATCTGTCACATTCAGTTGCGCCTTAGTTTTTCTCAGCCAAACTCCCATCTCCACAAATTAAATATAGTCGTATCACCTGCTTACTCATGCTCCAACCAAAATGAAGACATTTATCACTTTTTCCTGATCTGTCCTCAATTTTTAGTGCTTAGGCAAGCTTTACTGGATACGGCGTGTCACATCCTGATACCTGGTGTGCATCCAAATCTCTTAGTTCACTTAGCTAGTGACATACTCATTCATATATTTCAAACAAGGCAACTCAGATCTCAGTGATGATGTTAATTACCAAATTTTTGAAGCTGTGCAGACCTACATAGTCAAAACGAGACGCTTTGAATTTTAAGCCACTTCTAGTGTAATATATTGGTATGTTAGCTTATTTTTCAGCTGTCAACGTTTCAGATTCGTCCTTGATTGGTACCGAATATTTATGTCAAACCACATGCCAATTCATAGATTGTATGTCCTGTGCGTATTGTAAATACTTTGTGCGTCATGCTTGTTGTGGAGAGCCTCCAGATTAGTTCTTTGCAACTATTTAGGCAACCCATGTGAAATAAATATGTTTAAATTGTATAAATTAAATCAACAGGAAGTATAAACTATATGGAACTTCAACGGGGTGGCTCAGGGATCATGGGTACTAATAGAGGTTTCAAGTTTTAAGTTTCCTTATTTTGCCTGACCTCTTACCGAGATTTCGGCCAATAGAAATGCATCATTTAAATTGCTACATCAAGTTGGCAGATTATTTCATAAAAGAACTACCAGCACAAGTGTTCACATAATGATTTAAGGGGCAACAATAGGTTAATTAATAGTTTTTATGCCTGGGTGGTAAACTGAGAGATGAGCGTTGTGATATTCTACTGTCATGCATAGTGTGTTGGAGCTTGTTTATTTTGTGTTTTTATACAAGTTTTTGTAACCATTCTGTCCCTTGGCAGTTACTATGGTTGTATTGTAAATTTCGTTAATACAGCATTCCTATTGGTAGGTGGCTTGCATGGTTCCATGTAATGGAGGGTGCCTTATACATGGAGTTCAAATTTTACCACTTAAAATAGGGCTTTTGAATTAAAATATAGTTTTGAAACTAATGCGTATGCTGGGTATTTAGTTAACAAAGTTTATAAGGTAAAATTGACCAATTTCAGACTGTTCCTTGAAGAAATTGTCATAATTTTAAGATAAGTGGCAAGATAGACACACTTCACATTTATGAACTTGCCTTCATAACCATACATCACAATCATAAATTTTTGTTGCCACCTCAAATTTTTACAGAACATCTTCATACGTATATGAGGATTTTTAGTGAAATGTTACATGATACACAGCAACCAAAAATCGATAATATTGAATGCAGCCAGGCGAGCAGATGTTAAGTTACATGCAGGTCTTTTGTGTGCATGTACTTTGAGGTCAAAGGCTGCAGGAATCGTTAAATATGTAAAGTATGATAATACATGCATGTACCGTAACAGTCGGACAAAACGAGTCAAGTTTAGCATTTTTCACCTCCAGCTTACCAGAGAGTTTAGTACAGAATCAACACATGCAAGCATAGGGAAACACATGTTAATAACACAGAGTATTTGTAAACGTCAGCAAATTACGGATGCATACGTGAAACACCAGAGGAGAAAATGACAAATCCGGAGCCCAAACGGTCCATGCAGAATTCTGCCTTTTATTACAATCACGGAAATGTGCAAATCCGGAATTATTCCATATGTTCGGCTCTTGAGTCATACCATAGACCCTATGTGCAGATCTTGCATTAACTGAAAATTACAAATTAAAAATAAATACATTTATCAAACTTTTATAGCACTTTAAACTCTTAATACAAACGGTTTGACGAAACATCAAATAGACCTATACCTTATTTTCTTATATCGCGCTTAATAACAAAATATCAAACTGAAAGTACGCATCATCAAAATATGCATATTTTATTCATAGTTTTGACCAACAGTTTTTGCCATGAACCAAAAACTGTATAAAAATTCATAAGATATGTACGCAACATCGTAGCACGAATATATGACTATGTTCAATATTATGTGCTCTAGAGATAACTTTACAATGAAACCATAATCGCTTAAGGCGCGTTTAACATTTCATCACAGTCGCTTTAATTGTTTTTGTCAATTTATGTGTCTGTCTAAAGCCAAGGCAGGAAATACCGCAATAATCTTCACAAAGAATAGGAAAGAAAATCGACTAAAGTATCTACTTAGATTTACGTGATAGTCCATCAGGGAAAACTCCTGATACATGTATATCCATTACTATGGTTGGGAAGTTAACCCGAAGTTAAGCACCCATGAAGAGGTGAGCATGTCGTGAGAGCACTCTTCAATTCTCCAGTGTCAGTGAAAGGTGTAGGGGTGAAAGAATAGAACCGTCGCCCACAAATATTCCATGGGCGAATTGTCATTAAAATTACTCATGTGATTAAATTGATGTCTCAGCAGAAAGTGTCGCAGCCAAAAAGTACTCTTCAAAGAAATACAGGGTGATACAAGACATTAAACTTCAACCTGGGAATAAAAAGGCAGCATGGGGAAGAAAATCACAAGGAAACAAGGATCAAAATGTAACAAGAAGACACCTTCTTTGTACCAGAGACGTGTATGTACGTCTCTGTTTGTACCAAGAAATTTCAAATACAGCTTATCTGTACTTGACAACATTAACATCGCATATTCAAAGCTCTTGAAAAGTATATTTAACATTTATAGTATTATACCCCAAGTACTTTGACTTGTGTCATCCTGGAAATATTTAGCCCATGAAATTATATGCCCTGATTGTGTAGTTGTCATGTGAATACTTGCTTTTGTTACCAGAATGCAGTTGGAAAACTGGATGAAAGAGATACTTGGAAGTAAACAAGTATTGAAAAGCATTTATGGCCTTTCCCGAAAACATAACATGAGATTAACAGCCAGTTGTTTCGTAAAAATTAAATTTGCATAGGAAAATGATCTGTTGTGAAAAATTGAAGGAAATAAACACAGTAGAACCATTGAACAGCATACCAACATAATGTTACTGTGTTTATATGTATTTATTAACAACGTGAGTATTTCACATCCTGGAAGATCCTAAGACGTCCATCAGCAGAAGATATGAACATTTGTCAGCTTTTGCCTCACTTTTCAGAACACATTTAACCCACATGGCAGTTTGTCAGAATTTCTTAAGCTACTGTTTATGGCGGGGAGGGGGAAGGGGGACCAAACATAACACAAAGTGAGGTCACAAGACGTTAAATATATTGCTTAGGTCGTTGGTCGCCTATAATTAAGTCTCAGGAATTATCATACGAAGACCGGGATTTTTTTGTTTTTCGTACCCAGCACAGTTTCGCTAGAAAATGTTTACGAGGTGAGTTAACAGGCATCTTAAATTCGACTCCCGATATTATAAAGGATAAAGTACATACACGTAGTTTTTTCGGTTTTTCTCAATGTATAAAGAAATATTTTATAGCAAGTTATGTAATTTCTTGCAGATTCTCGCATTGCTGTATTCTAATGGAAATTGATTGATTGGTAAAAAAAATATATACAATTTCTATATCTCGGATATCTAACATGATCACTCACCTCATATTCTTTACTTGCATGTATGGGTGACACACATGATAGCGATCTAACAAAGATCTTACTGTGTGTCTCCCTGACCAAATTATGCTGGATTTTAATGTACACGTTTTGATTACTTACCTCTGTCTATTTGTCACATACTGTATGTACTCCGTTATCCAGTAATTACCATGCATATCGTTGCTTCCTTAAACTTGATTCTGCTTGTAATGATTGGTTCTTAACTATACGCATGCTCATGTTTGTGTCCATTGGCTATGTCATAGCGATACTGAAACGCCTAAAAAGGCAATGACAAAACAAGGCTACACTTTGCCGGTCCGAAACAGCTATATTCATGACCATGCGAGCATGGAGCCCTACACCTGTAATAGCAACACGCCTGGAGCAAATTAAGGCTCAATATTGTGAAAGATAAAGTTTTAAAAAATTAAACTTAATGCTCACTGTATGTTCTGTTTCTTTCACGGTGACCAAATAAAAAAAACAACAACAAACAAACAAACAAAAAAAAACAACAACAGCAAAATGCATGCCTTTCTATAATTGTTCAATTACCAAATAAAACCAAGTTCGTAGACTTCATCAACTAAAATAGCAGTATTTCAACTTTTTCAAATTAATTCTTTCACTTTTCACCATTGACTGCAGATTTCTCAGGATCAACTTTTATGTGTATTCTACATTTTGAGACAGCTTTGTTCAGAACGGCTTGATCAACTCGTACAAAATCAGCGGAACATATGAATGTAACCTTAAAACAAATTTCTTTCTGTGAAATTTGAACCTCTAAAATCCCCTGAAGAATTGCCAGTGTATACTTGAAACATTTCGAACGTGCGTAAAATCAGTACTGTCCCCAATGAAAGAAAACAAAATTGGGGGTGCTTTGTTAAAGCTGTAGGCATTATTTCACAAATTATCAGGCTTGTAGCTATTATGTGTCCGGAGTAATCTTTTCTCAAACTGTAAATAACACCGATTGACTAAAGCGCCACTCATGAAGATAACTAACTTATAAACATCTTTTTCACACAAAAGGAAACAACACTTGTATGTAAAACAGAAAAAATATAATAGTTTTGTTAGCCAGCAAATTTGAGTGCCAACACGTATTCCAAGCATTTTGTTCGAGAGCTAAGAATTCCGAATTGTGTTCATATTGGTATTTAGGGCACTCACACTCTCCACTAGAACATTGAGTGTTAAAAATATTTGTGACTTTGTGAGAAGTCTAACTTGACCAAACATTTAAAGTATCTGTAATTTTACGGTTCCGTATATTAGAGGCATAAAAAGTAATAGTTGCTTTTGCTATATTCAATGAAAAATAACGCTATTTACACAAAGATATACCAGTTGATGGACGCATCTTTTTCTTCAAAGGGAAGTAACATAATATTCATTTAACGACTCACGTTTTAAAGATTAAATTTAAATTCCTCTCCTGTTTGACTCATGTATCTTCATGTATTCAGATATCTTACACAGTTTTTAAGAAACACGTTACGTCATCATGACGAGGTTTCACTTTATTAAATGAATACATAATGAGTAGTTGCCGATACGTTTGATGTCAAGTTGACTTTTGGTCAGTACAAAAGTACTGTGAATGTGAAGTGTGCATGAAACTCTTCACTGTAAAAACCGTTTCTTTTTCATACATACACGTCCGAGCTGTCAAACTGGTCCCTTTTCAAATCTAGGGATAGTGATCATCTAAATATAGAAATTGGACTTTATCTCACAGTGAACAGAGGTGAACACCAACTTCTCATGTATAAGGCACCTGTTCAGCTCATTAATACTGCAGTGTTCTTGTACATGTCTATATACGGTATTTATATCGTGCGGCAAGCACCATTAAAAAGCGAGCTTAGCTTGAACCCGCAAAAACTGGCTATAAGCTAACTTGTAACGTCTGTATGAAGTACAAATTACTTGTATCTACCCAAGGAATTTCAAACGTATAGAACAATAAACATGCAAAAAAACAACAACAACAAACAAACAGAGAAACAAACAAACAAACACCCCCAATAAAATCAAATCAAATAAAATAAAATTTAAAAAAGTCATTGAATTTGTACTACAGTTTTATGACTGAGAACAGATTGCCGTTCATCATATACAAGGCGAGATTATGATTCAAAATGGCGAAAATGGCTGCAACCACGATTTCTAATCACCTATTCTCTCGCTAGCGAGAAAACACGAGATTTAAAACCATCGGCACACACTTCTGTGTCTAGTAGAAAGCCATGATATGCACACGTTACCATAGGAGCGAGCTTGTACTTGATATAAAGGATCCACTTTTTTAGATAAACGAGTATTCAAATATATGGGTGGCAGTGGTGGGATCTTGATCAGGTTATGCTGTACAAAGATTGGTGCTGTTATAGTTTGACAGTGACAGATACTTGCAAAGAGAATCCATCTGGATGTACTGTGAATGAAATAGCCTATCTGTTGTACGAACAAATGGCCTTTATCTTTACAGACACTTTAAAGTGACAGTGCTAGCCCTGATTTGCTGAAGTCAAAGAACCTAATTAAGGTGGGAAAGATGCGAGAAGTTAAAGTCGTATATTATGCTCCCTTATGTTTTGTTGCTTTTTCCTTGCATAATGACTGTTTTATTGCAATATTCCACCGCTAGTGATGCCAAGAACCCAGAGATATGTATAAAGAAAATAAGACACCTATGCATTAGCTGCACTAGCAAGACCAGATAACAGTTGTCTTGGTACATGACCTCATTCTTCTCTCAGAGCGCCTGAAGTTCATGCATTGGCAGGTAAATACAAGTTGACCACCTGGTGAAAGGCTGCAGATCAGAGTACAAAAGTAATGACCGTTTTTTAATGCATCAGTTAGCTGCTAATGGTGGTGTCAGGTAATGCACAGAGTCACCATCCGAAAAAAATATGCTGTGGTGACCTGTTTTGAAGATATGATGAGCTTGACATACGTGGTCTGTGAAACGAACGATGCCGCTTATGGAGTGTGTCTACAACTGGACAACTCAGCCAGGAGTGTACCAGGAAGCATGCGTACAACACACCCAACATATATGATCGTATCCAGGAATAAGCAAAATCAGCTGTCTTTCTATCGTGTCCCAAGCAACGATACGACCTGCCCGTTCGACAGCTGTGTATGTTGGTCATCATTGTAGAATTACTTCTATTCTGGCCAAAACTGGGTATATGTTTTTGATTATATCTTGTAATCATGCAGAAAAAGAACAAGAAGAGAAAAAGAACAAGAAGAGAAAAAGAACAGGAACAGAAGGAGGAGCAGGAGCAGGAGTAGGAGAAGAAGAAGAAGAAGAAGAAGAAGAAGAAGAAGGAGAAGAAGAAGAAGAAGAAGAAGAAGAAGAAGAAGAAGAAGAGAAGAAGAAGAAGAAGAAGTAGTAGTAGTAGTAGTAGTAGCAGTAGTAGTAGTAGAAGATGATTAAATGTGTCCAATTTTTTTTCTTCTCAAACCTGAGGCGATGTTTGTGAGTGTGGCTAACTAAATCATCTTGACACACACACACACACACACAAAACAAAACGAAGCTGTGTTCTTTTATACAAGATGGCTCATTCTAGTTCAAAGATCACACCATAACACCAAAGCATCTGTGAAAAGTAATTCATGCTTGTGTTCGTAAATATCCAGAATCCATGTCATCCGATTCACAAGATGGTTGTGATTCCTTTTTGCGCGGTAGTGGGTCGTTTGCAGGACGAACAGGCATACAAACGCAGACAAAAGTGTTACTGTCGGGGTAAATGGTTAGAAAGATGCCAATTGCCAAACGATAGAATGTTGAACGGACCAGCATGCTTTGAAAACAGTTTTCTACGTTGGTTAGATTACAGTTTTCATTTAAAAATGCCGTCAGACTTATCGATGCAACAGCACCAAGCCCGATTTCGTCGAGGTACGAATTCCTCGCATTCCGACAATAGCATTGCATCAAGCACGGCCACGGTGACAATAAATGGTACATCAATGGGCATGTGAATTAGGGCAGTTAGGGTAAATCCGGACACTGAAGGCTTTAATCATAAATTTATACAAGAAGAAGAACTTGTATGTCTTTTTTGGTGTAAAATAGTTTACAACTATATTTGCATTAAAATCTGAGATAATCGTTTGAAATGCAAGTTCTTAAATTTTTATACACAGACAGAAAGAAAAGTTAAGTCTGGTGTCCGGGTTTAGAGACAAAGTCAGATAAACACGGACAACATTCCATCTTAACTCGAACACAATAATTTCTTATCGCGAAAAAAAATAATCTTCTCTCTTATTCCTGTATTAACCAGGGTCAGCAGGAATTATTGCTTTATTTCCTTCTTAAGATATATCATTGTGCATTAACGGACTTTTAAATTAGCTTATCAGGCTGCTTTCAAATATGACAGAAAAAGTCAAAGATGACTAAAATCCGCTTAATTGTCTCCAGGGTGTATATTGTTGTGAAGTTGTCTCAAATAACACTTTGCAGTCTGAGTCAACAGCTTTCCTCAGCGCGATCTGGACGCGTTACGCCCAGAGCGCGCCGAGGAAAGCTGTTGACTAACCGCTAATGGCAGATATGACATGCTGGTATTTGTTGGAAATATCTTTTCATGAGGAATTCAAATATATTATCGTTATATTGATGTTATCTCATTTGTGTGACTCCGTATATATGCGGACTTAGACTGGAAAGAGATAATTATCAGCGTAAACAAGAAAGGTATGTTAAATCCTGACTCTGAGTCTGAGGAAATTTAAATTTGTTTTACAGTGTATATATTAATATATATTTCTTGTCCAAGTTCCATATCCTTTGGAAGTTAAATCCATCACTACTTTACCAGGTGTTGGTACTGAGATTGACAGAAGTATTGTTTAGTATAGCTACTTGGTATCAAAATACACTCTGAAGACGTCAAGTATTTTACACAATTATAAAAACACAAGCATATAACATGACATTTTATTTTTGACAAGGCACTTGTTTTGTTAAAAAAAAAAAAAGGTAAGAGTTCAGAAATGTAAAATGCGCATGATGGAACATTCGCACTATGATAAATTTGATCAGTTATGTAATCAAGTCTCAAAGCCATTAGGCTAACGTCTGCTGACATTTAACCACCAGGGAAGTCGACACACGTACTCAACAGAGACCAAATATCATTGGTCACATACCAAAAGCCTTCAGACTTTTGGCTGCACACATTTAGGTAATTAAATCCCAATTTCAACTCCAACGGTATGGAACAATTCTTTTGTGCATTAAATTGCACAAGGAACACAATGTAACCATTAATGAGAGAATAATGTAAATTTAACTACAGTAAAAATGTTTACTCTCGAGCTCATTGAAGTGAATTTTGCAAGTCGTCAATTATTGCCTAGTGCAATATACATTGTACGTATTAAATGCCGAGATTAAACGATGAAGGTTTATATGGTACCTTTTGCTGTAGCTCCGTGCGCGGGCTTGCGCCATGGTTACCCACGAGAAAAGATTCTGATGCTTATTACGAATGTTTTTCTCATCAACATTCGAATTTGTATACTCGCTATGAATTTTTTATTATTATCATTCTGTAACAAGCCCTATCTAATTTTCAAAGATTTTGGAAATTTAAAAATGCCTGCAGATTTCAATCGAACTATTATTAGCCCACATTATATTGCCTATCACAAAGTAGCAGCCTTCAAATTAAATACGGGGCAAACGTACAGGCATAAGCTAAGAAAGTTATCCAGTTAAGAAATCGCCGCCGCCTTAGACAATTCAAGCACCACACTGTTCGTTTTGGAAATTCCTTCGTACCTTACTCTATTAAAGTATGGTATGACCTTCCGGTCAGCATAAGGCAGTCTGCTACACTTTCTCAATTTAAAGCTGGTTTAAAAAGTACGTTGTTGTCTGTAGTCCTGTACCGGCTCATGACGCACATGGCAAGGGATTTCCTAACATCAACCACACACGGTTACGTTTGGGTTTATCTTAATTAAATCCACACCTTCATATATTAAATATTATTCCCCTCTCCATCGTGCAAATGTTCATATTCCCACGAGAGCACACTTCATTTCTTTCTAGAATGTCCTCTCTATGTTAAACCCAAAAGATCTCTATTAAGAACGGCTTGTTGTATCATGGCTCCTGGCGTAAACCCTGGCTTGATTGTGCATCTAGCCAGTGACATACTCTTGTGTTCTCTCATGAATGGAAATAAGGATCTCTCTGCCAGCCTGAATAGTGAACTCTTCGACGCCGTCCATAAATTTATAATTGATCCCAGGCGTTTTGCGTTCTGATTGAATGTAAATTTTGCTTAAACCTTTTTGTTTTTGGTACATACAAACTGTTTATTATTGATTGTATTGTCCTGTGTGTATTGCATATATTATTGTGTGTCTCCTTGTCTGGAGAGCCTGTAATTTAGTATTTTATGTACTAGTAGGTTATCCAGTTTAAATAAATACGTTTATATTTAAATAAATTAAAGAGGTGAACATTGGACTTAATATCACTTATGGGCCCACATTGTGAATTTGTTTTGCTAACTTTGCTATAAAGTTAAGTAAATTACAAATTTTATTAAAGAAAATGGGCATGAAATCGTCAGATATTAATTAATTACTACAATGAATAACTCTTTACTTTTAATACTTAGTTACCATGGAATTGTTAAGAATCTGTTGGCCTATTTAAGCTAACTCTTTGCAGTGTGAGTCCACATATATGCGGACTCACACAGATGACATGATACCAATATAATGATTTCATATTTGATTTCCCCATGAAAAGACGTTTCCAACGAATACCAACATGTCATATCTACCATTGGCGGCTAGTCAACAGCTTTCCTCGGCGTGCTCTGGGCGCTAGAGGCGCCCAAAGCACGCCGAGGAAAGCTGTTGACTCATACTACAAAGTTTAAATATATAGATTCAGAATAACTGTAAAAGGGAAAGTAATTCTAAAAATTATACAATGGTAGGCCTACAATCTGCTGGGTGGCCAGAATCCTGGTAATCTACGTTACAAGTTAACGTTTACCTTACACTGCGGGTGAGGTTAGAGTTAATTCCTGTCAATATGCAGTAGCCGACTGTAAGTGTATAATTCTATGGTAATTTACTGCAGAATATACAGCTATAGCCTTGCATTTAGAAGCCAGTAATTTGCTGTAATTCTACATTCAAGTTCTACAGTGAACTGTATAGATAGCCATTCACTTTTTGATAAGTACTTTCACGGTTATAACTTTAGTAGGTAAAATGTTATTCATATGATACAGAGGCTTTGCACACCTACGGCATTATTGCATGCGAAAACGTCTTCCCAGTGATACAGTTGCATGTTTTTGTCAATCTATAGTGCGCCTGGGCATAAATATTCCTGCATTAGTTAGAGGGCCTAGAGGTCCAGTTTTCTAGAATATTACTTATTGTAAAAAGTAAATCACTTGCTCATTTCACAAATGACATATAATTCCAAGTAAATTATGAGACGAGGGGAGATATTTTTCTTTACTTGTGTAAGCCAATATAGGCATAGATAGTCTTTTTTTTTATTAAATAACGGTAACACAAAAGCCTGCAAGATCCAGGTTACAAATAGGCCTATAAAATAGGCCTTCACATTGACAAATTTAAACTATGCATCCCTGGTGACAATTACTATGCCTCCTTTAATGCCAAGTAAGTTCGGACATAGACAGAACATCGCTTGAGGTGTCAAAAAAAGTTTTCTGAGAGAGTGTTCTCAACAATTTAAAAGCGTAACTACTAAGCATCGTAACTCTTGGTGTCTTCGGGTTAAAGCCTATTAGGTGTATTTTTCAGAAGCTCAGCAAATAAAACTTACAAGTGTGAAGAGCCGCTTGCAATGTTTTGCTCCCGCGCATCTGCTCGCTTGTCTGATTCCAAAAGAATATGAAAACGAGGCTACGCGGGTAAGTGATACCCGGCCAATAAAAAACTTGAATCTAGTGGGAAAAAATAGTGGTAGAAACTTTTCCAAGTGAATCATATTTTAGCAACAGAAAACAGTAAGCTTAAGTGTCCGAGCTAAGGCGCTGTCCGAGTTTATCCATAATCCCCCCATTTTTTCTGCAGAAACCGCAATCAAACTTCAAAGACATTCATTTGGCAGGGATATATCTTTACGACAATAAGCATATTGTCCGCCAGGAGGGTTGGACGACCATATTGCTTTCGCCGTATTTGAGATAGGTGGCGCTGCTGCATTCCAGGTACCAGGTACTGCGTTTGGCCAATTTGTGTCGTCAAAGTCGGACAGCATCCATCCAGGTGGCGGATTAATACTGTAGCATTTCCAACTGAAGTCAGTCACAACTCCATTACTGAAAGATCCCTTCAGTCGGTAACCAGCCAGTCCATTTTCTCCAATCAGGGCCAGCACTTGAGTACATCCAGGTAATGTGTAGTGGAATACCTTGTCCCATACATTGGGAACAGTATGCTCGGCAATTAATTTACCATCCGCGTAGAGAGACACCAAATCATCACCAGTTATGTAACCATCAAGCACTGAAACATAGGACAAACCATTATATCAGTTTTTAAACACGCACATAAGATGACTTGGAGTCAAATTACCGACAGAATAATGGCCTCCTCGTGCACGTTAACCTCTGTCCCGGAATTTTCAGTATTTCCTTGTTATAATATGTAACATAATGTAGTGATATTCCGTCATATAATTGTTTTATGTTGAAATAGCGTAATTGCATATCAATCAATATTACATAAGTGTCGCACAAGCCAACTGCTGTATGCAGTTTCGGGGGAAAAAAGAATGTTCCAGTTAAACAGGGTCCCCACAGGGCGCCCCGAGGAAAGCTACCGACTCGAGTTACTGAAGGCTAACTCACATTGTCTAGGATCGTGCGAAAAGCTTTGTACTTTAATACGCATTTGGGAAAAAAGATTATTACCCCGTCTTGTCTGCTTAACGACCCCATATCCCAGCTCATTTTAGCACATTCTAGCCACGAATATATTGTGCCAATTCTTCTTCTTCTTCTTCTTCTTCTTCTTCTTCTTCTTCTTCTTCTTCTTCTTCTTCTTCTTCTTCTTCTTCTTCTTCTTCTTCTTCTTCTTCTTCTTCTTCTTCTTCTTCTTCTTCTTCTTCTTCTTCTTCTTCTTCTTCTTCTTCTTCTTCTTCTTCTTCTTGATTGGGACAGTGTGCTCTCTGAACCCTTCTCTCTTATTAATGGTCCATTTCTTGGCGTGTACAGGCCGATTTTTGTCGGTAGTTTTCGGTTTGGTGCATGTCTAAGCTTGCCGGGGGACAGGGATGGTGGTGGCTAGAAGGGGAGAGAAGTTGCTTCGAAGTAATCGTTTGCCAATCGGTTCCAAAGTGTTTATATTTTGACAACTTAGTGAAAATAAAGATTTCCTTTTATGGTAGATCTGGCTTAGTTGAACACAACCTTTAAACATGTTATTTCCCTTGATCCACTTGCAAATTTCGCTATATGTCGTAAAAGTTTCTTCGCCAGCAAACTTCAAAAGTGTTATGCGTTGGAATTCAGAGAAAATATATTGAAATTGTTAGTATTTTTGTAGGTGCATGTTTTAACTCCTTTATAACATAGGTGGGACTGGTAGACCAATCAAATGTGAGAACGTCAATCATGTGACCAATCTTGATCTTGGGTTACTGGCCGGCGTCATTTTGATATTGAACGGGTGGTACACGCATGACCTGTTAAATTACGGTTGGGGCTGACGTGACTGCACTGCGATCCAAGACTGGGAATTTAAATTCGTTTGCGTTTGGATATATTTTCTGAGTTTCAATGTGGAATTATGGGATAAATGTCACATCATAAATGTATTAGAACAAGGATGAGCTTTCCAGTGAAGATGGTTTCGCCAGGTATAAGACCTCGGGCCCTAAAACGGACTCTGGACGGTCTTCTTTCTTCCGATACAATCCTCTGCGCCAAACTTTGTGTGTTAATCCCCTGATACTGCACAGAACAATTTACATGATAATGGTTTTCTCTTTCCAAGTAAAAGCAATTTATGCAATATGCCTGGTTTTAAGTGGTTTGGAATGTCTATAAGGTTATAAAAAATGAATTGACAGACCTTGGTTCAGGGCTAGGCCTCCAGGCTACATTCTTTGATGGGACTCTAGGCATTATTCTTTGATGGGACTTTAGGTTATATTCTTTTATGGGGCTCTGGACTATATTCTTTGCTACATGTAGGACCTTATGATAAATAGGGGAACCAGTCACAGCCCCCATCAATACCTCTTTTTCTCAGGTCACAAAAACCACAGTAGGCCTAATGCTAATCAGTTGTAAGCAACGAATCACAAAAGGTAAAAATAATTCCACAGGCTAAATACGTACACTTAAGTTGCACTGAGTGGCAGAAATACCGTGCGGGTGGGCACAACAAATATCTTGACGACGCCTGCGGCTGCACCTCGAGCAGTTATCACGCTATTCACCTGCCACCCCTACCTGCCTCTACGGTGTCTCCGTTTCCACACTTATGCCCTGCAATGAGGGTTGGTAAGGGGTTTCCCGTATTGGCGTACTGGGGCTTTTTATTAACCGTACTGGCGTACTGGAAGCCCTCTTATTTTAAGTACTTCGTACTATCCAAGATTTTGAAAGATTTTTATTTTCCGTACTGCGCACTCCAGAAAAATAATTACCTGTACCAGCGTACTGACCCCCCCCCCCACCCCCTTCTGCAATGTAAAATGTTATATGTACTATACACCTGAATAATTAATTAATTCTTGTGACATTGGGGTACCTGTTTTGTATTGGAATAACCGAAATTTGCCATCACTTTCAGAAGCAAGTCCCTTAATGTACGCACGCGGACAAAAACATCCAAACCTAGAGTGTATATAAATGTAATACCACTGTGTAGAATTGCTCACCGGGAATTGCTGCGGAAAGCCGTCGAAATATTCTCTGACCTGGGCAAGTCCTGGGTGGTCCATTCAGAGGGTTCACTTCGTAAAGTTGCATTTCGCTCGCTGTTATGAAAGAGCAAACGATGTGTTCATTTTTACAAGGATCGCCCGATGTCAAGAGAAAACCAGCGCAGGCTCCGCGGCAAACACACAACGAAGCACACTCATGTTGTGAACGTACGACTGTTGTTTTGTCGCCAACTGTTTGGTTCAGTAGAGTTATATTTTGTAAATCAAATACTGCTTGTCTAAAACTGCCACCCTGAACTTGCGCGACAAACATAAATTGAACAAAAGCAAAAATCAGGGTTATCCAGTTTTGCAGAGTCATGATGAATACTGTTAATGCACATCAGAATATTGGTTTATTGTAGCGGCTTTTTATGTACAGGGTGATTCGAAAGTATTACACATTTCTAGGTCTAGATTTGTATGACCCACTGCTGTTCAGAATCCGATTCTGAAGCCACACTACAGCGGCGACAAATGAGCATAAAAGACGTGCGAAGAATCACGAGACAGAGGTGGGATTATTCCTCTATACCACACATCAGTCGCATGTTGAGTTAAGTTTGTCGTTTCTTTTGAGGCACATGAAAATTTTAAGGTCCATAAAAACTTGTGCGTATCCCTACACCCTCAATCACAATATTCTTCCTCATGCCACTTTTTTACTAAATAACATGGCAACCACTGTTTGCACTCCTTTAAAAGTTGCATAAAATGGATGGAATCAACTTGGAGTGCATCTGCAACATAAAACAAAAGAGACTATACCCATATTAGAGCCATTTGGTTATAGGTAAAGGCAGGTACCCTAATCAACATACTGCTTCCCGTACAATCGAGGGCCATATGATGGAACGTATGTTTTAATTCAAATCTGTATTGTTTCTGTACAAAATGCCAGCTCGCTCTGTAATTGGCGCTTCCAGCACGACTGTTATTTTGGGTCATTAATACACACACCTTGTACTTTTCAAACAAATGGGTTTCATATTGTCACTCATTTCAGTTCTGTTGTATTTGTTGTATTTCAGCTGCCTGGGTTTGATGTATGAATGCCTTTTGTTGTCCAGATGTCGCAATGGATGAAATTAGTGATATTGATATATTTCATTGTTAACCTAGGATGTAAGCTATATCTAGTTTGATTCAAATTAAAGTTAAGTATTTTGATTAAATATATCCAAATTTTTCTTCATGTGGTTTTGTATTAGGCGGAAAGGAAAAACAAGCACATATTTAAGTAAAGAATAGTCTATATCAGCAGAGGCAACGTCGAATCCCGCGGGATGTTTTAGGCGACGAAGATAATACATTCCTTGCATAAATATATTTCCTCAGTCAAACCAGAACTTGAAACGGAGAAATGGTAATGTTTTGGGATAAAAAATATACCGTTTGTTAATGGCAAGTGCTATTTCGTCTCTTATTTCTTCATCCAGCCCAATCTGAACTTGACTTTAAATGATTTTTTCTTAACACAATGTCCAACCAATTTTGAATAATTTTGTTCATTTTGAGATTTGGAGATTTTTGACAGATATGTATGTTGCTTATCATAATGTCCAATTTTATTAGCTCTGGTCCCAATACAATCTGAAAAAATTAACAAAATACTTTGTATTAACATGGTAGGCAATGGACCGTGTTAACCTTTGGATCTTGATACTGACAGTAGGTGTCTAAAATGTCCGTTTCACGTGGAAATTTGTCTAAAATGAATTCTATGATTTTTAATCAAATAAAAAACTGAAATACTCTAAAAATTTTCTAGAGCAAAAAGATATCAGGGATCTTCTGAAAAATGATCAGTCCTTTTCAAACATGTATCAAAAATAAAGAGTCCCACAAACTTTGTTAATTTAAAAAACAACAACAATTTTTCAATTTTTATTTAACAAAAGCAACCATTTTTCAATTTTTGTATCACCATTGTAAACAGACACAGTTTTGAAAAATCCCCGATATCTTTTTGCAGATACCTGTGTTGAGATTATGATTGCACAGATTTGACCAATTTATCTTCCTTTTTTTAAAAATAGCAAAAATTTTGACCCCCCCATTTGTACCTAAACGTTTGTATTTATACAACTTTAAATTTTGAGTTCCATCTTACGTGCTCTGACAGATTCTGCAAAACTTGCTGTCAATTGAGTGTAGGTTTATTATGTCAAGAATGGATGTTTCTGTAATATTTGGCCGAAAAGTGAAGTCATTTTTCAATGTTGTAGGCCTACATTACATTAAGACCTGATTCGTTCTGCTCATTTTCCAAAAAAACGATGTTATGTTCCTGTCCAGGACTTTCATATTTGAGTCCAGCGAATAGCTCAGGGAAAAGCAAACGAGTAGTCGGCATATATGATTTAAGGCATGACATCCACAGTAGCTTCGGTGCTCTTTTGCCCTGTTAAAGCAGAACAAAACAGAAAACGGAAATAAAAAAGGCCAAAAACAAAAAAACAAAACAAAACAAAACAAAAACAAAAAACAAAAAACAAAAACAAAAACACACGCACACACACACAAAAACCAAGACAAAAACAAAACAAGAACCCCCCCTCAAAAAAGCAGGAAAAAAAATAGCTGCCCCCCCCCTAAAAAAACCTGCCGTATATGGGCAAATCCATGTATATTATAATGGTAAAACATACTACTCTTGCCAAACTAGTATCGCGGGAATAATTTATTGTTGAAAATATCAGCGCATTGTTCTTTGAACGCATACTGACCTTCATATGAGAAAGAGTTGCGCACATTTTCTTGCGGACATTTACCGGGTCTAAGTAAAAACAGTGAAGTCAACAATCCTTTCCAACCCTGGCATTGGCTAGGCCCACTTTATGTTTCAAGGTGGACCAGAGGCTTAGATGTAAAAGTCTCCAATTAAGCCCATCTCGTCCTCCGGGATAGAGGGCGTTAGAAGCGTTATAGCCTTTTTTACACAACCGTGAAAGTGATGGGAGAAATAGGATGTATTCATATTTAAATGCGGTCCAACTCTAACACCTATTGAGCAATAGAGGGAGCCACCTGTATCAGGGCAGATCCATGTATCTAGCATGGTCAAAAATACTTTGTCAACAAAATGAACAATACAAACATAGAATTACCTTAAGAAAATATATTAACACGTATTTGAAACATAAAGGATGCCTAAATTGATTAGAAGTGGGCTCTCTCTTGGTTGAAAGGGTGTTATTTATGGATGTTTATGTAATATGTAATACAGATCTGCCCTGGTCATGGTGGAAGCATCAGTCTGTTGCCCCGGCAACACAGGAAGTGACCAGGATTGTAGTTAAATATGAATGTCTCCTATTGCGGTGTGTGGCGAGTATGGCACGGCCTCGGCTGTTTCAAGGTGGACCTAGCCAATGCACTTATCATATATTTTCAGAGTAAATATTTACAAAAAGTATCCATTTTAAATGTACGTGTGATTAAAAAAGCAGTTTATGCTACTGACAATTAAGTACAAGATAATGTCTTGGTCCGCCGGAGGTCATCACACACCAGAGGTTCCTGTCCACATACCAGCTTAGAGCACCCGATCCACGTCATGTGGCGCTACCTGTTAGAGAATCTTCCTGGTATACCACTATAACAATGGCATACACCGATCTAGATTCATCATCAGTTTGGATCATACGATGCCATTGTGTTGATATGGCACTTGCACATAACTATCTCCATCGAACCATTCTTTATAAGAATGGGGATTTGGTCAAATGGATATGTGCATTTCCCATTTCAGCTAGGCGACTGGTGCCAAAGGTTGCAAGTTCGAGTCTCGCTCGTTCCGATCATACAATATAAGTTATGGCAAAAGATAATCGGATCCTTAAATTAGTCTTGAAGTGTTGAGAAATCACATACTGAGCAAAACTATGCACAGAATATACATACATTGCCAATAACCAAAATTGACGTCTCACCTGAGCATGCCCGGCCCAGTGAAGCCCAATCTCTAGCTGAGCCACATGCCATGAGGGATACATTTCTCTCACTGAACACAGAAATGTGCAGAAGTCAAGCTTGAAAAAGGGGAAAGAACTGCTATGTATAGACGTTTGGCATATTTAGTGGTTTCCTTGTTTTTGCTATTATTAATAGGCTATACTGTTTATTTTTTTCACTAAAATTAGGCCCTAAATGTGATAGAAAAGATAAGTTTGATTCTGGTTACCAGGGTAACTTAACAAGTTAAGTGGGGAAAGGTCACTACCTGTCCCTAATGACCTCTCTCTCAAACTGAGGCCAAGTTTCACTGGGCGTGCCCAGCTGAGATATCAACTTGGCTTATTCACTGCATTTGGCCAAGAGCACTCAATGCGCAATTAAACGAGGATGGGAGAGAAAATCATCAGTAAATTGACTTGAGTGTGTATTTCGCATTAATAATAATGATGATGATGATGATGATGATGATGATGATGATGATGATGATGATGATGATAACAATAATAATAATAATTTTATTTAAACCCTCGGTGTCGATGAAATTACATACACTTACAACTGTGAAGTGGACTTACCGCGCATTTTTTGTGAATCAAATGAAAGCTTTAACTTGAACTAGTCTCTTGTTTCACAGATATAGTAATAGATGGAAATACTACTTGTGCTGCCATTAGCAGACGAGAGAACGTAAAGCCTGTGATATCGGTAATATACCAAACGAATTTTTTGCAGCATGGTGGTGAGGCAACTATTAAATCACTCACGAAAATATTTAAGCTATGTAAAATGTTAAAAAGTTTCCCAGACGATTGGTCGGAAGGTTATATTAAACCCATATATGCAAAGGCGATAAGCCAGAGCTACTCAGCAATTATAGGGGAATTACAAATGCTTCTAATGTGTATAAAATGTTTGTATCCATGCTTGAAACACAAATATTGTCTTTCTATGAGGAAGAGGAAACTTTGGTGAACTGGAAGGTGCATATAGACAAGGTCGGTAGGTTAGAAGATCACCACTTTACTCTCAAAGGTCTATGTAGTTTTAGAAAGGACAGGAAAGAAAACACATGGCTAGCATTTCTTGATAACAGCAAAGTCTTTGATGCGGTAAACAGGAATCGGATAAAGTGCTAACTGTGTAATAGTGGAATTCAAGGCCAAACATGGCGATTAGTGCATAGACCGTACGAGAAGGTAGAAAACAAAGTTTTGTTTAGTCCTTTTGAAAGTAATTTGTACGAAAGTGTTAATGGTGTAAAATAAGGGTGCATTTTATCACCCACTCTATTTTCTATTGTCATGAATGATTTACTCTTTATGCTTAATGTGCAGAGTTGAGCAATTATCTATCATGATGAACTTATTCCTGCCTTACTTTATGCAGACAATATTGTTTTGATAGCAAATGATGATAAACAACTACAAGAAACGCTTAATATTGCACGTAGATTCGCTATAAAATGGGGAATGAAATTTAATGATACAAAATTAGAAGATATTGCAATAGGTGAAAAAATGGATAAGATAAGGAAATGGTTGTTGTGAATTTTGACACCTCGAAGAAAGCACTATGTACAAATATTTAGGTATTAAATTTGCCCAGTCATTACAAGACTTTTTACACATATAACACCTCTTGACAGGTAAACTTAATCGCTTAAATGAGTATATATATATATATATATATATATATATATATATATATATATATATATATATATATATATATATTCCTTTAAGCGATTAAGTTTACCTGTCAAGAGGTGTTATATGTGTAAAAAGTCTTGAAATGACTGGGCAAATTTAATACCTAAATATTTATACATATATATAGTATACTCTCATCGCGGGACAATACAAATAGAATATTGGAAACATGGAAAAGTTTAATAATGCCTTCACTGTCACATGGCAGCGCAGTATGGTTTCACAATACAGAGGAACGCACAACTATCGGGAGGTCATTCCAATAAATATCGGCACGAGCTATTCTACAAGTAAGAGGTACCCCTGCCATAGTGGCAACACTGGGGGAGTTTGGCTGGTTCCTACTGATAACCAACTTGATTAAACAGAGAGTAAATTATTATCATCGTGTAAAGTATAGCATTCAGACAAACACATTGTGTAAACCAGTACTTTGTAATTTGGAAGCAAATGTTCATTTAGGTCACAGATCTTGTTGGCCATATATTTCACAGATGACTTTCAATCTTGTCCAAGGTTGGAATAGATAACGTAAATTGTAAAGATAATGGTGACAGAATCTATCCCATTTAGTAAGTTGTCCACGCAAAACTACGCATGTGATTTTTTGAAAGATATTGACGAAATGTCCTCCTTGTCATATTACAAATTAATTGAGTATTTCAAGCATGGAAAGAGATACATGTTCTAGATAAATGGCTTCAGGGGTATTAGACTAAAATTTATGGAAGGAACCGGACGTCTTGGATTGGAAAAAAATATTACAAAGATGAATTTTTTCTCCAAAGGCAGTTGCTATGTAATCAAGGTATAGAAGATTCATTTCATTTTTCTTTCACATGTGAACAATCGAAGGTACTACGAACAAAGATTTGGCAAAACTTGGAAATATGTCTGTTCGGACATGGTTTTAGCCATGTATGGGAGCATTTTACTCGCTCTTCCTTAACTACAAAATTTACGGTACTCTTTGGAATTTCATTCAATAATGATCATACTATAAATGATATCTTAGACAGTGCTCATACAACTTTTCTAAAAGAAACATAGCATTGCCGTATGCCAGCTCTTGAAGGTGCTAGCCGTGACACTTCTATGCAGATTCTAAAAATTAACTGCGATACATAAGCTAATGTATATACATATGTGTACGTTTGTACATTATAACGCAATATATTAGAAGCTCTATGCAGGTCCCATTGCTCTTGGTTCTCCCGGACATCTTACATTTTGCAATTGCTTTGCGAACATTTTGCAAGCTTTCATCGGCTTTGGGGTAATAAATTTCTGCTGATATTTATTAAATCAAAATTGAAGAAACGTGAGTGCTTGCCTTTGTGGTCTGGGGCACCTCCTGAATTTTCATTACAGGTTGGGTGTTGTGCAGGTACTTTTTGAAGTAAGGGAAGTAATTTGGGATTTTTTTTCATGTGGATTTTCAGAATTTCACGTGTGTGATTTTTCAAGATGAGTTTTATATTAATATATCATGTGCGTACATCATTATATGTTCGGAACGAGCGGGACTCGAACCTGCACCCTTTGGCACCAGTCGCCTAGCTGAAATGGGAAATGCACATATCCACATATGTGTGTGTGTCTGTGTGTGTGTCTGTGTGTGTGTGAGAGAGAGAGAGAGAGAGAGAGAGAGAGAGTCTTGTGAACAAAATAATGATTAAGTAGAATAGAGTCTTTTTTCTGTTCGTTTTGTCATCAATAACAAATAGATGAATCGTGCCATTCAACAAATCCAAAATATGCGACTTTAATAAACCACGGTAATCATGGTTATGTTTTAGGGCAAGAAGCAATCATGTTTATTTGTAGAAATTCTCAGCTGCTGACTTAGATATTTATTTAGGTACTATTGGTCACAAAAGATCATCTTAGCAAGCTTCAAACCAATGCGTGGAATGGAAAGGTCCGCACAGTATTCAAAATTGCAATTTGTCTCGATAGACAAGATTACTCTGTGGCGAGGTATTTAAAAGCTTTATTTACGATTCGTTCTTCTGAATATTTTAGGTGTGGACACTACGCTGTTAAAATTAAGTTCGCGGAATATTGCTGCATCGCTCACTTCATCATGAAACTTGACTTTATGTACATCCACTGTTACGTGTGATCATCCCTTTGTAGTGCCTAGATAACTTTTTTCTGCAAAAAAGGTGTATAAATATACCAATAGTCAGTCCAAGTCATAAACTTTGAATTTCACTGTTGTTTCTATAGGAATCTAGTATTGGTTTCCATGCTATGTTGCCTATGAGTCAACTCTAGTGACATTTATGACGACATGTGTGTGTGTGTGTGTGTGTGTGTGTGTGTGTGTGTGTGTTTGCTTCTGCCACCATTGTGCCAATATCTTTAGGGTAATTTGACCTAGGGCCAGCCAGTAGTTTATGATAGTCCAAGCGTGTATCTTTTGAACAGTCGGAGATCCAGAGGAAAGAAATGTAAATGGTTTCAGTAGCCTTTCCATTTAGTACAGTGTGCGCCTGTCGGTCGTACCGTAACTTATCACAAGTAAACAGTTTTCTATCAGTGATATCATTGGTTAACCAGGATCATGATATGATGTCTTTGATATGACACGACGAACGCTCAAGTTTTTTGGCAAATACAAAATTAAAATTTTGATATTCCAGGGAGATAGAGAGAGCGAGAGGGGGGACTGGAGCCTGTACAATAACTTTTGTGCAGAGCTGTCTATTACATTTTCCCAATAAGCGTACACGCGCATTTGAAGACATGTTTTCATCATGACAAGCATCAAGGTACTTTACCCTACTTTGACTCTTTTCCTTTTTTCTTTAAACGCCAAGTGGTAGTAAAATAGCCGTTATTAATTGGTTTGATTTAACAGTTAGTGCTATTTGAACACTTTTGGGTCATACAGTTGGCAACCTTTTAATATGCATTTACTTCTCCACCAATTTAATTGTGGACATGGGCATATTCTAAAGAATTTAAAATGAGTAATTATTCAAAAAAATCCAAACATATTACAACACGTATTACAATCTTCTCTGAGCCACACTATCACAGTTCTCTTCTGAACAGCTATCTCTGCAACATTTTTTGACATACAATATTTTCTGACATAACGGCCCTATTAAAATTACCGCTGAAGCCAGCTTCCTGATATTTTCAGTAGATATCTTCTAAACTGACTACACATGTAAATGCGCATGCTGCCAGATAAGCTCACGTATTGTGTTGAAATGTTTGGTTTTTAGGGGGGATGGAGGGCTGTTATCGTGCTAAAATATGGAGTTCTTTGCCAAGACACATAAGGTTTTATGGTCTTAATATATAATCAACATTTTCTCACCTAGTTAAAGAGTCAAAGTTTTATGACTATATAATATTTCCACATTTGCTTATACCTACTTAACATAGGGTACTTATTCTTGGTTTTTCTGAAAGATAATCTAATTTTGGATGCCACGACCAGCCTTTCTCTGTCTCTTACTCTGTCGTTATTATTATGTGTAATTTTGAGGGACGCACAAATCCAATAGGACTTTTCAATGGCTGAAATACGTGGAACAATTTATATTCAAGCATCTTCATTTAGCAATATATATATATATATATATATATATATATATATATATATATATATATATATATATATATATATATATATATATATATATATATATATATATATATATATATATGTATATAAGCAATGTAAGCAAAGGGTTTTGAGAAAAATACCTAAAATATTCATTTTCGGTTTCAGCCTGCTTTATGAGCTTTATGAGCTTTTCATGCACAACGAGTGTATCATCAGCTTTCTTTATATCATTTACATGCAGAATATGAAATCTTAAAATATAACAATGTTTTGAGTCGGAAAATATCTGTTTCAAAATGTGACTTTCAACAGATTAGAAAATAAAGGACCATTGCTGGTAGCAATGATAACGCGTGACAAAATTGTGTAGGTGCTTCATCAGTCCAGTTGCTCATGCAGTATGTTATAAAAACCGTAGAAGTGTACAAAAATACATGCACCGGCAAAATAGAAGTTTCTTGTGCCTGTTTTCATTATATTTTAGTAATTATGCCATAGTGGCTAGCCCGGGGTATAAATTGTGTTCAGTGACATATTATATTTAGACGATTTTGCTGGTGTTTTACAGATAATCAAGTGAAACAATCTTTGTAATAGCTGCAATTGCCCAGAAAAATAACGTAATTTACGCTTTAAGTGCTCCAATTTACCGGCTAATAACTAAAATAATCATTAGCACATGAAAGCGTTAAGCATTCAAATTACGTTCTTGAGATATTTATCCAGGTGAGCTTAGGATGAAACGTGATTTGCTATGCGCCATCTAGCTATTTATAATGAAGTTGTGAAGTTCAGTGTAATTATATTCGCCAGCCAGTTTTATGAATCCGATGTGTCGTCACTGGAGCAATTTGGGACAAATGTGTCACAAGATGGTCTGCGTCTCTACTCCGAATACCATGGTCCAAGTCACTAGTCCTAACATCATACAAGCTACATAAATGTACCATCACTTCAGGTATCACCTGTTTTGTTAGACCTTGATGCTCCAGGATCTCTCAACTATGTTTTAGGGATTGACTTGGGACTTAAGGTAATTAAATAAATAAATAAATAAATAAATAAATAAATAAATAAATAAGTAAGTAAGTAAGTAAGTAAGTAAGTAAGTAAGTAAGTAAGTAAGTAAATAAATAAATAAATAAATAAATAAATAAATAAATAAATAAATAAATAAATAAATAAATAAATAAATAAATAAATAAATAAATAAATAAATAAATAAATAAATAAATAAAAAGGAGTATAAGAAAGGGACAGTGGGGAATATTTCGTTGTTGGTGGCCATACAAAAGTGGATAGGGCACCTAAAAGCTAAAACAGGACCCCAAACGGAATGCGTTTCTTAATTCGAGCTGTGATTCATTGAAGAGGCAAGACCAGATTTACGTTTGAATATTCCTTTGGTATTCGACTGGATTGTTCTTAAATGAACCTCATGGTGTATGTGTTGAATGCTCAAAATAAAATTGCAGGTACATTTTTCTTATTTTTTGTGTTCCCTAGTTTCGTCCTTTTGCAGACAAGATAGGGAAATGTTTATGAAGAAATTTTCATTTTCAAATATGAAAGAATCTTAAATGTTTGTGTTCTTGATCTACGGTGTTGTTCACTGAATAGTTGTCGTGAAAATTGCTTGTCCCATCAATCTAAGTCTCAAGTGGTTGTCAAGACCGGACTACATTGAGTAAGTGTACAAGCTAGCGGACCATAACCACTTTATTTATTGGATGAATTATGAAAACCATTGATGAATTATTACAAAATTATCCTTGAAATGCAAGACGATATATCACTTCAAGTGTTTTAAACAATCAAAAAATCATTGTTTTGCTTTTCTGAAGACAAAGATATTCTGCCAAAGAGTATCACTTTAAACTGTTATGCATGCTGTTTTTGTTTAGTGTACACATATGGAAGCTCTCTTAATAATCAAATTTATTGCCCCTTAACAGTTAACAAATATTTAATAAAATAATGCGGAAAACAAATTAATGTCGAATTAAATCATTCCAGTTTCATACGTTTTTCGTGCTGCTTTCACAAATGAACCACTCTTGGATTTAGGTTTATAGTCGCTAGATGGCGCCACAGAGGCTTGTGCCGCCGCCAAAGCCTTCATGGTTTCTGAGTATTCCGGGCTTTCAGAATAATATATTGTGCTGTTGGCATTTACCTTAATTCTTCCCATTTCACTCTGGGAATAAGGATTAACAGTTTCACTATTACTGACATCCTGATTTGACACAGATACTGCATTATAATGCTTATTGTCAATGCCCACATTATGTCTATCATAATTGACAATTTCAGTGTTACCCACTGGCCCCGGGTTACTCGGTTTCTTAGGACTTCTTTTTCTTGCTGGCTTTGTCACTTGTTTTGACCTTTGCTGCCTCCTTGCAGGTTTGGTTCTCGCTGCAATACTTGCTGTTGGTTCTGGCAAAACTTTTGGAATCTCTTGATCAATGTTACTGTTAAAAGATTTGTAATGAGTATGGGAAGATAACTCTTCAAGGTCACTTTCAAGGTCATTCCAGTCCGGTGGCTCCACATAGGGATCTGACATTTTGGACGGACTCCAGTCAGGGTCTGACATTTTGTCCTGATTCCTATCTGTTTTCGTGCTCTGTGGGGGTATATTTTGCGAATCATAATTTGAAACTTTTTGCACACTAGAACTGTTTGGTGCAGATGTGTCCTTCTTTTCATGTATATCCCTACTCTGTCTGTCCTCAGCGCTACATTTGTCATTTGGTAAGTCATCGTCCGGTTGCGCTGATTTTTTCAAGGTAAAATTATTCAGAGAGAGAACATCGTTGTCTTGTTTTCTGTTGTCTTCCTCTGAATCTGATTGCACAGATTCATTGCGAGCATCTCCATTCACCCAGAAAGGTTCTATGTGGGTTTCATTATTATGGAAATATGAAAGTATAGAAGACGTTTGTGTGTTCATAAATGATTCATTCGCAGACGTTTCAAATCTAGGGTCTGTGCCATTGAGTAATTTTGGAGGATGCATTTTCGACGGACTTGTTTCCTCTATCAAGGGGTTGGCCAGGGCAGATCCCAGTTTCTTTTCATCAGTATGTAAGGGAGTTGGCAATTGGCCTTGGTGTTTATCTTTCATGACCTTTTCTGGTAATATAGTCTCTTCAATTACTTCCAGTTTGTCATTTTCTTTATGCCGGGGTGTGGAATTGTGCCTGGTGTGCCTACGCTCTTGCCGAACATCGTCTTGGTCCTTTGTAACACCCACGTCATCACAAATGGGCAAAGTGTCGGCATCCATTTTGGCTATAGGACCCTCAACATCAACTGTTTCTTTATCTTTTACAGTAACAGGCAAGTGAATTAAATGTTCATCTTTCACAACTGTTTTTCTCATTATGAAATCTTCAACTTCTCTTTCCCTATCGTCTTTGTGTGCAGAAACAGGGACGTTGCTTTTATGTATGTCCTCTTTATGCACACTTTCCTGGTCCTTAATCGTTTCTATTTCCCCATGTGTTGATATAGAGGTAGTTACTCCGTCATCGCCTGATACTTCCGCACTGTCATTTTTAAAGGTATTTTTTGTGCTGATGCCTGGCTTGTGAATGTTAATATTGTAGGCAATACTGTTAGACTTCAAACCATTTTGACCACTGTCTATCTCAGTCTCATGAGTTGCCTTGTTGTTTGGGACCTCACGCAAGCTCTCGTCATCTAACACATCAGCAATATCATCAAAGTCATATATACCAGAGCCTCGCTCTGAGCTGGATATTGAATTTGAATCACGTTTTACGTTCTCGGTTTCATTCCTTTTTATACGTGACTGAGAGTCTCTTTTACCAGTTTCTGCCTCTGTTGTCACTTTGTCCTGCGCCGTAGCAATTACTTCAGAATCAAGGTCGACGTCGGCCTGAAAAGCTAAATTAACATATGCTTCAGCATCAAGTGCTTGGTGCACATATGTTTGTGGCAAGTGTTTTTTGCGCATGCGATCTTTCCACTCTTGGCGGGAGCTGGTACTTGGCGTCGGAGATTTCGGAATTTTCAGAAACCTCTCTCCGGGAGAACCTTCTTCTGAATTTTCACTAGTTTTTGATTTGTGGTCATAAATTGTTTGTTTTCTGTTTTTTGAAGTCTCGGCAACTTCTAAAGTTTTCTCGTTTGTGTTTATACTTTTCTTCGAATCCGTTTCACTTTCACATTCGTGAATTTGTATTTCTATTTCTGTCTCGGAAAATGCTCCAATCATAGAGTTATTCAAGAGGATCTGTCTGCTTGCAACTGTAGTCGTACCTTCATCAACTGTGTCAAATTGATTTGCAAAAGAAGAATCCAACGAGGATGCCTTCATTAAAACAGATGATTCATTGCCACCTCTGTTTAACTGTAGGTTCTGATTGGTTAATGAAGGTTCCGACTGACATCTATACGGCACTGCATATGTCACATTTTCGGGGAATTGCGTAGATTTTCGCCTCGGGGGCTTACTTATCGGGGCTCGGGAGTGCGATGTAGTTGCGTCTTGCTGAATATATGATTCCAGCTGCACATTTGTGTCTACAAGCAAACAGAAGAAATACAATTGCTAAATACAATTATGATTAAGAATTACTCAAATATATACCTTATGTTAAAGGAACAAATCTTAATTTCTTTTCCTATCGTCAGCTCTTTGTGAAGGAGAACAGCGTATCTCAGGTTAAACGGAAGCTAATTTGACGCATAAATTCATTTAAAACATCATGACATACTCCTACCGGGCTAGTTACATATCTGGATTTAGCACGCATGTCATTCGGATCGTAAACTAACATCTCTTCGTGTTTTCTTCATTCCAGTTGTGTAGCAGAGGAAATACGAAGCTCGGTCTAGTTTGCAGGCAAGAACCGCGTAGTTTCGTGTTTGCAGTGCCCTCCTTGGAGAAACGTATCGTAGCCGAGCAACGTAAGACATAATAGATTCACGATTTTCATGAATGTATTGAGACCATGGATCATAGGTTACATTCATTTGTGACATTTCATACTGTGCTTAAAACATACCCTTTTGATTAACAAATACGGGGCACGACGAATAGCTTTCTCAAGGTGCCTCGAACACTGGTCAGAACTCGAAGCACGTTTCCGAGAGAGCTGTGATTACATGCGTTTTATCTTGGTGGCTCTTATTAAGTACTTGTAGTCAAATTGATGCCAAAATCCAAAATAGGGAATTACGTAGACAATATTTCATACTTCCATTCCTTACATTTTATTGTTATGCATACATGTACTATTTTCGTGACCAGACTTGTTTTAAAGTTCTTTCATTTAAGACTTACATCCGTGATCCAATTACATGTAATGGTGGATAAACGTACGACTAAGCTGAAGTCAAGGTTACTGACTCAAATATATCCTTCCATGAATTGCATAAAATGTTAGCTGCACTCAAGCAATCGGTAGCTTTGACAGATTATGCACACAATAATTACAAACTTATTGATTTCAACCTCTGCACATAATCAATTTTTGCATTCAGACGATAGTCTATCCACATAGCCATGCTTAAAGGATAGTATATTTCATTGTTTTGTGTAAGTTACTTTTCTCTCATTTGAGGGATTGAGACCACTGTATGCGGTAGCCAGAGAGCATAGTCCATGATACATGTGACCAGTTTTAAGTGCTGTCACTGAATAAGGAAGAATGATATTATCTATCATGGATGCTCGTAAAGCTTCCACCAGATGTCACATGAAGCGTGACCTAGTGCAAGTAGAATGCGTTGGTCAAGGTATACTATGCTTGTTGAGGCGGACAGTATGGAAGTGTACTACGGCTGTTACGGACATATTTTGTAACTAGCTTTGTCAGAAGTACAGCCTGGTATTTTATGATCATAAGCGAGCATTGCTGTTTAAAATTTTTATTCCAACCTGGTAAAATTCGGGAGGGTGACTCTGTAGGCGACGAACATTTGATTCTCTCACAATGCCACAAGATGGCTGCCTGATAAACCATGTTTTATCTTCCCAATGCACATGCATCAGATGAAAAAAACACGTGTGCTGGTGAAGACTGCACCACCAACTAACTTTGCTATATATACTGTTGATGACATACATGCGCATGTGTGTACCTACGAAAGTACGCGCAAATGTACGTACGTACGTATGTATGTATTTATGTATGTATGTATGTATGTATGTATGTATGTATGTATGTATGTATGTATGTATGTTCGTATTCAACATAACTGTTAATAAGTTCCGGAAGACATGCGAGAATATAGTCCAGTGGCCTTACCTGTACTTTTTCGGAAGATTGGCTCCCTGCATAGCAAACAGTCTCTTATGTGACAGAAGGCATGACGGTAACGAGTATTGAAGTACCACAGAACATGAGGCAAGACGATGGCTTCTGTTAGGCTGAACCATAAGACTATGATATGGCTGTGGGTAGGGTCAACCTGCTTGACAATCCCTATCAGTGAAATTACCTAAAAATAGAAGACCAATCATAGTTTAAAATATGAAAGCTATAACCAAAGCCAAATACCATAGGTGTGACGAAAAACACCTTCATTTTCATATCATCATTACGTGTATTGGAAAAACTTCATTGGAAACTAGCGTTGCTGCAAGGGGGAAAACTGCAATTATGAGTCAAATTTTAATATTAGCAATAAAATCGTCCGTGTGATGTTTTGAAAGAATGAGATACAATGTAATTTTCATCAGTTTAAACACCTACGAAATCCAGGCATGCAGATCTGTCTTATTTACTCTAACGTGGATTTTTAGGTAAATGTTTATCTTTCTGATATGTTTGTGTACATTCAACACCCGTAGAGACGTAAATTCTCGTGACTTTGTGCTACTGGTATCTTTAGCTCTACCGTCTGATGGTTCTTGCAAACGATGTACATCTATATGCTGGAATCCACAAATATTAATCCAATAACATACTATACTGGTGAAGAAATAAAGAAGGATATACGATCTGTGTCAAGGAAAAGTTCTGATATGGCTAAAAAGTCAGTTGCTAGAAAACTTTAAGAATCGATCGCATTGAGCAAAAGTTATCAGGCCACCAATGCAAGCTGCAAGCATTGGAACACATACCAATAGTCTCCAGAGAGTCGTGAACATTTGCATTATACCATAATCAAACCTTTGTTTTTATTAAGTATTACATTTATGCACTGTAACAGATATATTTTGCTTCTGCATTATATGTGGTGGTACTGTCTAAAAAATAAAGGTCGAAAAATGACACATGTTTCATATTACATTGATTTCACATACTAGTCTCTAAAATGTGTTACTGAAACCAATCTCTACAGTATAGAGACCCGCTTGACGGCACCGTTCAACTCTCTCAAATGAACAGCATGCACTACACCTGTGGCCCATAATCCCGATGACTTTTTGGGGACGGGGTCACTGACATTCCTAGGAACACTCCAGGTACAATGCGCAGAAGAAAGCTGTTGAATGTTGCTTTATTTTATTTCATGAAATTTTAAAGAGACGGTATGGAGCATGTTTGCAGTGAAGGCAGCACGTGGGACCCTCCCTGGTATGTTATGGGACCAAGATGTTACATACACGCTTGCAGGTCTGATCCTGGCGGACCCAGTCAGCCATCACAATTATCCCTCACAAAATAAATAATTGCCACAAACTCACACAATGTTAATGTTTTAAGAAAGTGCGCTGCCCAGAGATTTTTAATATATATATATATATATATATATATATATATATATATATATATATATATATATATATATATATATATATATATATATATATATATATATGCTGGACAATTTGATAACTTTGTAATTATTTTTCCTGAGGAATAGGAATCCTTTCATAAGATATTTGACTGTGGAATATGCGTTCAAACCTTAATAAAGCCACTTACGGGTAATATTTATGGTTAAAGACCGGTCTTTCAAATTTTCGCTATCATTCTTTTAGTTATCAGGAAGACCTTAGCATGAAAGAGACAATCTGTGCCATGCTTTGACTTTCAAACTTTAAGACTTCACGCGGTGTAGTAACTTATGTGGACATATATTCTCTGCTAACGTTAGAATAAATTGAGCGGTTAAGAAATTATTTAAACATATCATAATCACCGATCAAAAAAGTTGTTTATACTTGTAGTTTTACAGACTGTTGTCCGTCACGCGAAACGGTAAGAAGCACAATGCAACAAAATTCGGTAAATAACTCCCTTATCAAAATACAACCTAGTTTCCTATGTCACTTTGAAATCTTCCCGCGTTCTATTTTGTATTACACAGGACGGAAATTTAATTATATATCAATTAAGATACGAAATTTAGTGTTGAAATATACGTTCCAAATATATCGATCATGCCCATCGCAGTCATGCATACGTTGCCTGGTTCAATTTCATTGGCTTTTATTTGTTAGGCAAAATTTGTGATAGCGGCTGACTGTTTCGCATTAGCATAACTAAAGAACCTGGCATGTGATATCAAATGTAGATCACACCTTCAAGACGTCAGATTTAGTATGTATATATATATATATATATATATATATATATATATATATATATATATATACTGAAACAAAGTTTGTCTGCATTTTAAGATTATGAACATGTGACAGAAACATTGCAATTTCCTCGGTGCATTGCGTAAAACTGCTTACAATTAGATTTAGTATGTATATATATATATATATATATATATATATATACTGAAACAAAGTTTGTCTGCATTTTAAGATTATGAACATGTGACAGAAACATTGCAATTTCCTCGGTGCATTGCGTAAAACTGCTTACAATTCATACCATAGAATATTTACCAACTTGTGGGGAAAAGTGCTGCCATTGTCCAAAAGTTGAAACAAAATAGCCTGCATTGTACAAAAGGAAAAATTGATTT
Source organism: Hermodice carunculata (assembly GCA_964020975.1). Lineage (NCBI taxonomy): Eukaryota > Metazoa > Annelida > Polychaeta > Eunicida > Amphinomidae > Hermodice > Hermodice carunculata. The sequence continues at coordinate 57,055,319 of OZ026626.1, forward strand.
GAAAGTGTGCAATACTGTCCCATGTTGCAAAAGGTCCTCATTGATCGAAACATCATTTTTATTATGCTCTTAACCCTCTTCAGACTGAGTCAACAGGTTTCTTCGGCGCATTCTGGGTGCATTCCGATCTCGGCGCTGAGAGAACACCGAGGAAAGTTAGTGACCAATAGCCGATATGTTTTATGAATAAAATAAAATAATAAAAAAGCAAAGAGATGGTATTTACGACATTGCATTACTTTTTCTAGATATTAATGGGCAAAGGTTGCATAGAAGTAAATTGGCGTCAGATCTCTGAATATTTGATGTCGGAAAAGAAGTATATGGGTTACTGTCGTATATGTTGACGTTTCTTGCATTGGGATCTCCCGATAACATGCTTAATATCGACGAGAAAAATCTCCGTATTTTATGCTCGGAAATATACCAAAATTCCTTTCGGTAAAAATAAACAACCTACAGACATCCATCATAATTTTTGTGGCATGATGTTGATAACACTAACAATTATTATTATCATTGTCATTGTTATTATCAGTATCACTATTATCATTTATGCATGTTGCACTGATATCCATATCCACGTGCTCACAAGCACTGTGACATAAAAGTATAGCATAAATCATCAATCAAGATCGCTAAAACGAAAGATTGAAAATTTAGGTGCAAGTTTAAAGGTTTCAGTATTTCCTGTCAAAAGTATCAAAGTAAGTAAGTAAGCTCGCTTTTATTTACTTATCCATACGCACAGTGGGCATAAATTTTAGACCAAAAATATCTTTTGGCCTTCTGTAACTGGCGGAATCATTCCCCACATTTAGTTGTTCTAAATTGCAATTCACTTACAGAATGGTGTATATGATCATGTATGAAACAAAAAGCGCATTTCATTTCGCCCTGTTGTTTCTTTTATAAAACTTAAGAAATCATGAAAAGAAACAAAAAAGCGCATACGTTTGATGAACAAAATATTTATAAGAGACAGCTGTGCAACCAACACAGGATCAATTGCAACTGGGCTATATTGATGGTTAGTAGCATAATCAATATTTTGAGGTCAAGTTCTACATATATAGCACCCTATATTTGATTAAAATACACATATGCAATATGCTGACAAAAGCAAATCTGATCACTGACACCTCCATGTCCAGCGGGCTTGTCACACTGGGTGACATGTATGACCTTTACTTTTCTGGTAAAACTTTGTTTTCATCAAAGTGCGACAAAATATTCTAATCCTTATTGACACCGTTTATAACAGCTTGCAAGCATTGGTACTTCATTTTAAGAGGCAACCGGATAACAAGCATTGACAACACCAACAATTGCCTTTTGAGCTTTGTTGAAAACAATGCCATGCAGCTTACGAACAGTATCCTTGAAAGTCAGAATTACCACATTTCTTTTTCTGAATATTGCCATGACAATTTAGAGCACTGTAATGCGCACACGATCGTTTCGTTTACAAATACCAACACTGTCAACACCACCATGCACTGACGGCTGCCGCAGGGGTTCGAAGTTTTATGGCTTTCGCATTTGTAGAACTGGGTTTTCATCGTTTTGATCATTAAGGGGCTCTCAGTTGTGCAGGACCAACGCAAATGTAGCTTTATAGAATTTTCTTTTGTCGTAGTTATTGCAATTAGCCTATCCACTGTTCCTAATCCAGATGAACTGAATATTCTTATACTATAATGCTGTAAGAATGCCTTAACATCAACTTGTATCAGGTACGATGCTTAGTAATTAAATATGATAGCGGTCTGATGGGCTTCTCTTGAGCTCTCTTTCAAACTTGTCACAAGAACGCTAAATACGCAAACAAACAAAGAGACTGAAAGCAACGTTGACTGCGACGCCTGCTTCAATACTGATAATCTGGATATAGCTTGTCCTTGTGGACTGCATCTTTTTTAAATGTTGCTCGGAATTCTATTTCCACCAAGACAGTGACAATAACACAAAATGATGCTCCCTGTTACACCTCTAAGTTACGCGCACAAAAAACGTGAGGTCAATAGGATTCACATAAAAGCCAAGGCTTCTAATGAAAACCCCCATATATGGAGGCACTTTCCAAAGTTACGTAATGCATACATTGATGATTTACGTTCAGCAGAAGAAGAGTATCATAAAAAAAAAACAATATAGTGTGGTAAACGAAGGAAAATTGAAGAGTAAAAGCTGATGGAAAATGCTAAATTTTGTGTGTCTGGTGATTCAAATTCTTCAATCTCTGCTTTAGTGTCTAATAATTTGGTTGTTTCTGATAAAGCGGCTAAAGCAAATGGCCTCAATGAGTATTTTTTGCAACATTATCGAGTTGACCCAACACTTTTTACTTTGACAGATGAAACATCTTTTTAACAAAACACCTTAGAAAATATTGTAATAACCGAGCAGTCTGTTTTCGATATACTGAAATATCTGAATGTGGATGAGGCTTGTCGGCCAGATGGTATTAGCCCTTTGTTGCTAAAGGAAGCTGCACCTTGTATTTCATGTTGTTTGACACAACTTTTCAATCTTTCACTGTCCCATTCCTTTTTTGAGTAGAATGGAAGAAAGCTAATGTCTCTCCCATTCCAAAAGGTGGACCATCTGAGCTTTGTAGTAGCTACAGACCCATCTCACTTCTAAGTTGGGTCGGTCAAGTCTTTGAACGTGCTGTCTTCAAGCACATATTCAATTTTTAAGAAACAATTACTCCCTGTCAGGAAAGCAATCGGGTTTCATCCCAGATGATGGAATCGTAAATCAGCTAGTGTATCTGTATCATGAGTTTTGTAAGGCCGTTCATTTACAAAAAGAAGTTCGTGCAATATTTTGCGATATAACTAAGGCACTTGATAAAATATATCATCAAGGTTTGATTTATAAGAATAGAAGGCGGAAATCCGAGGTTCTTTACTTCAGTGGGTTGAGAGTTATCTTCAAGATTGCTCTCAACGTGTTGTTATTCAAGGGAAAGCCTCTGGATGAGGGTAATATTGAAGCACGCGTTCCACAGGGGTCCGTGTTAGGCCCACTATTATTTCTTATTTAAGTGAACGACACAACAGACACTGTGCAGTCTGAAATAAGACTTTACGCCGATGACGCCACCCTTTATATTCAAATTGACGACCTAGTTGAAAGTGCGGGCACACTAAACCAAGACCTTACATCAGTTTCAGACTGGTCAAACCAATGGCTTTTAGCATTTAATCCTGCCAAAATAAAAAAACTTTTATTTAGTAAAAAGAAAAAGCCTGCTGATCACCCTGATCTAGTACCTGAACAAAATTTAATGACAGTGTTGAACAACAAAAACACCTTGGTGTTGTATTGTCTTAGAATCTCAGCTGGTCGGCGCACATTAATTATATTGTAGCTAAATCAAGGAAATTGATAGGTTTTTTGAAATGTCTACAGTACAAACTTAATAGACGTGCACTTGAATCCTTGTATTTTTCTTTTGTTGGACCCTGCTTAGAATATGCCATTGTACTTTGGGATGAATGCACACAGTCAGACAGGGACCTTCTCGAAAGTGTTCAGCTGGTTGCAGCCAGAGTTGTTATGGGGGCTTTGAGCCATTCTAGCCATGGTAAAATATATGCTGAAACAGGCTGACAGCCACCTTCTGAACGACGACGGAAACACAAACTTATGCTTATGTACAAATTAGTTAATGTTCTGGCTCCCTCATATTTATGCAGCTGTGCCATCATAAGTAGCCACATAACAAGACACAAGGCAAACATTTTACAGGGACAAGTTATATATATTCTACTTGTTGTTATCTCCAATTATATATATCCATATGTTTGCGGGAATAACGCCCACCGACTTCCCGAGTCTCTCCCTCTTTCCCATCATATTTATAACGTCCTGCGCTATCTCTATTTGTTATCTAGATGTTATACACTTTTTGTCCTATTGTCAATTCATGTACGAGAGGCGTTCATACAGGCATTGTGTCTATTGGCCAATTGTTTCCGCGAATTAAATATGTTTAAACCAAACAAAGAGACAACCAGACAGCGAGAGAGAGAGAGAGAGAGAGAGAGAGAGAGGAGAGAGAGAGAGAGAGAGAGAGAGAGAGAGAGAGAGAGAGAGAGAGAGAGAGAGAGAGAGAGAGAGAGAGAGAGAGAGAGAGAGAGAGAGAGAGAGAGAGGTTAACGCATAAATCTAGGGGTCACAAAGCGAGTTTGCTCGCTAAAGTATTAATGGAGCATGTTGCCTGCAGGTAGCATCCATGTAACTTTCGTTGCAGGTGGAGACACCAGGGAGAAGGGGCAAAAAACTATCTCATTTAATGGTAGAAACTCTCATGTGATACAGGAACAGGGTGTTGGGACAGAGAAGAATAGTTTATCTGACGTGCCCCCATTTGTAAATCTTTCAATCGGTCATTGGTATATCAAAACTAAAAAGAGATTTTTTTTTTGCTTTTGTGTTTATAAACAAATGGTAAGATAGTAAATTCCGTTGATAATAATATGTTTGTGTTGTCCTGTTGTGTTACATTATTTAAAAAAGACCGAAAGATACCTGCGACAGAAGCACCTTTCAAAGTACGTGTTGTTCCAGACTATTTGAAGGCGAAACTACTTTAGAGCTAGCCATGTCCCATTTAATAATGTTATAAATTATAAAGAAGCGTACATTGAAACATTTTGTTCTCTTAATCTTTGACCTGTATTCCTTATCAGCCGTTCTGGTACACGTGTTCAATTTTGCGAGTCAAATTTAAAGGGAACTAGGCTTAAAAATTAATGGTAGCAAACGACATGTAAAATGGAGTAATAAAATCAAATGTATTGATTTTACGAAATGCCAATAAAGGATCAATAGACTCGCGCGGCATACACCATACTACATCCCTGTGCGTAGTCGCCAATTGACCTCAAAACATATTTGTCCTGGTTGTTAAAGAAGGCACTCTGGAAAACAACTTCATTGGCCTCTAAATGATTACAGCGTTCTTGCGAGCAGTGTGTAATTAAAAGCTTAATTAAAAAGTTTAAAGCTTAAATAATCGAAGTAGATATTGGCTTCGTTACAGTGTAATTTAATGTTCATTACAATGCACTCAGCGTGCCATACGTGTCATGTACAATATAAAACGCATTGTCAGGCTCTCAAAGATCTCCGCAATCCAAATAAATATACATTTTTATTCTGTGACATAGCTCAGAGAACTAACAACGGCAAAGTACAACTGAAGCTTGATATCCTGCGACACTGCCATTGATTTTACCGCACATACGTAACAGATATGTGCGGGAAGATTCTACGCTCGTATGCTATGTTGACAATCAACTATAATTACTTTCTACATGGCGAACACATTGTAAAATATTTCATAGGATATTAAATTAATGATAAAAGAACCAATACTAGTTCTGTAATAGAAACACCAAATGACAATGGATATAATATTAGATCATACATATACATGCGCTTAAGCCTTCTCATAACGAAGGAAATATCACTTCAACACATTTCTCTAAGGACCTCGCTGTTTATACCTATTCAATGATACTGATCAAGAATTATTAGATTTACCTGATTTTTCTTGCATCGCCTTATGTTATCGACTAGAGAAAACAGTGCATTTTGTCATGCATTTGTGTCCACAAAAACGTAATTATTACCAAGGAAGACATACGTAAGTCTCGACTATATCCTTAAACATCCCAGTCCAATATAGCAAAACCCGAAGGCCACAAATAAACTTCACTGTCCATATATGTGTGTGTGTGTGTGTGTGTGTGTGTGTGTGTGTGTGTGTGTGTGTGTGTGTGTGTGTGTGTGTGTGTGTGTGTGTGTGTGTGTGTGCGTGTTTCAGAGCCTTCACCTGCACCATCAGACTTTTGGATCAACTTCTTCCTGTTGACCAAAAAATTTTAAAATTGATAATTCATTGTTACAAAATTTGTAGTCAATTGTGGATATCTGTCTGTAAGTTAAAGTTGTACTAGAGTAGGTCGCTGCCATATAAATAATAGTACTATTATGTGCCAAACTTTAATCTGCTTTGACAGTAACATGTTCCCACAATTCCGATTCAAAACTCTGACGCTCCTATCTCATAAACAGCTTCCCATGCTTGCTTTTTACTCGTATGTATTATGACCTCACCGGGAAACAAAAGCAAAAGACATACTGAATCAAACTATTGGACTGTGTTGTGAACTGGTCCGTTTCCAGCATGACATATTTAGCGGGTGTATATTTCTGTCTATAAAAGGATGGGTTCATCTTGACTGAGATTTTGTGCTGCCGCCTGGGATGCAGCAAGGATAATGACAGGAAGGAGGGCAGATACATTTATTAAGCATGGCCAAATAAGCTTCTATGACCAAGATAGCAACTCCAGAAAGCAAAAAGCTTAAGAAAAGTCATTCGCTAAGTTTTGAAACATACAAGATGTCAAGCACATTTAGAAAATTCCTTTTGTAGGTTGAAAAGGAGTTATTTACATAATTGGTACATGTGCCCCGATCATGGCCGAAGCATTGTTCCTTTGCCTAGCAACCGAGGGGACCAGAGCAGGTCCGCAGCTAATATTGTTAAATATGAATGCCTCTATTGTTTCAGCTGACAGGGATCATAGGAGTCCAAATGAATTTTGCCTCCAGCATTTAATAAACAGACAAGGTCAGAACTAGCTTTAAGGTGTATACTCGCCCCAATACACAACTGAATGCACAAACATTTGGAGGGCTAGAGCTGTGTATTCCCATTAGTTTGTATGTTAAAGCAACCTTGAATAAACTAGTCACTTGTGTAGCTGTGGTTATATGATTTTTGTGAGGTATTTAGTTATGCATTTAGATTTACTGTCTGAAATTTGGTGTTTTTATGTGCAGTAGTTTTCAAGTTATTAAGTTACAAATCATAATGCAAAGTAATGGGAATACTCTAGCCCTCCACTGACTGCAGTGCCCTCATTTAGGCAGGTCTTGAACCTTCTGTTCTTGTCCTTGCCTATTTATTACATACTACAGAAATAATAAGAGCTCGTGCGTTCAGGAAAAAGAAGCTTCTCTGTGCAGGTCACAAGCATGCCATTAATTTACCTAACCGGTAATTGCATGACTGAAATGACTAACAGAATTGTATTCCAAGTTCATTCCGATATACTTGCACTTCGAACAATTCATCATGAATAGGTCAATATAATGGGGCCAGGCGGGCACAGTAAAGACAGCTGTTGTTATTTATGGTATGAAAAGAAAGCATCTTTCAACATGTTACACAGTTTAATGCTTCTCTGTGTTCAGCTATTTTCTCCTGAGTCGATCGAATTGAAAAATGTCAACTGGCGTGGCCAGAGAGGTGCCTCACCTTGACGGCTGCACAATCAATGCACGTTCAGGCTATTGTTGAAAGCTTTGCACATAACCCTAATTTTGTTTGATATTTTACGCGTAAGTTATTTCCGAATGATTTTGATATTTAAATACGCCTTGTTTGTGATAATATTTTTTTTCGTGCATTTAGATGTTTGCTTCACGTGGCATAATGGTACTATACAATGTTGGTAACGCATTTGCAAGTAATTACCTGCTATAAAATATGGTAGACAAACTAGTTCCGCCAATTAGGTTACATTTCCAGGAGCTGTCACCGAAACAAGTTTCACTGACTCCCGCAGATGATCCCTAATTTATACTTATGGAGACAGATTTTCCTTTTCACACTGTCGATGGTTCTGCTGTTACGTGTAAAATTTTCGCGGTTTTTGCGTTTCAGCTATTCAACTGAAGTTTTAATTTCACTGATCATTGAATTTGGACACAATTCTTGTCACATTTATGATATATTACTACTTCTTTCAATTCTTTTTTTTTAACGTTTTCTTTGCTCTCAGCCAAATGTGTAAAAATAAAAAGTAAACCTACAGTATTAAAAAAGTTTTCCCCGTGCGAGTGTAATTTGTTTTTTAAATAAAAGATGACCAACATTCTTTGCCGCGGCCAGAGCGCGCATAGACTTTCAGAAGATTAATAACGGAAATTAATGAAATTGTAGAAAAATTAAAATTGTAAAATAATGGCACTGTAATTTTTTATACATTAAAAAACTGGAACAATTAGAGTCAAGTGGCGACACTGATGTCGGTCATTGGGAGTGAGATAGTTGTCGACGTACCACAAAATATGTTCTTTGATTCACAAAATATGTTCTTTCACGTGATGTTTAAAATTGTGAGATGTATCCATATATTTATCGACCATTATGCCGGTGACCCTGGTATTGGGCATAATCAAGACCTTGTTACGCCGATTGACAAAATTGTCAGGAATCGATTAGCTTAATAAAGAGGAAATTGGAAGTTTGAGAGCATGCACAGAATTCCTATTTAATGTATTAACCTTCCTGTCAGTCCCCTTGTTCATGGACTGAGAATGACCCAACAACTTTACTTGGCCAAGGTTTGGGCGTCACGGCCACAGATGTGCGTGTGTTTGTCTGTGTGTGGGGGGAGGGGGCGGGGGTGGGAGTGCGGGGTGTGTGTGTGGGGGGGGTGAGCGGATGGAGATATGTGTGCGCGCGTGTGTAAGGGGGAAACGCACGGCTATTTTTGTGAACAGTGTTTGGGCCTTATCTGTTTCTGCGTGATCTGTGGAATTAGAAAAAAAATCAAGGACCATGAAAGGCCTATTATTCGTGAAACGTGCTTCAACATTTCAGTAACTGGTGAATCGTGAAATGTAATTTTTCCCGTAAACTGTGATCTGTGAAATATTATACCTTTTCAAATTGACCTGTGAAACCACAATGTTTGTTTCATCCTTCATATCTGCGGCTACAGTTATGTACCCTGTCCCTTGGGTTTTTAAAAAAAATAATACATAGGAGGTACGATGTGTCTATACACCTATATATCTCTCACCTTCATTCTGATAAAACACAAAATATATTGGACTAATTTGCACACCCCAAACAACAATAGATGTCCAATTACACATGAACACAAGAGTTTCATCTAGAAACGCCTCCAGCTATTCGGAAAATTACTTATGCACACAGGAAGGCCAAGCCGAATTAAGTATAGAAAGTGGTGATATGCTATCTTGACGCTAAATAATGGACTACGGGTACCACATATGGCAATCAAAATGCACTGAAAGTTCCATGTCATTTTGAATATAACTGTATGTCAGTCATTTAATGATTAGACAGTAGGCCCGTTGACATAAACGCACAGAAAAAGTACATTCTCGCCACAAGTTGAGTGCAAATTCCAAGAAATTCGACCAGTTTTGGGGTGATTCCTTGTTTGCTTTCTCTGTCGCCGTCAGTTTTCACCTTATGCGGTGCATGGGTCTAGCTGACTAGGCAAGATCATTACCACGAAAGAGTTAATATCTTTGGAAGTTACGTCATGATTACATGGAACCCTGTGTTGAGAGAATCTCCAACTTCCATAAGGAGTAAAAGGTAACGAGTGCTTACAGACAATTACATGGCGATATTGTGGCACGATCAGTGTGACATTACAAACTCCCGCTATAGAATGCTTGGTAAATATAAGGAAGACGTTTGACGGCAGTGAACCTTTAAAGCAAGAGCTGTACTCTCTTCATGGTTGTCTTCTAGGGCTACCGTGCTTCACGACACCTACTTTATCAACCGTCTTTAATTTGTAACGATTGTCTCTTAAGACAGAATGATATATTAGTTAATATTCTTTTGATGCCGCAATGCTTCAAGGGCAGATATATTATTCTTGTTAACCGTCTTGTAAGTCTGTTGTTTCTTACGAAGAGTTATACTCGGTACTCTCTTTTTTACTGTCTTTTAAAACTGATCTCTCAAATTATGGTCCCTTTGCAATTGTTAACCGTCTTTGAGAGGATGATCTCTCAAGACAAAAATTTTACTGCCTTTGTCAGCCATATCTTACAGCCATGATTTCATAAGACAGAGTCATAACCTCTAAATTTAACCAGCCTTTACAGTAGTGATATCTTAGTGCAAGAGTTATGCTCTTTTTGTTCAGCACTGTCTGCACCAGATCTTGTAAGACAGATTTACTTTTTGTAGTGCTCAATAAATCATTTCAGTGCGTCATAGTGGCACATCCGTCAATTCTGCTTAGTCTCTAAAACCTCTCTTCACGTTGGCATGCTTTTTAATGGCTCATGTGATTTCAAGATTAATGGTCCTGTTCAGTAACGTATGATTGATGTAAATGATCACATTTGAATTTCAATGTCATCTTGAGTCGTGTTCATGCCTGGATCGAGATAATTCTGATGTGAGTGTTTTCCGCCGCATACTTATCGAGTTCCCACCAGAAACACCGGTCCAGCGTGTGAATATCGTAAACCGTTTTAAAGTAACGCGGTCGAACAAATTACTTTCATTGCCATGGGATATGGAAAGCTTATCCAATGACCATAACTCATGATATATTTCCTCTACCGTGCGCTTAATCATGGGATAAATACTGCACATCGTTTACTTTTTAATTTTTTGGACAGAATTTAATATTTTGAACGTGTCTATGGACTCCACCCATGAGAAAGAGGTCAATGTAATTGACTAATGATCATAATGCAACGATGTCCTGGAAAACACCTGCTATGGAAAATACGCGGCAGATTTCTTACATAACCATCAAAGCAGCCAAACCATTGTTTCTTGGGTTTCTGTCTTTTTGGTACAACCTGTTACTCGTTCTTAATTACATGGACATTCGGTGCTAATTTAAAGGCAGACACAAATGATGTTATCCTTTAACCTTATATCAGTCTGACTTAGACCAATGTTTTATATTTCATGACAAAACTGAAATAAAAAAAAAAAAAATAAAATGCGGCAGATTTTTTTTTCTTTTTTGGGGGGGGGGGGGGGCGGGAGTTATACCAAACGTCCTTCTCCCCCATATTAATTGTTTCCATATTAAACCCCAACATTCTGGTACAACAACAAGTAATGTAAACATGTATCACGTACGTGATAAATCGTTGCTGACAATTGCATAAGGGGCTCCTGATCTGTATAACCACCCCACACCCTTCCCAGAAAAACATTTCTTGTCTTTCATCTGCCCGGTCCATAAACATCCTGGTCTGGATGACTCAGAACTTCTCAATGGATATTCATTAAGTTAAAACGTCATCTGGTACATGTGAACTTGGTGTATTGTATCTAAAGATTAGAGCTTATAGTGATTCATTGGTTTTAGAATCAGCAAACGGGGAAAAGAGGTCAATGTATGTCATAATATTTCACATGAGTAAATGCGATCTATAACCAAATATATCTGATTCTCAAGGTCATCGCTCGAAAAAGTCTATTTGCTAAAACTCCATGCCAGATGTGAATACCGGCAAAATAAATTTAGGCCAATAGCTACAAGTGTCTCTTGACATAACAATGAACGATGATCGAAGAATGCACGTTGGAAAAGTAACAAGCTTTTCGAATGGTCATATAACATTGACCTTCAAATACTTTTCCGATAATGTGTTGATGTAGACTAGCTGTGCCACGAGGCAACGAGGCAGGCTATCCATGCAGCTCAATAGCATACAAGTCGTTTTGCGGGCTCAAACGTGCAGCTTACACAACTTCTGTGCACGAGAACAATGTTGATGCTATGATACCTTGAAAAATTAATTTTATTTTTCGAATATTACGTTTCTGGAGAAACGTTGCAGCCTGATCCAGACCATCCACAAAGCTCAACACCATGCAAACTTGTTGAGCAGTTTTAGAGTTAAGGGTAAAAAGTTGTATTTGATAAGTTGAGCATCATCAAAGAAGTTGATCATAACTTTTCATCACATATCATGTGAAAACTTCAATGCACTTTGCTAACAGTAGTGTCAGGGTAGCTTCGATGGCTCAGACGGTGTTTTATATTGTATACAAAGTTCGCACATTTATTTATTTCCTTTTTTACAAAAATATTTTTGGCAAAAAAGTGCTTTTTTCATGGAAGTGACCACACTAACTCAACCTTTTAACCCAAATAGAAACTCTCTGAAGAAACAGGTTCGGAGACCTTAAGTAAAGATAGGGGGCGTTAGAAAGATTCTGATGTACAAAATAGCTAATGAATTAACTCCCGACAATCTCTCTGAAATTTTTCTAAATATCCCTGAGGATAACTTTTGTCCTAACACCTGGGCGCGCTTCGATCTTACGAGGCGCTCCAACTTACCATATTTCGATTGTAGAACTGTGCTTTTAGAGAGATCCTTCTTTCCCTCTACAACTACTCTAAGGAACCTCGTTCCTTATTTAAATTCGTAATTTACCTGTCTTATCTCAGTTCAAAACTAAAAATATCTAGTCCCAGATTCTTTTCGGTCAAATTTCCAGAACTTCTAAACGTTGGCAAAAGACACTTGTTTATTTTACATTCTCGCTTACCTATGGGCCGCAGTCAATTGACTGAGCACCTTTCTAAGATAGGCGTAAATGAATCTGCAGCTTGTTTAAGTGGTGCAACTCTACTGAAAGCGTTTGGCACTTTTTTCTGAGCTGTCCTGGTTATACAGTTGCCCGTGATGTACTTCGTACCTTTGCCAGTCCCTTGGCAGCGAAACCTGTCCTTTAGATGATAATATCTCCATATTTTTGCCCGTCCATGTTTATATAGACAGAACTAAACGTTTCCAAGGCGAATCCATAACATAGAAATTCATTACTACTTTTATTTACATGGTAATATTAAGAGCCCCCTATCTGTTCTTGTTTGAGTGGTGTCTATTCTACTTTTCATGTTTTCCCTCATATACACTGCTCATCGTGTCCCTAGTCTGGGCTCCATCAGCAGTGCCTGGCGGAGCCGTCTTTGTAACGTCTGTCCTGTGACCTGATCAACTCTCCACAAGAGGGATGTTGTTGTTGTTGTTGTTGTTGTTATTATTATTATTATTATTATTATTATTATTATTATTATTATTATTATTATTATTATTATTATTATTATTATTATTATTATTATTATTATTATTATTATCATTATTATTATTATAACGAAAATATTGGCAATGTGCAATATGTCTGGTCATGTAAGTCAAGATTACCACAGGTGAAGGTCATGAACTAGACGAATTACAGTTTGCCACTCCCTCCACGAGAAGCAAGATTATGCGTAACAGGCGACAACAACGCCGAAATATAGCTACAAAAAGTTAGCAGAATAAAATGAAAGAATTTATACAGAATAAGTTTGTGATTGAAGAAATGACACAGCTCCAACACTCCATTTGGTACAATACCCACCATTGCCGCTTCACGTGCACATTGTGCCCATGACGTATGGAGTCTGTTGTCCGTTCGTGTATACAGTTTTGACATATTGCATGTGACGCCTCATTGAAGACATAACACAACAGCACATATTCAAGTCAGTGTATTGTTATGCGGAATGATGATATGGGATACATTCTGCGCGTGACAGCCGAAGCATAAACTTTAAAGGTCTTTTTAGGATTGTCACTATAATTATGAATCTCGAAGCAAGTGTGCGTAACCGGTAAATGGATACATTTACTTTTCTCAGTAAACAACGGCGACAAGATTAAGCTAAATATCGACGCTGTTCAACCACGGACATATTAATTATTCCCGTTCATGGGTCCCTGGTTCCACATATTGAGGGACTGCAGCGATTACTGTGGCAAAAAGAAGGGTACCATTATATATTTCACTGTGTGCAAAAGATATATTTTAAGCCTGACAAGCAAAATAAGCGTTCACTGCAAACAAAGATCTTTATATTTTTAGCCTTATTTATGATGACTGATACAGGCGATAATTATCGAAAGTTTTAAACCTTTGGAGTGACCGCAGCGCTCATCGTGGAAAAGAAAACATGCTTCTTGACGAAGTCTAATATTCGAAAAGGCACATTTTCTATCATGATCAACAAAGCCAATGGGTTTTATAGACAAAGATTCGTACATTGGGTATTTGTCTTTTTTTTCACACAGAAGAATTACTTGGTACACTTTCAGATGCATCACGTATATGCCGGTGTTTTTCAGTTAGACACGCACGTTCTGTATTTTAATGTCACAGTTTCTCATCAATCTTGTTTTGCTAATACGTAACATGCGAATACATAATGCATAAATGAAAAGACTCTCGCATACATTTTTATTCGATCGATCGTAACTTTTTAAAAAATGCATGACGCATGTGAATATATGTAGGCTTAGCGTGGTAACGTGCTACCCTGGACTAATTATGAGTGTTTCGTACGGACGTGATTTTTCGTGCATGACAAGAACGACAAATGGCGTGAAATGATAGTCGTGAGTAAAAGGTTCTTGATTCTGTAACAGATCCTGACAGAATGAGGACACGCGGATTTTTGCATGATCAATTATCAAATTAAATCAGAATGTCCAGTTTGGTTGCCAAGGTAATATAACCAAGTTAGGTTTCAGCTACAAAGGATTACGGATTTGTCAGCGAAGGACATGAGAACAAGAATTATGTAATGAGCTTGTCGCAACATCCTCTGATCCTGGATATATATATGAATGTGTGTGTGTGTAAACAATAGCACTTGGGTACTTTGAATATTTAAATTATAAAATACTTGACGATATTTGATTTTCCTTCTGGTATTTCTAAGGTATTGGGCGTTTAGTTTTTTACATCTGAAAATATATCTATGATGCAGAAATTATTCTGATGCCTGGAGAGATGCCTTGCTCATGCATTATTAACCAATCAACATCATTTTTGTTAAGTTATATGAGCGTGTATTTGAAGCGATAAAATGAAATCACAGATGCAAATCGACACACATTCACATGTTTAAAGATAGATGTAAACAATTAAATAAGTGAATGAACAAATAAACGAATAATAAAAAAGCGAATGAATGAATGAATAAGTATATGAATGGATGTAAAGGCTGGGTGGATGGACCGATAGACAGGCAGACAGACAGATACATGGATGGGTCAATAGATACACGGATAGATGAAATAGATAGATACACCTACAGATAAATAGATAGATGGACGGACAGACAGACAGATAGATAGACAGTCAGACAGACAGCTAGCTAGCTAGCTAGCTTGATAGATGGATGGATGGACGGACGGACAGACAGACAGACAGACAGACAGACAGACAGACAGACAGACAGACAGACAGACAGACAGCTAGCTAGCTAGCTAGCTAGCTAGCTAGCTAGATAGATAGATAGATAGATAGATAGATAGATAGATAGATAGATAGATAGATAGATAGATAGATAGATAGATAGATAGATAGATAGATAGATAGATAGATAGATAGATAGATAGATAGATAGATAGATAGATAGATAGATAGATAGATAGATAGATAGATAGATGTTTATGAATATTACACACGTATTTTCGTGTATAGTTTTCCACACTGGAGGTGATATAAAGCAGGCCCAGGCCCAGATGTCCATAGCGGGGTGATGTGAAATTTCACTTCTTACCGTGTATGGGATATGATTCAGTACGTAGCACAACATTGCAGCAATACAAGCCAGGCGGCAGTTATCATAGGCATTGGCAAAATCAAGGGACCCGCGGTACAACGTGGTCTTCCTCCCACCCTCCGTCTCCATGACTACTGCGGTCGTACCGTTGGCATATTCACTTAATGGTTTCTGTAAGGTAAACAATGAATGTTTTCGCATGTGTCGCATGTATAGGAAGACATCAAGTAAACATGCGAGTGATATGAACAATGCACTCAATTCCATTAAGACAACAAATAAGGCATATTTTATATTAAGTTCGTAAGATATATATCTGCATTTGCCTTGTATTTGTAAATCCACGTAAGTCCATCCAACAACTGGAAGCACTCCAAGAAAAGCAGCGAACAGCCACAGTAATAATAATGTACATGCGGTACGCAGAGATCCATAGTACCTGTATTTGTCAGGCAAACGTAGGATAAGAACACGATCCAGACTCAGCGCAGTTAGCGTGAACAACTCGGTGAATCTGAGTGTAATTGCGCTCCAAACATAAAACTGGCAGGATGCATTTCCCCACTGCGTGTTATTGATGAAAAACGCACATTGAACGCAAACCAATATCCACACATTTAAGAAGAGCACGAGTATGATTGATAAGATGAAAATATCCAGTGTCCGGAAGATAGATCTGTAATGGTACAAGGCAGCAAGGGCGAATATTAGACCAATGAGAGCAAAGGGGGTGAATACTGCCCAAGCTACGGCATTGTTGTAAGCCGACATGCCGAGGTTACCCCTTCACAGTCTGTATCCCCGGCGTGTGACACCTTCGCTAATCATACTGTTTTGAAACGACGGCACGTGCAGATGTGTAGTTTCTGGGATGTCGCATCCTCCTGAGACGAGGAAAAAAAGGACATGTCCAGCTGCGCTTGCTGCAGGCGACCTCGGCAACGGCTCGTGTAACATACATCGGATAATGAATGATGGGATTTCCAGTATCCGTGAAATATATGTTACTTGTTCGTAAGCCCGTGACGCTGAAACACTTGTCAATATTCCACAATATGCAAGTATGAAATATACATATCGAGGACTTTCTGCAGACAGCCACACCGAAAGAAGCACATGAGACAATGAAGCTCCTGAAGTATGTTCAGTTCATAGAGTAAGCATAGGATGGTCAGCTCTTCTCCTTTTGGGTGTGCCCAGGCCTTTGTATGAAAAATGGAAAACTGATATTTGGTGTCGGACATAAAACTGCGAACGCTGCGGCAACTTATTGACACATGGCGATCGGGGCGTGCACTGTTTGTGGCTTCGCATCATTCCTATATGTGGCAATCGATCGACCATGCATCATCAACATCATCATAAAAGTGCACGGAAATATACATAACACAGCAATATTTGGACTATATGTTGGAAATTACCAAGATTTTGGCCATATAGGCACTCGGAGAAGAAGGCAATCATTCTTATTAATCCCACGAATAGTTCGTAACTTGCCTCACAATTTTGAGCAAGAAGGGTAGAAGGAACTACCCTCTACCCTCCTTGTTTTGAGCGAATGAGCGGGTTCCAACTTCTATCGCGGACGGCTCTTCAGTTACGGAGGTTCGGGATGAAATTGATATTCTTTATTCTTAAAACAATATTCATTTGATTTACATTATAGGGCGTACGTTTGCGTTTGTGGACAGGGGGAACCCAAGATACATTTGTTTTCCTTAAAAAGACTTCACATGACCACATATCGGCGAAGGTATATCAAAGTTGGCAGCAGAAAGTCAAAGATAACAGCAGGAGTGTTTAGTGTGGAGTCCACTCATCAAACGATTTATTGTCAGGTTATTATTTTGAACTACACCAAATTTGAACATCTCAATATAAAGGTGTAACTTCAGAGTTTGTCCTGCATGGAAAATCATTTGACAACAGTTGTAAAATCCAAAGCACTTCTGACTAATCAAACTCTCAATTATGTGCTCCATAACATTCTAAATTTGCTTGTATTTCTTTCTGTGGTAGATGCTGCACAATTGACTACTGCCAACTAAAACAGAAACTGGACAATAAAATAAATAAATTTCAAACAAATCGGAAAGTGCCATTCTTGCCAGTTTGTGGACAGATATAAATGTAAATATTTTGCCATGGTCCATCACAGCTTCAGCAGATCTAATTGTAGTGGTAAAGAATTAACGTAAAATATTTCTTGAATGCTATATATCTTAGGATTATTGGTCTGGAACTGTATTTAAAGAGGTTAAGACTTCAGCAAAATTCATTGCTACCATTCTTTGCAACACTACAAAGAAGATTTTCCAAAACGTTTATCCGTGTAACC
This sequence comes from Hermodice carunculata, assembly GCA_964020975.1. Classification (NCBI taxonomy): domain Eukaryota; kingdom Metazoa; phylum Annelida; class Polychaeta; order Eunicida; family Amphinomidae; genus Hermodice; species Hermodice carunculata. The sequence goes on from OZ026626.1 coordinate 57,073,114, forward strand.
ACGATGGAACTGACACCAGATGTAGTTTGCAGTGAAAACAAAGGCAGAAAATATAAGATGAAGTAAGAGTGAAGTGAAGAGAAGTAAAGTGAGGTGAATCGAGGTAAAATAATGATATATATATACATATATATATATCACGTCCTGTAGTGACAAGTTAAAGTTTGCTGAAGCATCATGCATTTTTCAACACTTTGATCTAGTTATTACTATTATTCACATAATACGTTAAAATCAGTTCATGCTGTACCGGTATTCCTCACTTCAAGATGACCTCTACGATAAAGGGGAACGTTAAAAACTGCAATTTAAAGATTTGGCCTTTGTGCCATCAGTTCTATTATGAAGAACTGCTGTGACAAAAGCGGTCGGTATCATGTCAAAAGTCAAAGACCATACTTCAATTTAGAGTTCAAAGAGCGGGCCTCTCTAGTCTATCTGCCGTTCAGCTGATCGTGCTACCTGAATACACTTGCAGCAATCTTTCTGGATAATGGCAAGCCAGATGAAATTAATGATCACAGGGCCGTGGCTTTGCATATTTAATGATTCTTTTCTACATTGCACACGTAAAGCTGTATGCGGACATGTATCTCTTTCTGTCGTTATCCTGAACAATCGATGACGTAATGATACATCATATTATAATTGTTTCTATGTGTGGTCGAGACCCAGCCTTTTAATGTTCATTTACATTATATCAACATTGCTCCGGGCCATTAGTACCTGGTCTTGTGCACTTATTTGGTAATTTTTTTTCTATATTATTAAGATAGCGAGACAGCATATGGTTTCTGAAGTCATGTGCGTTCACACAGTAATATATATTTTTTTTGGAAAGTGAAAAGAAATAGAATACCAAAATATTCCGTGTAGTAAACGAGTTGCAATGCAATGCTTATACATATATATATATATATATATATATATTCATATTATTCTCATTTGGTATTAACGTCCAAAGCAAATATAAATATTTTTTTTTATTTGATACTGATATTACAAAAATTAAATTTTGGACCTGAAGAGGCGAAAACATCACCGACCAGTCCCACTTTGAACAGGCGTCAAAGGTCAAAGGCGAGAAGCTGAAAACAAACAAAATATGTCACTGGGTAGCCAATTGCAAGCGTGTTTAGTTTTTTTTGTGTGTTGTAACAACGTGTTGGTTGTTGGAGAGTTAACTTTCTTTGCAGACCCGTGCACATTTCATGCATTAAGCAGCACAGTGATTATGCCGATCTGTAGCAGTTCAACAATACAAGTTTTGAACTGTGCATAGGCATATAAATTTACCATTATAATAGGGTTAATAGTGAATTCAAGCTGCAGTGCAAATGTATTGATGTGGTGATTAAGATGTCTTTCAGGTTATCAAACTATAGGGAGTTTATCATAAAGATACAATGAACATGTGTGCTGTTTGTATGTCAACAGCATAACTCTGCATGTCCATCTCAAGGCTTCATGTCAGTGGCTGTCAGACCCATTCTAGGCTTGCGCTAGGGATTTCATTTTGTCATCCAGCTTGGTAAAACCATGTTATTCTTTCAGCCGGCCTTAAACATCAGCTCACATTTTCAAACATTTTACATCAACAGGTGGCAGTCGGACGATAGAACAGCAAAACTAATTTTGAAGTTATAATGTATCAAATATTACTTGAGCGAATTTGACTAAAAGTTTGTAGATTCCCTTAGCCATATTCCACATTCATTAGCCTATGGCTAATGGCTACCGCCAGCGCAGCAGTTATCGGCACAACATGTTGCTTTGACAGGCTTTTGTTTCACTGTATGGTGCTGCAGGGAACATGTGGGTACGTCCAGCCAAATATGTATTTGTGTTTCTCATTAATATTTTATCTGAATGTCTTTTTGTGAATTTACAAGTTTCAGCGTTCTCCGCTAAAAGAGCAAGCGTGCCAGAGAAAACAATGCACCCTTCATGAATGGTGAATTAAGATGTGAGATAAACATTAAGCGTACCCTGCGTAAGAAAAGTAAAAAACACAAAGGCATCTGGGAGGCATATCGTGTTCAAAGGAACAAAGTTACTTCTCTACGCAAATTGTCTATCAAACGTTACTTTAGGGATAGATGTGAGCATCCTATTTCCCAACAATCCTTCTGAAAAACTATCAGGCCTTTTCTAACCGAAAACTCTAAATGTAACCAAAGTCGCACGATTATTCTAATGGATGATGAAAATTTAATTCATGATGCAAGAGATGTTTGTGATACTTTTAATAATTTCTTTATATCCGCTGGCGGGAAATCACCAAACCAGAACTCTGTTTCGCAAAATAAAAATACGCCACCTGGCGGTAAGCATGAGAGCTTAAAGAAGATTGAAACTGAAATAAATGACAGTAACAGTGCTTTTGAATTTCAACCTGTGAATGAAGAACATGTACTCAAAGTGCTTTTGGACTTAAATGAAAAAAGGCTACTGGTCCAGATAATATCCCTGCAAAGTTATTAAAGATTGGCGCTGAGGCCATCTCACCATCTCTTACCAAGCTTATAAACATGTCAATAACTTCCAACAAATTTCCGTCTGATCTCAAAAAGGCAAATGTTCTGCCAGTGTATAAGAAAGGCGATTCTCTTAACAAGTCTAACTACCGCCCAGTTAGTATTCTATCTAGTGTCTCAAAAATTTTTGAAAGTGTGCTGAATGAACAAATGACTGATTTCTTCAAAGATATTCTGAATTCTTTATTATGTGCATTTAGGACAAACTATAGTTGTCAAAGCCTACTCATTAAAATCATTGAAGACTGGAAACATGCCCTAGATAAACATGAGTCTGTAGGAGTCATTCTAATGGACCTTTCTAAAGCTTTTGATTGTCTTCCTCATGATCTACTACTTTGTAAACTAAAATCTTATGGTTTCTCGGACAATGCATGTAATTTAATTGGTAGTTATCTAACTGACCGTGAACAAAGGGTAAAATACGGTGGTAGTTTCAGTCAATGGACGAACATATTAAGAGGGGTTCCCCAAGGAAGCATCCTTGGCCCCCTGCTCTTCAATATCTTCATGAACGATTTTTTCTTCTTTCTTAAAGGCAAATGTGATCTTTATAATTATGCGGATGACAATACTTTATCTGTCCATGATCATGACCTCAGATCCTTAAAAACAACTCTAGAAACAGCTGCGCAAATTGGCATTAAATGGTTTCACGACAATGACATGAAAGTAAATCCTGATAAGTTTCAAGCTATGCTACTCACTTCAAGTACCCAATGTCATCCGGATAATTACTGCTTTGAAATAGAAGGTGTCAAACTCAAGCCGGAAAAATCTGTAAAATTACTTGGTGTATATATAGATGATAAGCTGAAATTCCAGGACCACATTACTCATATATGTAAGCAGGCTGCTCAACAAATAAGTGTACTAAGACGCTTCTCCACGATTCTAAGCCAAAAAGAAAAGATGCAAATTTTTAATGCCTTTATTCTGTCTAATTTCAATTACCGCCCGCTTGTTTGGCACCTATGCGGACAAACCGACACTAACAAAATGGAAAGAATACAAGAACGAGCCCTTCGCTTTGTCTTAAATGACCACAACGCCTCTTATTATGATCTTTTACAACGTGCACACAAGCCGTCTCTCTATCTAGGTCGTCTGCGCAAATTGTCAATAGAAGTATACAAAATTATCACACACAACGGCCCAAATTTCCTTGAAAGTTTATTTGAAAGATACGAGACTCCTTACAATCTAAGAGACAACAATAGGATCCATCAGCCTGCTTACAATACGATAACTTATGGCAAAAACTCTGTACGCTACCAAGGGGCCAAGCTATGGAATGTACTCCCCCTCCATATCAAGGAAGCAACTACCCTCCCGCAGTTCAAAAGACTCATACATACATGGCTTGGCCCATCCTGCAAATGTTCTATATGTGTATTGTGCCACAGCAGGATGTAAGCCACTTTTTTTTTTTCCTTCTTCTTTCAAAATGACTGCATGTATATATTTTCGCCTCTATTTCATTGTACTTACCATCTCTTTGTTGTTTTTTTCATCTATAGTCGAAGAATAGTGCCTCGGCGCTAATGTTTTTATTGTACTGTACCTCGACTTGAAATAAAGATTATTATTATAGTGTAGAGGTGACAGAGGACTTGCTGTATACCATGCGTGTTTGCGCATGGAAAGCAGCAAACTCCACTCTGAGCTATTTAACATGGGCCTTATAGCATCTCCTAAGTGTGCTTGTGGCAAGGAAAATGAGGAGGATTTCCACTATTTTGTGAGTGCTCTCTTTTGTTAACGGAAGACAATACGGGGAAACAGCAAAGTTATTCCCTTTGCGTCGTTTACAGTAGCAACATCACTTCATGGCTCTGAAAGTTATACCGTCCATCAAAATAAAAATGATATTCGGTGTAGTACAAACTTGTATTAAAGGAACAGGCAGGTTAGGAGCAGTTAGGCCGAGGCCTTCTTACGTCGGAAAAGAGGATGAGCACTGATAAGACGGTGATCACAGTTGGCCGATGGAACAGATACTTTAGTATTACGCACATAGTTTGGCTTGTTTGTAATAATTTGGTCCAAACATGTAGCAGAATGTTCCGTAATTCTAGTGGGCTTTTTAATGTGAAGAGTAAGTACATTTGTTGAAAAGTGCTGCAATTTGGTGCCGTAATTTGTAGTGGGGTCCGCATTCAGATCTCCTAAGATTTTATCAACATAAAATGCTTCGACATTATCTACACTGTCTTGTAATCTGTCTCAAAAGTTTACAAAGGTGCTAGGAGGTCTATACCCAACTGCTAACAAAATCTGTTGTTGGGAAGACGAATTTTAACCCACATGAGTTCTAAGTCGGTAACTCCAGATACAGACACCGCTTTACCACAAGTAATCGTGAAACGTAGAGAGCCACTCCTTTTGCAACGTCAGTGTTTCTATCGCGTCTCATTATTTGATGGAAACCTGGAATTTCCATGTCTCCATCTGAGTGCCCATGGGTAAGAAAAGTTTGCAAGAGTGCAATAATGTCCAGCAAGTTGGCCAAAGACGTTTTAATACATCGCAGCTTATCTGATGATAGCCTACGAATATTAACATAACAAATATAAATATCCGTAGCATATCCAAGGACCTGGATTGGGCTGTACATCACCACTGAAATACAGAAGAACAGCAGTGATACAGAAAACATATTCGATGAGACACTTTACCTGATTATCTAAAATGTATAACTTGACCAAAGGCGTCTGTGTCTGCCTGATGGGTGACTTAAATGGGCGCGTGACGGCAAAAAAAAGTATGTTCATACAACCAATAGAAAATACCAGAAGTCCACAAGGCAGTACAATTTCTTCCACCGCACAACCATTGTTCAGGGCGACATAGCAGAAGGTATCTTGAAACATCCCAAGTAGTCTAATGCAAACTCTGGTGAAGTGATGCAAGCATTTTAAGAAAAGCACGATGGAATCCAAGAACTTACTTCAGCTTTTTAAAGGGCACATATCTTATTACATAGAACTGGATCCGGGGAGGGGGGGGGTAAGTAATTAGAGCAATAACAACTATTCGTTCATTGCCATGAAACAATATTCTTCAACTTACTAACTCAGGCTCATAAAGTAGTAACAATACACCTGAGTGTTATTGTACCAATAATCTGTCATGGGACAAACATGCTCTTTCGATATGTAACAAAGCTGCTGCAAGACTGAAAAATGTATTCTTAGGCTACCGCGTGGAGCTCTTGAAACAATATACACATCCAGCATCCGGCCTATAAAGCTGCACTTGTTGTGACGGGAGCAATGAACACGTCCAGTCATGTCAAAGTATAAGATGTTTAGGGTAGCCGAGTTCAGCAAATAGAAGGAAAATATTTTAAGTTAGTTCTCTATTTCAAAATTGTGGAAGGTCAATGTCCTACACATCTGAGTGGCCTTCTTCCTGCTCAAAATTTAGATCGTCACAATTATCACTTACGTAATATGAATGATCGTTACGTGTATATGACTCGAACTGATCTCTTTTCTCGCAGTTTTATTCCTTCTACTACTTTGATTTGGAACTCTCTTCCTCTACGTGTTCGGTATGCTTGGCCTCTTAACTGCTTTAAAACCTACATTAAGAGAATGCTCTTGCCTGCTTAACTCGACCACCTACTTTACAGTTGTTGTAAAGTCAACATTTTTATGGATAGATTAAGAATACATTTCAATGCTCTCGACACTCATCTCTATACTCGTCGTTTAAAAGGCTCTCAACTCTGTCTTTTTGGTCATCCGTCTGAAACCTCTCATCCTTTTTGTTTTTTGCAGTGGCCACTTCATACAATACATCGGCGTGTCTTCTTGGCAAGAGTCTCATGATTGATACTCAAAACCAGTCAGCTGAACATTAGCTTATATGACTTAACCAGTGCTGGCAAATATTCCCTTTGTTTACATGGCAATGAAAATCTGTCTTTTGAATGCAACTGTCAAATAATGGATATATTCTTCAAACTAAAAGATTCTGTAATAACCCGGACAGAACTGATTTCTAGGACGAGGATTGGGACATGACTGGTTTCTATGTAGTTTGGCCAGGTTTTGCCTGCCTTCTTTGTCTTGTGTTTTCTTATGGTGTTATTTTCTTGTTTTTCTCTTTTTGTTAACTTTCAATTATTGTATGCATTGTACGGTTTTGTTTATACATGAGGAAAGGGTCCAGTATTAGCCTACGACTACAACCTACTTCTCGTTAAAGAAATAAAGTTTATTACCACTTCTACCACTACTGTAAATGACATTTCAATTTTCATACATAGCTGGCGCATTTCCGAAAACACTGGCCTTGAATTTTCATTGCAAACTCGGTTTGCATCCTCCAGATACAGTGTCCAAATACTTCCACTTCAGATAACGAAGATTCTTGTAAGATCTTGTTGTAAACTTTCGTCCCAACAACAAATTTATACGCTGAGTATTGCTTTTTTGTTGCTTACCTGTGAAACTGACGCCATGATGTCGGGCAGCGAGGTCAATAGGTCACAAAATTGCAAGTTTTTTTCGCCTCCCAAATTACAGGATTTTGGTTCGCTAGGGGGCTCTTCTCCCAGCGTGATTCACTTTTTGTGTAAATCAGCAGCTAAGTTTAAACAAAAACAGCTTGGTGTCAGGCAATCACGGAAGGTCACAAGACGGCAACGTGAGCAACAACGCAACACTAAATTTAAAACATTTTATGCCTTCAATTTCAAAACACTAACGGCCGATTATTCTTGTTATAAGATCGTAGCGAATGGCTTTTTTTAAAGTTGTCGCGTTTCTCGAACAGTAGTTATAAGACCCCATTGGAGGGTTCGTGACCCTTGATCCATTTAAATAGATCGGAATTTAGCAGGTTTTCTATTGAACTTGCAATAAAGAAAAAATAGTTCTCTCAACCTGAAATAACACACATACACACACATCCATGGTGTTGAAAACTGGGGCGGGTGTTCAATATTTGTCACTGTGCTCCGACATTATTTTTTTATGAAACGAAATAAAATAGAATGACAAAAATCACTCAGCCTCACTTTGGATTCTACTATCATTTCTAAATTGTAACTAGTCTCTTCATTTGGAATTTTAGAGCGGACTTTTCTTTTCTTATGTGTTTAAACTATTTTCGACTTCTTGTCCATAACGTCTAAACAGAATTTTGTTGGACTCTCTAGCAGGATATAACATGACTAAAGATCAAGAAAGTTTGGGAATATGATGAAGATATTTTTGTTTTAAATCTTTGGCAAGTTAAGGGGATTGCAAACTTTGGGACCAAATGTTGATAAGAGTTGAAACTGTACATGTATTCAGCCACAGAATGCACGTATTGCAAAATTGTCAAAACGGCAAATCGGTTTGTATAAAATCCTTTGATATTACACACACGTGGTTTCCAAGAAGGGCTCTATGAGGTGTCCGAAGATGGTGATGTAATAAATTTCTATTTTGTTTTTGAACATATATTTCTGTTTAAACGAAACTATTTTCGTGTCAGGGCCTACTTGGCTAACATCTTTGATAACATACACAAGGCCAATTGGGGTCATCTAATACAATATAGGCTCCCAGATGGCGCTGCAAGTTTCCCCTATTTTTTAATCGTCGTGTGTGTGTGTGTGTGTGTGTGTGTGTGTGTGTGTGTGTGTGTGTGTGTGTGTGTGAAGCTGTTTTTGACTTCTTATTTTGAATACCGGTACAGAATTGTATTCAATTTTATCAGAATATAGGGATATAAGGAATATCCAGTTTTGCAACCAAATGCCAGTAATACCTACTGATCTACAAATAATGAAGTGCATGTATTGCGATACTGTGAAAATTGTGATATTAGAATGCTTTTATTTGCATAAAGATACATCCAGGTGGACCTTCACCAAAGTTTGAAGGAGCTGATAATGCAATATATGCGTCCTCTGAAAGAGGATGCGTATACAGTGTCCAGTAAGATCTATTTATTCATTTTTTATAATTGTTGACTCAGGCAATCTATTATATATATATATATATATTCTTAGATCTGAATGGTGCACACGGAGCCCTAACCAGCTGTGGGGTTTCTTTTGGTGTTGTCAATTCTGACCTTGAGTGCCCATGGAACGTCAAACTGACATATTAGCTTATCTCTTGGTAATGGCAGATCCAATGTCCATGGTTACTATTAATATTTGGTGGTCCTAATTTTGACCAAGGGTGACATTAAAAGGTCAAACGAACACACAACAATAAAGTCTTTACTTACAAAAGCAGCAGATTCCGGTCAGCGGATCACAGGATCATCATAATCTTCTTGTATAATATTCATGATGATGATGATGATGATGATGATGATGATGATGATGATGATGATGATGATGATGATGATGATGATGATGATGATGATGATGATGATGATGATGATGATGATGATGATGATGACGACAAGTAATTTTTTTTTTGGTGAGGGGGGGAAACATTCTACGCAATTGCTCGGCAAATGGCTTCGAAATTGTATCAGGAGCTTCTGGGGATGGTTTTTCGTCTGTCGTCAGCGTACGTCCGTCAACAATTCTTTTTTTTTGACTTCTTTACCAGGTTTGTTCAATTGGTCCTGCTCTAACGATTTTTTTCTTTTTTGTTTTTGGCAAAATCCTATGAAACTTTCTCCGAGACCGCTCAGCCAATTGCTTTGAAATTGCATATGAACACTTCTGGGACTTGGGAATTCATACTTTTTACTTCCTCTCCAAAATCCTCATCCCCTAGTTAGAGTAGGTCTTGTTATAGGTTGAATGTCAATGTCAGCTGAAGATGGAATGTTCACACAGCCCTCTTGCTCTTTTGTACTTCGCATTTTAGCTCCCTTAACAGTTGGGCAACCAAAGATGAAATTCACGTTTAATTTTATGAACGAGAACAGATAGTGTCATTTATAATGCTTACAATTCATTATTTATATTTCGAAATGTTTATACGTGCGTAAGATAACAGTATTGCATTGTGTAACAGAGACGGAAAATACTAAAGGTGTAGAACCTAATCTGACCATCACTGGATTTCGTGTGTCAAGATAATGTATCTGTGGTGCATGATAAATTATCATATTGCTGATTTGTAAGATTGTGTGGCATAATTCCTAACTTACATTGTGTCCACTTCACAAGCTACCATCACAAAATACGGAAGAAATTATTCAACCATATATTTATCAAATTTTATTGATGTACAGGCTAAGATTACTGGTGCAGCTCTGGAAAAGGAGACCTCGGAAGCATAAAACTTACCTTGAGGTAATTGCTTGCGAAAAAAAAACAACAAACAAAAAACAAACAAACAAACAAACAAACAAACAAACAAACAAAAAACACTAGGGTTAAGGGGGGGAGGATAAACATGGGGTCATGATAAACCAAATTCCTCTGCGTTTGTGAGGTGAGTGTCTGTACTATAGCTTGAAAATTGACACCTGTATTGCTACATTGTTATTGATTTAATCTTTCAGTTACTATCTCTCCTGAGATATGTCTTCCTTGATAGCCTACTCGTCCACCATATTTTGTATTGTGAAACGTGTACAGTCGTGTTGCATGTTGTCAAAGAGTGGGGAGCTTTCTCGTAACGTAGCTACAGTGAAGGCAAACCACTATATCAAGCTAGCTAGCCCTACGCAATGATCCCGAGCTATTTAAAGGTCAGACGTCTAATTAATTATTTCTTTTTATTAAAGTTCATCCTATTATGGCTCAATGTAATCCACTTATATACTTACACTGTGTACATGATCAAAGCATGAAAATCCACACATGTCGATATACGGGTAAGGTGGCACTACTTTGCGATCACTGCGTTTTGTTCATAATGGTGCTCATGCTGTCACTGGTGGCGACCGGTGCATCGATGCAACCATCCGATTGGTTACTGTCCCTTTGCTATCATAGAACTGGTTGTTGGATCATTCTCGGGCTAAAGACCACCTTGGCCTGATGATATGGAAAGGTAATCCCAACATTAGCTCAATGTACATGTTGTTTCTATGTTATTGTGCTGATCGGCTCAATGGTGGTCAAACGCATGCTGTCAATTCATAACGCTGATATTACATCGAGAAACAGTCATGAATAATCGGGCCTTAACAAATTGTGACCCAACGTACACTTAACCTTACCGGTTGGTAAGGTCATGAAACAAGAATAGTGAACATTCAATTTGACGAATATTACATATTAGTTCCATAGTATATTAATACAGATACATATAACAGGAGAGGCGACAATGCGTGATCAATTGTATTGATAGGAACACTACGAATTGTGTGTAATAGGACTAATAAACAAACATATTTGTTGCTTGAATGCTGGTCTGTGTATGACGAGATACTTCTGCCATTATTATGCAGGCCATAGTCACTATCTTTATAAAATACAATTGGCATTTCCTTCAAGTAAAGCATTAAATCATTGCATATACTAAATAACGAGCTTCAATGAAATGGGAATGATGGGTATTCACTTAAAATAGTAGTTACACGTGACCAAACACGGTCCACTGAAGACCGTAAAGCAATTTGTCGTGCACTAAGCGAACATTGGAGAGGGATTAGTTCTTTAAATAACAGACAGAATGGTAAATTTAACCAAGGACAACTTATCAAGAAGTGCAGGAATTCCATGATTTTTCGGTTGACTTTCAGAGTCTAACAGGTGTCATCATTGATTTCAATAACACAGACGTTGCTAATCCAAGAACGCCTAGATAATTATTGTGGTATAACTATCACATCTGATGTTAATAAAGTTTTAACGTCAGTTATTGGAAGACAGTTTATGCCATATATTTGGAGCAAAATAAGCTTTTGGGAGAACTTCATGGAGCATACAGATGATTTCGCCCCATATGGAATCAATTATTTACACATAATGGTCTTTGTTCTTTATGAAAGAGTAAAATTAAATGAAACATGGTTGGCTTTTTTGGATGTCTCCAAGGCATTCGACACTGTTGATAGAAACAGATCATTGATCAAGCTGTGCCGAAAGAGTGCATGGTAAGGCATGGCGACTTATTAAAGGGCTTTCTAATACTGGTAAAGTGAACAATAAGGTTATATTTTGACCATTCGAGACGTCTTGGTTTGATGGAATGCAAGGCGTGAAAAATGGTGTATGCTATCTCCCACTCTGTTCTCTGTGGTCATGTCGCGGACCTGTCAGACAGTCTGTACAGTAATGAGCCGGGTTCCTTTTTTTCCTTAGATGCTCAACTGCCTACTTTATGCCGACGATGTGTGTTTATTAAGTGGTAGTAACGTTTGCTAAACGATTTTAAAGTTATTTTGTGAAATCTTACATTAATTCAATCAGGGATGTGGAAATTCCACATCCCTGACTCAATATCCTTTAGCTAGAGCAGTCATGAATATCAGGTACACACCAACCTTGTCAGCTCCTGTCTGGGAGCTTGGATGGCTCCTAATCCAGCTCTTTCTTTGTCGACTGTATGCATAGTGTTTTCACAGAATGGTATATGACTTACAACAAAAACACATTGGTGTAAAATGTGTTCTGGCTTTAGTAAATGACTATGATTAAAGTATGCGGTCTGAGTGGCCGTATTATGATACTATTCACACTATTCTAAAAATGTGGGTTTGGATAAGGCGTATAACAATCAATATTAGGAGTAGCTTCGCCATTCATGTACATGTAGCTAAGTTTGAAAAGTTATATTTTGTCCTTTTTTCAGGATATCGATGATATAAAGTTACGTTACACTGGATCCGCTGTATGAAGAGGTCAATGTTTGAAGACAAGTATTTATTTTATTTAAATGAATTTCATAGTTCGCGACTTCAATTTCAAGCCCGCACAGGCTATTTGGAAGTTAGCAAAAATCTGGAGCGATGGCTTGTTTCAATTCTCAATGTTAACTTTGCAATGGTGCCACTGAAGATTTGTCCCATTTAATTTTATATTCTCAAGTCCAGCCCTTAAGGGGCTAGTACACGTTACAACAATAAAATGGAACATGCTAGTTTTGGTTGAATATTATATTGTGTACTCTGCAATTTTCTTTTGAACCCATACAAACAATACGTTTATATTTTATGAAAGAAGACATCTTGATAAATGTTAAACCAGCAAAAGATCTTTTGTATCTGTTCAGTCATTAAATTTTGATTTGTTTTTGAATTACAATTTTTTTTTTCATATTTTGAGAATAAACAAAAAATAGCTCAGTACATTTCCAGATAAACATTTGGTTTTGATCAAAATAGACAGAACATAGAGTTGGCTATAAGACCGTGTCTCAAATTTTTCATAAAGAGCTTACTTCGAATTTTGAAGCTTTTTCAATTTTATTCAAAATCTTTAAAAATTCAATAAAATTGCAATGATTTATAAAATTAGCTTGCAAATTTTTAATGAAATTGAAACTGGGAAATCCGACATTCAATAGTAAATTTAAATTTAGACAAATGTTTTCTTTCAGAAAATATATGCTTTTGATAGTCTTCCATGTAAAACGAATGGAATAATTGTGTATTTCTACATGAAAATGACAAAGTGTACCAGCCTCTTAATGCCATCAATGCAGAATGTTTTAGGCGACTTGAGAATTTCCTAGCAACTGATGATGATGAGGATCTATGATATACGTTTTGCAGGTCCTCTGGTTTAACCAAATTGTGTATTTTGTTTTTGGAGAAGCTGTTTATGACCATATTATTGTTTGTTGAAGACCTGTTTGACCATATTTCAAGGAACTTTTGAAAGGATGCGTGGCATTCTAGGGGCAAGTGTCCTGAGAACCCGCCACGGTAGACCGACAACCGTTTCATCATCTTTTTGTACACACACACACACACACACACACACACACACACACACACACACACACACACACACACACACACACACACACACACACACACACACACACACACACACACATATATATTCACACACACACATATATATATATATTGCTTTCATGATCACTGAAGGCTAGTTTTCAGCCAATAACTTATTATCATTAATTTGTACTACTATGACCGTTATTATGTATTAAAACATCGTTTTATATGTACTCTAGTATCATGGCTATGCATATGTTGCAACCCTCGATCACTGGAAGATAAAAACTTGAATTTTAAATAACAATATTACAAGGGAATTCTAGTAGAAAACATTTTCTGCTTCTAAATATCAGTTTATTAATACGGGCTCTTGACCATTTGTAGTACAACTTTTATCATTTGGTATGAAAAGTACGGCGATATTAATTATGCTACGTGGGAAACCATAGTGCACATGTTCTTTTTTCTGAACTTTTAGCATAAAAATGATCACCACCACAGCAGTTTTTATGGTATAAGATAAAAACTTGAATTTTAAATAACAATATGACAAGGGAATTCTAGTAAAAAACATTTTCTGCTTCTAAATATCAGTTTATTAATACGGGCTTTTGACCATTTGTAGTACAACTTTTATCATTTGGTATGAAAAGTACGGCGATATTAATTATGCTACGTGGGAAACCATAGTGCACATGTTCTTTTTTCTGAACTTTTAGCATAAAAATGATCACCACCACAGCAGTTTTTATGGTAGAACTCAGGGGATGAAATTGAAATATGATCTGGAATCTCCATCCCACATTTATTACATTTTTACAATTTCTGTATTCAGGACAGACAGCTCAGATAATGCATAATAGAGAAGACGGACCAAACCCAAGAGATGGCGCACAAAAGATCCCTTCAGATGCACTTTCGTCAACATTAGAAGATGAGCCTAAAATTATGCAACCGACTGATGCTGTAGACGATCCAAAACCAGTAGCTCTTGATGGGGGCTGGGGATGGATGTGTGTGTTGGGGTGTTTTATCATGTCAATGCTGATGGATGGATTTGGACGGTCATACGGGGTTATTTACGTCGAAGTCAGGGACAAGTTCCAAGGTAGTGCGACCATGGCAGCTTGGATAGGGGGCGCTTTTTCAGGCTTAGGGACGGGGCTCGGTAAGTTTCTGATCATTTCTCATAAATAAAACCAGATTAAAATGACAGCAACCACCATCGGGTGAAAGCTTCACATGGTATGGTAATGGTGTGCGTCCATTCTATGGCGTGACGGACCTGACCTTACTAATGGCGTCAAAGACTCAGCTCATCATCCACAAACACGCGCACGCACACACACACACACACACACACATATGCATACATACATATATATATATATATATATATATATATATATATATATATATATATATATATATATATATATATATATATATATATATATATATATATATATGGTCAGAAAACGTGAGGTATTGTGTGCAGCCTCCGAAATTGGGAGCTGGTTTAATTTTCAGTTGTTCAAGTAACGGAGTTGACCAGTTCTGGGCATGTGAACATGATCCAATGTGCATGATTCTTTCTTGTAAGACCGATTTTACCACACATCGACATGTATCATCAGGGGGAGATTTTATCGAACATAACCATGTATTGTATTTGTGTCTTTTGTCTTGTGGAAGTACTATTGGCCATACAGCACACATTCTTCTGTAGAATTGTGACGTAGGTTGTATTAGCCCAAACAAATTTAAGGATTTTCAGCGGTTAACAACTTAAAACATGTTTCGGATCCTGTACCCGTACATGTTTCTCTGAGTAGCGGCTCCTTGTCTAAGCTAAATATTCAGCAGTGACAACCCACATAATAATGAAAAAATATATGAACGTGTCAAATGATGAAGTTTTGCTTATAAATGCAGAGCTTCAATATGAATAAAATAATGCTTGTCAAACCAAGCATAGTTACTAAGTTTGTATGGTACAAGTTCAGATAAGAATAATTTGACTAACTCCTGAACCAGTATGTACCATTTCTAGCTGGATAGCTTATCTTAGTTAAACCACCTACTTGTGCTTAATTGAAGTAGAAACAAACTGGGGCATTATATCTAGTCCCCGTGATTACAAAATCAACAGTTACAGCTAGACCACCTGTACATACCGAGAGAAATCTTTACAAGTGCTGCAAAAATGGACATCCCTGCACCAGAATTGTAAAACAAACCCCATGATGACACCTACTCCTAACTTTGAAAGTCTCTTAATAAAGCTCTTTTCGCTGCCAACCCTGGGTTAATGTCTCAACATGATGGGTAAAGTTTGTGATATGTGAGTAAATACTGTCAAATTTGAGTAATTTTCGAATTAGATTAAATGTGTACTTAGGCATGTCGGAAAAGAGTGTGAATCATTAGCTTTGAAGTCAAAAAAATGTAATCAAAATATAATTCTTTAACCAGACACAAAGTACAATTAGGCAAGCTTGTAACTGCCGCTGCTTGCTACCGATAGCCCCTTGGGGTTTAACCTCACAGAAAACATGCTAGCCTAAAATGTCTGAAAGGTGAATACTAAAACAGAATGATGCCAAAAGATAAAATTAAGTGGCAAGTCTAAAATCTCTAATATATAATTATTAAACCCAAACTTTCTGACGATCTCTGGATATGTACAGCAAAATATGTAGAAATATTTGATCAAAAGTACATCTTTGAATCCTCTTGACTCAAAGTTATGGTCAATAAATTTGGTTTTAGATGCAAAGTCCTGAAATTTAGAACAAATATGACCACTCAAATCTCCAAAATTGTGACACAAATGTATTATATCCAATAGTTTCCGAAATATTACTGTCAGGGAAAGGATAGTTAATCACGTAAAATTTAAACTCATCAATTTTGTGACAGCCTTTAATGCAAAACCTGTCATTTTGACCCGAATGTAACTATTTAATTACCCATATGTCTGTATGACTTCCCCCATGCGGACAAGTGGTTAAACAATAGTTTCACAAGGGATGCACTGTCAGTGTATGTAAACATACACTAATACTTATTCCAGCAGAAAACAACGAGCTGTGAAATAAGTCCTGTTTTCTAGAATAGTCAATTACATGACATCAACTTTGTACCATATATCCTTATATGAACAAGAGACAACAAACTCTTAAAATTACGGCGGTTTCGATTTTTGCAGGACCAGTCAGCGCTGCTCTGACAAACCGGTTTTCGGCAAGGATTGTTGTCATATGGGGAGGAGTTTTGATGGGCGTTGGTTGTATACTGACTTCTCTAGCACCGAGCCTTCAGTTCATGTTCTTCAGCTTTAGTCTTCTGGGTGGTAAGGTTGTTTGAAGCGAACGACATGGTGCAGTGGTCATACTACTGTGAGAATTGCGTTGGAAAAATAGTATTTTATGTGCTTAGAATTGGGAACTGGTTATCAAGGAAACTGGGATATATAGTGCTTGAAAGAATATTTTAGTGGAAATAGAAATGCCAGTTTATTTGGTGTGTGTGTGGGGGGGATCTAGTCCCTTTTCAAGCTCTTCGTGACAGTATGTTGTAATGCAAATTTTGTAAATATCAGACGTTTCTAAACCAATATATTAATCAATTAATTGATTAGTTAATAAATTAATTAATCAGTCAATTTAATAAATTAACACCTGAATGAAAGAATAGGCTCGTAAATTGACGAATGGGTGGATGGGTGCTTGCTTGCATGCATGGATACACAGACAGATAGACAGAAAAAGAACGAAATAAACTCAAAACTCACGTTTGAAGGATCCCTTAATGAAAAACTAGGAGACTGTGACAGTGATGTGCGCAGCTGACCTTGAATGCGTGGACTAAAGTGTTCCTGTGATCTCGAAACAACGTATTGGTCACCTGTCCCCTCGGGGGCTCCGCACCTTTCTTCAAAACTATCATTATTTTTTTTCAAGATTCAACTTTTTACACTTACGAGACTAGATAAGTTCTCACCTAGTTTGAAGAAAATCTCACATGCACGTTGGGAGAAGACGTTGGAAACAGCGAACACACACAAATTTCATAAAAAAATTGACTCGTTAAAGTCCAAGGTTGTCCAGGAGTGTACCCGTGGAATATAACTGCCCAAGCGGTTTCAGAGAAATTTTGTATAAATACGATTTTACGAAAAGAAAGAAAGAATAGATAGATAGATAGATAGATAGATAGATAGATAGATAGATAGATAGATCGATCGATATAGATGGATGGATGGATAGATAGATAGATAGATGGATGGATGGATAGATAGATAGATAGATAGATAGATAGGTAGATAGATAGATAGATAGATAGATAGATAGATAGATAGATAGATAGATAGATAGATAGATAGATAGATAGATAGATAGATAGATAGACAAACATATTATTAAATTGACAATAAAAAATTACTGGAACGCACATATATGAACAAAGTAAGTAGAGATTAACCAGGGTACATCTCCATATAATTTGATGTGAATCTGGTGGATAGCTGTGAAAAGGTTCAAATGTGAATGGCTTTTCCAACCCCATTGACTTACATACTAATCAGCAGGAATGCATGCATTAACAAATAAATACCCGATATAAAATAAATAAATAACCACCTCGTTAACAACTTGTTTCACTATTCCGCAAGGTACATTATTACCAAGTTCCAGGAGAAACTGTACGACGGTTTGGGAGAAATGAGAATTAGATTTAACACACGAACATTCATAAAATAGAAAGAGATCGTAGTGCCATCTGTTGAACAAACTAAGATCTAGAAGTATTCAGAAGAGATATTACTGGAGGGTGACTACTTGACAAAAACGTAATGGGGACCCTCACATGGTACATCCCTGCCACGTTTGAAGTAAATCTGGCAAACGCATTTTGAGAAGTCGAAAATGTAAAATTGATTGTGAACGGACGGACGGAGGATTATCTGATAAGCTTATCAGCTCAACTGACTGAAATGAGGTGCAGTCTGTTAAGCTTCAGGACATACTCTGCATATACTCAACAGAGATGACCATGAGATTAAACAAAGCAAAAATGTCAAAATCATGCATCTTGCTACACTGCTAAATGTCAAAATTGACCCCCCAAAGTATTCCAATTAAGGTACCAAATATTTGTCTGTGGCAATACTACACAAAACACAAGTTCATGTGCATCTTGTCTTTATTTCCAATGATGTCTTCCGGTTGATGTTAATGAAGGATGTATCAATGTTTTCAGTTTGTTACATTTTGTTTTATCGAAGTTTTCTCATGTAAAAAATGGTGCATATTATATGTGACACGCCAATTCCTTTTTTTTTCTCCTTAGGATTTGGATCTGCGTTGGTGTATGTACCAGGCATCGTTATTGTAGGGCAGTATTTTGACAGAAGAAGAGGAATTGCTCTTGGGATTGGGACCAGTGGTTCTGGTATAGGAGCTCTTATCTTCCCCCTTCTTCTTGAATATCTCTTTCACAAATATGGATTCTTTGGTGCAATGTTAGTTTTTGCTGGTCTCATGTTCAATAATTGCGTCAGTGGATCTCTGTTTCGACCGCTGAAATATCAACGAACAAAAGAACCAAATGCTCGCAAAATTAGTGGCGCACCAGATATATCTGATGCCGATAAAGCTTCATACCCTCAAAATAAAGATGCAAATGAAAAAGTCAACAGAGAAATACCTCCAAATAAAATCTCGAATCCAATCGAAATATGCACAGGGCACTGTTGGAATATAAATCGCTATTTGGACCTGACACTTCTGCGTGACCCCGTATTTCTGTTATTTATCTTTGGAATGGCGTTTGTCATAGGAAGCGCAGTTGCTGGTCAGTTTCTCTTCGCAGCATTAGCAAAGAATCAGGGATTGTCCGAAACATCAGCGGTGCTCATGCTGTCTTTCATGGGAGCTGGGGACATACTTGCCCGTTTCCTCTCGGGAGGTGCATTTGACTGTCGGCTCCTGCGACCCCACAGAGGGCACATGTACACTTTAGCTGGTCTGCTGAGTGCCTTGGTATGGTGTCCTGCTCCATTTTGCCACCGTTTCGTACCATTCGCTGCCGTAGCGCTGCTTCATGGATTCTTCTCGGGGACTGTTGGTGGACAGAGGGCCGTTATGTTATCAGATCTTCTTGGTGTTCAGAAGCTCGCCAGCTCTTTTGGGATAACTATGCTGTTTCAGGGAACGGCTATAATTGTTTTCCCAGTGATAGCAGGTATGTTTGCAGTGTTCACTGAAGTACATGAAAGCAAAAGCGCCATAAATTTAAAGGCATGGAACACTGTCGTTGTCAAGCACAATCCAAGATTCACCACGAGAGGTCGTAATTAGCAATTTTATCTATATTTGACTGAATACACAACTCAGTACACAGAATTCATGCGGGTTAGACATATGTATTTTCATAAGATTTTATGTTAAAGTAATATTCAATATGTTGGAACAGTTTTACAGCAGCGTTATCAATTTTACCAGAGTATTTTAACCGTATATAGCCATTTAGCACAAGAAATTTGAATTTCTAAGTACAGCAGTTTCACAGTTACATAGTTGCAAATAACAATGGAAATTAATATAAATAAACTTACCTAGCCCGCGAGCCTAAAGAACTATCTAATGAAAACCAACGTGAACCAGTTGATCTTGGCCTTACCTACAGTAATGTTCTTAGGCTGCATTGTATCGTACCAGGGCCGCCATTTTGGAGAAATTAAGGATTCAGAATTGTGACATAGGGAAAATCACAAATGAGAAGTTAGTCGTTTTGGCAGGATCGCTACTCACTTATCCTGCCAGTACTTTATTGTTGTTAATACATTTACATGCTGTTACTTTTTTTATAGCTTAAAGGTATAAACATATAAATATTAAAACAATTAGCAACATTCTGGAGCATATATTACAGCAACTAGCTTTTGTATTGGGGAATGGTTGTTTAACTTAATGTTAAACAAGTACAAGACATATTTCTTAAGCAGGCCTAGTTTTTCAGAGTAGGGAATATAAGGAGCTGGAGCTTGGTCTGTTTAGCAGGCAAGCATGAGAAAAGCATATAGTATTGGAAGAACTGCTACTGCTACTACCACTATTACTACTACTGCTGCTTATAATAATAATTATAGTAATAATAATAATAATAATAATAATAATAATAATAATAATAATAATGATAATAATAATAATAATAACAATAACAATAACAATAACAATAACAACAACAACAATAATAATAATAATAATAATAATAATAATAATAATAATAATAATAATAATAATAATGCCGATAGGAAAAAATACACCTGAATAATGGTGCAATTATCTTTTGCACTTTTTTTAACAATGATACGTACGAACATGATGATGATGACGACGACGACGACGACGACGATGATGATGATGATGATGATGATGATGATGATGATGATGATGATGATGATGATGATGATGATGGTAAACGGTAATGATAATTCTGGTGATGATTATGATGATGATGGTGTTCACGAAAATAATCAAACTAATGACATGAATTAATCAAGTACAGTGCAAAAGGCATAATGTTTTTTTACCAATGTGAAAGATTATTTTCAACATGAATATGATCGTCTTCTGCTTTAAGGTATTTTATTGGATGTATCAGGAGACTACCGAATGCCTTATTTTTTTGTTGCCATCATTGGAGTCATAGGAAGTGCACTATTTCATCTAATACACGTCTGGAAAAAACATAAGCGACGACACTCCGAGAGACGTATGACCGAAATGAATAATAACTGATTAATTAATGCAGCTGATATCTGATTTGAGATACAACTTTGTCAGTTACATGTATCAGGAACTTACATTTATTAGTCATAAATACATTTATACATTTGTGGTCTTTGATTGTATTTCCCCCTGCCTTCCTTGACACAAGCCTGATGTATGCCCGTTCTCAGTACCAAAGTGTGTATATCCCAAAAGTTAGACTTCTGTCTCTACGTTCAGATTTTGCGGCTCATTGGGTCTCATCGACACTTTTTTATGGAAGGTGGCTAGGAATACCTCCGTATTGTGATGGGATTTTTTTCAAATTTGAATCATTAAATTTGGACTGCTCTTTTGCTTGAGTTGACGCGATATGCGAACAGGTTTTTATTATTAAAAGAATAAAGAGAAAACACACACATAATACTGCCTAACGATCAGAAGTAAGAATAAAATTCTTTTATCAGAGTTATTAGACACTGGAATATATATATATATATATATATATATATATATATATATATATATATATATATATATATATATATGATGTCACAAGCAACGTGTTTCTCTTTTCGTCTCGGTCTCTGATTTTTAACC
The DNA here is from genome assembly GCA_964020975.1 of Hermodice carunculata. Taxonomy (NCBI): domain Eukaryota; kingdom Metazoa; phylum Annelida; class Polychaeta; order Eunicida; family Amphinomidae; genus Hermodice; species Hermodice carunculata. Next base: position 57,094,856 of record OZ026626.1, read on the forward strand.
TCATTGCACATTTTCCGTTTATAGCAGGCCAATAGTAGGGCCCCATACATGTAAACAATGTACATTTTTTCAGGAATTACCCCCTCCCCCCTTGAAGCTCATAAAATGTGAACAGTCAGTGCTAGATCTAGAGTGACGCAATCCCAGAAAAAAGGGGGAGCGGGGTAGATTTTTTGTCGTAGAGATCTGATTGGTATGGGTAGACTGACGTGCGTGGGTCATCCAGATTTTATCAAAGAATAAATAAGCACCAGGAAAGGTAAAGGTCCCATTATGAGATCGAGGTCAAAGTCCAAAGAGAGACTGAGTAAAATGTTAGAAACAAATGTTGGTCTGATTGGGGGGGGGGGGGGGGGGGGGGGCGCACTGGATCTTGACACAAATGAGACAGTCATTGCTTGTCTGCTAGGCTAATACATCCGGGATCGGATTAGCCATAAAGTACGAATTTACTTAAACCGCAACTAATTGGACATCGGCCTTGTTCCTCAAAGTTTGAAACTTGTGTCATTTCAAGGAAAGTAAAATGTAGGGGCGGCGGAAAATAAAGAGGTGGGCGGCGATGATACACAAATCATTTTTATGGGGCCTAGGATGTGGTTTAAGACTGACCCAGGTTTTGGCCTAGTGACCCAGATCGCTGCACTGACACATGACATTTACTCCTAATACATCTGTATGTAAGCTTTAATAAATATATTTCGAGGAGAAAATGCTACAGATCAAACGCAAAGACGAAATGGGAATCAATATGTCTCTGATACTTGAGCTATGACTGAGATTTATGGCATGACATTTTACGATTTTTTTTCTGTTTTTCTTTTTGTTAATTAATTCTAATTTTGCATATATGGGTTTCATTAAGAAAAATCAAAGCACGGAAAAGTTGTAGTTTAATAACGAACAGTTTTAGGCAAAGCTCTGCCCTCCAGAAGCATAACCCTGGAATCTAGGTTGGCTACCTGGCGTGCATTTTAGGCCTGATATATGATCATCTAAGGTCTTGTGAGGCAATGCTAAAGCTCAAGGAATCTATAGGGTACAGATGAGCAGTACAAGGAGTTATCTCTGTGATCCAGAATAAGCAGTACAGGGACATTTCTCCGTTATCCAGAGATGAGCAATGCACAGACATATCTCTGTGATCCAGTGATGAGCAGTGCACAGACATATCTCTGTGATCCAGAGATGAGCAGTACACAGACATATCTTTGTGATCCAGAGATGAGCAGTACACGAACATATCTCCGTGATCCTCATACCGTGTCACTCATCGACGTCATTTTAATTGTATATTAAATATTTTAACTCTTCATTAAATATTAAGTTGACATTATACATTGCTGCGACAAACACAGGTTGAAAATACATGTAACATGGTTGATTTCGACAAAATTGGGATAAAATGAAAAATGGCAGTTTTCAACTTTAGCAAACAAGGGGTTAGTTTCAGAAGTTGTGCACAAATATGGCAGCTGAAACACCATATTTCAGCTTATACTCAACTAGGCAGTTAAAATGACACCAATGACCACATGTTAAATAGCTGTATGGCCAGAATATTGGCAAAGTTAGCCCAAAACTTAATACCAAACCTCTTACTGTATGGTATTTTGGCGACATTTTTAACCTTTAAATTCTAATTCATACATTAAAATGACATGCACTGTATGTCAATGAAGATATTTTATGAATGCTGGTTGAAATCCAAGTGGCTGTTTTCAAAAAATAAGATGATCATTGATAGTGACGTTTTTTGCAGTATTCAGCAAACAATGGGTTAATTTGGCGTGTTGGACACACAAGTTGCAACTAAGATATCTTTTTTACAACTAAACAACCTTATGATCCAAATGGTACCTATTTAAGCTGGTTATAGTTCCAGTTAGGTGGGGTATCTCCCCATTTACAGACCCTTTTCTGCTTCAGCTGCTACAGTATGAATTTTTATAAGGGTGCTTGGATCGGAGTCCTTGTAAAAAGGTCTTCCATTTAAGTACCAGCATGCCTGCAGTTACATAGAATATGATAGGCCAATAGCTTTTCTCAGCACGTGTTGGGCACGGTAAGCCCAAAGGAAAGCTGTTGATTCAGTCCAAAATGTTGCCCTGAAACAGATAAAACAAACGAGTTTATACTTTCGTGTCTGATGAGCTGGTGTTGCATTTTCATACGGACCTATGAGGAGCTCTCACGAAACAAAGTAATCGAAACAAAAAGTTCTAACTTAGAGATCAATAGTACATGAATGATTCAGTGTGACCCAGATATGTGACCTAGTGACCTTATTTGAATGTGTCATGCAACATGAAATCTGCAAAGTGTCTGTGTTATACGCTTTATGAAATGAATCCTCAGTTCAAAGAAGTCGTATCCTGCACAGGCGCATTGTCATTGCCTTACACATTTAGATGTACATGTGGAGTTAATAATGCTGTTTGCGTACTTATTGAAAGTGACGTAAATTCAAAATGCATAAAACATCAGGTAATGGTAAGTGCTTGACAATTTGGGGGTGGGGGTGGGGTGGCGTGGGTGTTACCTGAGGTGTGTTGCAAGAAAAATGTGGTACATCCAAAAGAAATCAACAATTTAGAATAATTGCATCATCTGTTGGAAAAAATAAAATAATAAATACGACTCATCTTGCAATTTCAAAGCAATGAGCCGAGCGGTTCATAGAAAACATTTGAAGATTGTCCCTCAAGAAATCACTGAAGCATAACCTAAAGTATACGCCCGGTAGCGAATAATTAAGGGTACATCTTTACCAAGTTTGAATTGGAACTGGTGAATGGGTTTTGCAAACACTACTTAAATCTGCATGTACAGCACCAAACTCATATTAGCCGTGCAAACATATACCAAGCCGACCATTACATATTTTTAAAAGTCCTAAAACAAGCCGTAAATGACAAAATTGCCACCTGAGAACAACGTTGGTTGACACCTTGGCAAGTCATATTTGCATTCTTTGGACAGGATCCAGCACACAGCTTAGAGCTTGCATAAATATAACATATACGATCTTCAAATCAGTGTTACGGGCAAGATGTTGCTATGTGCAAATGGCACAGTTCTTTCGGTCCACGGGGAAAAAACTTGATGATATATCCTTGTTACTAGGCACCAATTTACACTCATGGGATCAATGGTTAATTGACAACGAGTTATTGATACATCTGGGTAACACTGAATGCTTCTTGTTTGGCTCAAAATGAATGTTTAAAAAGGTTGATGAACTTACTGTCAAATACCAGGAATCAAAACTATCATCGGTAGCAAATGTAAAGTTCCATGGATTCAACCTGGATCAGTCATTGTCAGTCTCAAATTTGGTGAACAATATTGTAACGGAAAACTGGCTCTTGCCTGAACATTCTTTACAGACAAGGTCAATTTCACAAATTGAAGACCCATAAAATGATGGGAAATTCCTTAGTTCCACCTTTCTTTCACCGGTCAGTTTGCAGTTGGTACACCTGAGTGTCGAAACCAGAAACGTGAAGTGCAGATTCCCCAAAAGAAACTGGCTCGTCATATACTTAGGCCCGGCACTTCAGCCCATATTGGGCCTAAAGGAGTTAAACAGTGGGTCTTCTAAGCACTCATCTACGTGCCTGTCAACTGAGACTCCTCCAATATTTTAATAACGAATGCCCTTCTTCCCTCATAGAAAGATTTGTGAGGTCCAAGGCTACCCATCGTCATAGCACCAGACATAGCCATGTAACTTTCCTAGTACTCAGAACCAATAACTGCCTAACTAAATAAAAATAGATAACTATCACAGCATAACTATAAGAAACTTAATGCAATTAGCCAATTAGTTTCTTGGAAAGCGTCTGAAAAATAATCTGCGAAAATGAAACTGCATCCCGGCAGTAACCATAAGTGAGTTAATGCAATTAGCCAATTGGTTTCATGGGAAGTGTTTGAAAATAATCCCCCAAAGGAAAAAAATTCATTCAAAAAAATAAATAAAATAAAATAAAATTAAAAACAACAACAACAGGAGTGTCACAATGAATGCATCTTATTGACATCCGCCAATGGTGCATACTCATGGTCCATCGTGTTGCAATAAACTGCATGTTTGTGCAAAACCATTAGGCCTACTATTTTCACCATAGCTCCATGACTCGCACGAAACATATAATTTAGAAAATTGGTCAAAAGTCAGAAAAAAGCGGCATCACCACCTGGTGTACAGCTTTCAAGATCGAGTCGAGCTACATTCCCAGCAAGTACCCATTGAACGAATTAAGATCCGGGGTAAACAGATAGTAACCTGATATGTTTTTTGGGGTTTTTTTGTGTGTTTTTTTTTTTTTTTTTGAGAGAGAGAGGTATAACAATGTATATTTCAAACCTTCTCCAGAAAAAAAATTTTTTTTTTTTTAGAAATCATCACGACGAGACCTGGACACGAATTATCTCAAATTTGCCAGCAATACGCATGCTACAAAGTTAGTAAGCTACTGAAAAAAGGGATGGTTCAACAATATTATCTTTAATAAGAGATCATAACAGAAAATTGCATCAACCATATCCCCCTTCAAATAGATAGCAATTCACAATTATCATGGAAGAAGTTCTTCATATTCTGAAAAGCTTAGACGTCACAAAAACCACTGATACGAATGGAAGTAGTGCTAGTTTCATTGAAGGATCACAATCTATTTGCGAATCGTTATCTGAATCATTTCATCTTTCTCTCAGACAACAAACTTTTCCCAATTCATGGAAACTGGCAAATAATACGCCATTGCACAAGATGTTGCGATGCAAGCTTCCACAATCGACAGACTTCCCTTATCTGCTGTGTCGGTAAAGTAATGGAAAAGTAATATTCAAACATGTTTCCCATTTCTTTCGTGAAAACTTACTTTTGTTCACTAAAATTCCATGTCAATTTGCTTTAATCATGCACAGACACACTTATGTATGTATGTATGTATGTATGTATGTATGTATGTATGTATGTATATATATATATATATATATATATGTATATATGTATATATATATATGTATATATATATATATATATGTATATATATATATATATGTTATGGGAATGTTCCCTGGATATGCTGTAAAATTAAGAGAATTTATTCTACCAAAATACTTAAGTTTTTCAAACCCTGAATATTGCAGTTCTTAGGATACCAGATTTGCTCATGCACGGTGACAATAAAGAATATATATGTGGGAACGATGATGTTTTTCAGATGATGTTTTTCAAAGTCCATCCTAACTTCCTTCAAGAATCGGAATATTTAGGGAATAAATGTATCCATCTGGTTTGAATGTTGCATACAAGACTCAAAATTGGGTTTACTGATATGCCTACCGTTTTTTGTACAATAGCTTTGCTTGCAAATGTACGGCCACCAAATAAGTACCATGGTAAAATTTACAGACCAAGTACCTAGATAATGTTCAGTGTACCTTCATTGCTAATTTAGAACTCTGAGAGAGAAATACATATGGCTGTGCCATAGATAAGTCTTTGGCTGTGGCAAGTGACGCTTGATTTCCAAAACAGTAGTTTTGCAACCCTATATTCGACGAGTTGACAATTTGATTGTACCGCCTGTGGTGTCAATCTTCATGTTAGTTTGTTCAATTAAGTACACTTTTACATCTTAAATGTTACCAGTCATGTTGATGACTGAGTACAGGGTCTGGGGCAAAGCCATTCATATGTGTCTGTAATGTGGAGGTACAGAGACTGGTTTGCCACAACCTAGGTTCTGCAGTAAGCGGGTTTAACTTTCACCCCAGAGTCTATATCGACACGTGTATGTTAAAATATAAGTACCTTTGAAGTTTACTTCCAATTTCCCTCTGCCATATTCGTTTAGGTAAACCAAATTATGATTTTTTTTATCTTTTAAGCCCCATCGCCTCCCCCTCCTTTTTTTGGGGGGGGGGGGGGTGGTGTCTCTGAAGAAAAGTGCAGCCAACTAGACTTACCTCAGCAAAGGAAGGTTTGGGTAATGATGGTGAGAAACCAACTGTGGACGATATCTTTCCTTGTGTGAAGAAATTATTATTATTATTATTATTATTATTATTATTATTATTATTATTATTATTACTATTATTATTATTATTATTATTATTATTATTATTATTATTATTATTATTATTATTATTATTATTATTATTATTATTATTACCAGTATAATCAGTATAGTAGTAATAACAGTAGTAGTGATAGTAGAATCAGCAGTAGAAGCAATACTTCTAGCACAATATTTACTTCTTTCCTTATGCTTGCCTGCTGAACAGACCAAGCTCCACCTCCGTGTATTGCCACTGTGAAAAACTTGGTCTGCTTGAGAAATATACCTTGTACATGTGTGACATACAGATTGACAGCCATTCTCCCATAATAAAGGTTACCATTATAGGTGTTCCACTGCAAGGCCATCCTGTTCAAACGTGTGTCATTAGAGAATGCAACTTTAGGAACTACTTTTTTTCAAATCTGAAGAGATGGCAGTTTAAAATTCTTGCTGCGCAAAGAAAGCATCAAGATATACGTACATTCTGTCGTTTTTCTCAAATCCGGACTGATGTTTGGAATTTAAGTGCCACATGTACAATCATCATATGTTCCTAAACCAATTTGTGAACTTTTGCTTGTGTGTAACTTTTCAAGATTAAAAATATACTTTTACGTACCGACCTTAGAACCACTGGATTTTGCACATTTGATAGAGAAATTAAAAAAATCTAAAATACCCCCGGTCGTCTCCAACGCACTAAACCACTGCAACTGGCCAAGGGGAAAACTGGATGCACCAATACGCAGTAAGCATATTAATTTCCCGCTACAACGCACGGGTTTGACGCCTGGCGATCACGGGGGACGTGCGGGTCGCATCATTGTCACAAACAACTCATTTGTCACGAAATTAGCATTTTGTTGAGAAATTTAAGTTCACAAATGCCAAACTGGTATTCTTCGAGTGCTTCCCGAGCCATATATACGAAAAACTTCCATATCATTTTAATAGGTATTCTGTATTTCCAAAATATGAGTAATATCCCACTTGTCCCCACAGGTACCGACCCGTATCTCGCTATATCTCACCTAGCGAGACTAAGCAATCAGGTATGCTTTTTTTTTGGGGGGGGGGGGACTTAATACGCATATCTCCTATTGTGCTTAATTGAGACCTTCGATCTCAACATCACGGGTAAATGAGCTCCCTTGATCTGTCCTACGCTGAAATGTTTCCGGTCGGAGCTCATTTCGCCATTGATCTTCCTGCCAAGAAGACACTTAATGTGTTTATCCCCAAGGAAAATACACACTGTATTCATTACGATGTAGTCACACAGCTTAAGCTGCTGTTTCAGGTTTTCTGTAGAGCATATGTTTTACTTGTTATATTGCCTGTTAATACACTCACCAAGCTAACTCGTGTATGCGCAGTTGCCTTAATTTTAAGTGTTATCTGCGACTTAAATCTTTTCTCGAGTCCTGCTCCACGGTGGCAACTACTGCCAGGGGGAGTCCCAGCTTCTGTATCTCAGTGTTCCAGCATATGGCTAATATTCCAAAATATTCATACCGGTAAACTATATAAAAGTAACAGCATTTCAAATTTTTCACAAAATAATGTACTGGCATGGTAACTTAGTGAGTAGAGGTGCTGTCAAATGTCCACCTTTTGATTTTGCATATATAATAATCCTTAATACTAAATTTGACAAAAAGGCTACCCTGACACGAAAAAGTTCTACCCCAAAAATATTACAATTGCTACTTGGACAATGTTTGACAATGACAGTGGTCCAGTTGTGGAAAATCACAGTGCATTTGCTTACAAGTACTTTTGTGAGCAATGCAGACGTATCTGCCATCACTGGAACTGCAATTATAGCCACTCCCTGAAACAACAGTGTTATACCAAAAGAGCTGGCCAGTTTGTGAACACCAAGAAGATCCAATTACATAAATGCCATCTGTCAGCGGTCGACAGAGGGCTCCACTAACGCAATTATTGAACATGAGCCCACGAAACACTAACATGGTGCCAAAAAAAATCCATATTTGTGAAAAAGATATTTAAGTAGAATATCTTTTTCAAATGGAAGACGAGAATTCCAATACCAGAACCGCTTGTCCCGATTCCAAGAGCAATTCCTTTTCTTTTGTCAAAATACTGCCCTGGTACGAATACCAACGCAGATCCAAAAGCTAAGAAAAATATAAATTGGTGAATCACAATGCGCATAACTTAATATATGAGAGCAGCTCCAAGCTGTTGAACAACAAATTGCAACAAATTCAAAACGATGATGCATCTTGAACTTAATACCTGCCGGGAGGCATTATTGAAAATAAAGAAAACAATACACACGAATTTGTGTTTGGAATTTTCGCAAAAAATATTTTTGTAACCTTAACTAGAATATGTTTGGGGCGAATTTCGACGTTCAGCAATGTGTCAAGATGTATAATTTCTACTTTAATATTTGCTTTGCGTGATCTCTATAGTAATCTCTTTCATGCACACTAGTATACAGAGCATAATGAAATTGTACTGAAATGTCCTTAACCGTTACAGCTTGCATCTCGTTTTTCCGTTCAGCTGAAGTTCAGCCTTATCATATGGCCGTCTCTGTGTCCGTATGTATATATGTAATTCTACGTTTTTCACATCTCAAAATCGTTTGCCAGGTCCACTTCAAGCTTGGTGGAAATGCACTCTGAATGGTGCTTGTTGAAATGATCAGGCTCCAACTAATTGGAAGTAACTTGTTGGACATGTACCTTGTGTAGGTTCTTGCTCCTTTCGTGCCAATGGATGAGTTCAAATTATTATTATTATTATTATTATTATTATTATTATTATTATTATTATTATTATTATTATTATTATTATTATTATTATTATTATTATTATTACGTAAAATCTTTTACAGTTTTTTGTCCCACAACGCATGGCCAATTACTTTAAAATTGCACTGGCACACTTCAAAAGACCCCTAGACTGTAATGTTTTCAAATAGCAGCGCTGCACTATTTTCATTTTTTCAAAATGAAAATTACTGTGTTTTCGTTATTTTCAACTTCCTACAAAACGCATGCTGGATTCTCTTCAAGCTTGGTGTGAATTTATCTGGTGTCTTATGCATAAAGCCTTTGATAAAGTAAACAGTAATGATTTCTCAAAGAGAGGCGACTTTGATATTTATTCCAAAGTCACACGATCACTTTAGCCAGTGTGTTTAGGTTCAGCTGTGCACGGGACTGTCCCAGTCTTTAGTTTTATTCATATCTTCTTTGTTTTTCTATCCATCTCTCTATCCATCCATGCATGCATCCATGCAACCATCTATCTACGTAAATATTCTACCCTCCATCCATAAATTTTATCATTCATTCGTTATTTATTTATTTATTAACTTATCTATTTATTTTATTTAGTTATTTATGTATTTATTTATTTATTCATATTTGAAGTATTGGTTTCGAAAAATCTATTAATGAAATTTAGAATGACAATATGCTCTCCTGTTCTTCGTTAAGTATCACATATTCCAGTTCTTTTACACCCAGTTCTGATTTCTAAGTGGATAAAATAATGTTTTCCATTGCAGATGTCACAGTGGAGTGCGATGCACCATGTCCTTCACCACAAACAACTGCGCAACCTTATCACCCAGAAGACTAAAGCCGAAGAACATGAACTGAAGGCTTGGTGCAAGGGAGGTCAGTATACAACCAACGCCCATCAAAACTCATCCGCATATTACAACAATCCTTGCCGAAAACCGGTTCGTCAGAGCAGCACTGACTGGTCCTGCAAAATTTGAAACTGTCGTTATCCATGAAGAAGTTTGCTGCTTCATATTAATATAAGGAAATATATGGTAAAAAGTTGGTGTTGTGCAATCAACTATTTTAGAAAGCAGTCCGTATTTCCTTGGTGAAAGTAATACCTAAATTAATATATTTTGTCATTTTAAGGTGTGAATTATACCAGCTTTAAATTGACATATTTCCTCAATAGTCAGCGCACAATTACATCTAGTATCAGACAATTTGTTTCAGTGACGAACCTGTAACATGGATGGAATACTCGCTTTGAGTTGACTAAACATGACACGTTTCCAAGTGCCCTAGTTAATAGTTTAGGCGAATTGGGTATATGCACAATCATTGCAACGGAGGCACTGAGACCAGAATAAAACATTTTTACAGTGTAGAATATTTTATCAGATATTAAGCCTACTGCCTTCCCACATGGTTTTCTCTGAATTATCAAGAGGGGCAGTAGTTGCACTTTGTTGCGTGGGTTTTGTGACTTCCCCACTTTCACTTTCAGTTCAACTGGTCGATAGACCCATGTGCAGCAGACAAACCAGAAACTACTATCATTCCAAAGCGTATTGTTTAAAACACACATTTGGCCAAGAGCTGCAGGTAATTTTTATAAACTTTACCGAATATTTCAATTTGTTTGGTTTTAGTGGTGAGAGATTGCCAGCTTGCCAAAATGAAATTCCAGTTATGTCATCATCAAGGATTAAATTAAGTGATCATTTCAATGATAATGGCCTTGCAGCATGAATTAATTTGGGGTCCAGGGCTTACAAATAAGGCAACTGCCTTATCATTGCATGTGCATGCCTTTCAGGGTAATCTGCTGGACCAGCCCCCAAGCCTCCCATGAAGCACAGAAACCCTGACAGCGATATAATATGCTGTCAGCATTTGCATGGTAGATGCTCATTTCTAAAAAATCCAATGCCAAATGGTGTAATTTGTCTAACTGTAAGTCCTGGAGAGAGGGGTTAATCTACCAGTTAAATTCCATTAAAAGGATATGCATTACAACCATGTCCTCACACTTGCTATAATAATTGTATGTCTATATAGAGCGCTGAAATAAAAATAGGGCTGGTTCAAAATGGTATGGGGGATCCCTAAAATATCTTTTTAGCGCAAAAAGTGTGGGTGACTACATTCCTGAATACCACCAGTCCAAATCATAAATATAACTGAATGTCTCTTTTTAAACAAATAAATTGCCGAAATGAACATTGCCAAGAAACATCATGGTTGATTGCAACATAATAAATGGGAAAGAGAAAAAATTTTGCAAGCTAACAAATATGGCAACTGAAACACCACATTTCAAATTATACTGAAATAGACAATTAAAATGACACTGATGGTCACATATTCAATAGCTGTATGGACAGAATATTGACAAAGTTACTCCAAAGTTACCCCCAACGCCTTATGATATTTATAGTAATTTAAGTACACTTTAAGCTTTAAATTATCATTCTTTCCATACAAACACATGAAATACATTGATAAAGGTCTCTAACAGCAAGTACAAAGACATGATGAATGCTGGTTGAAATTCACGCGGCTGTTTTCTAGAATTAAGATGATGATTGAAAGTGATGACTTTGGAGGGCAATATCTAGCAAACAGGGGTTTCATTTGGCGTTTTGGACACAAACACTGCAACATCATGTTTCAAAAACTTAACACCCCTACGGTCCACATAGTACCAATTTTTGCTTGTTATACCTCAGAGAGGGTGTCTTCTTTTTAGAACTCATGTTGAGCTTCAGCCCCTGAACTATTGTGAAAAATATTGTTAAAGAAGATGTCTGTATTGTGATGTCATAAATACATAGTACATACGTTCGTTTAAATCTCGGATGGTCCGTCACATTACAGTGGAATTGGTCTTGCATTGAAGATGCATGAATAATGGAATTACGTTAATGTCACGCGCCCATTTGTTATTAATCATGAAAAATGACCAGCAGTACAAACGATAGACCCCTGCCGGTTATGACTTACCAAGCCCTGTCCCAGAGCCTGAGAAAGCCTTATCCAAGCTGCCATGGTTGCACTCCCTTGAAATGTGTCCTTGAATTCGACATAGATGACTTCTTATGACCGTCCAAATTCGCCCATCAGCATGGCCATGATAAAACACCCCAGCACACACACGTTCATCCCCAACCCTGGTTTGGGTTCACATGTGTCTATGTTATCAGCCGCTTGCATAATTTTAGGCTCATCTTCTACTGTTGACAAAAATACATCTGAAGGGATCGTCTGTGCTTTATCTCTTGGCTTTAGCACGTATTTTTCATTATGCATTGTTTGACTTATCTTTTCTGACAAACATTATATGAAGTTTCTTGGTTTATTTGGGGAGGGGTTGGTGATTCGAGAGATCACATTTCGATTTTTCATTCACCCCGTCAGTTCTATCATAAACTCTGCTGTGGTGGTGATCATTTGTTTTTGTGGACAAATTCAGACATTGTCGTACCTACAGCAACACTGAAAAAAGAACATGAGCATTACAAATCTGGCAGATGGCTCCCTACGTAACATGATTAATGTCGACTTTCTTTTCAGATCAAATGATAAAATTCATACTACAAATGGCCAAATGCCTATATTGAAAGTTTATTTCATAGTAGTTTATTCTACAATTAGTACGAAAATCTGCATCATGGGATATATAATTTTTACTGCTATTGCCATCTGATTGTGTTATTTAGAGTTCGTAGCACAATCGTGCCGTAATAAGGTGTTGTTATACATAGTGCCAATACTAAAGTAAAACTCTAAAAGGCAGTCATAGCCTTGGATGTTTGCATATTTTATGATTTGATACTTTACTTGAAGGCAGTACAAGATATATTTCATAAATGAAGTGTATCGGACCTACATAATAATTGCAGAGGCATCTTGTCGTATACAAGCCAATATTTAAGGAAGCACATTTTCTTGATTAGTCTCATTTAAAAAAATTATAGTTGTTCCTATTAATACAATTGATCTGACATTGGGGCCTCTGGTGTAATATGTATATATCTGTGTTAACACATGATGATACGCTAATATTTGGTCAAACTGAATATTACTTACTTGATACTTTGATACTTAATTGCATAAACCCCTCAAAACCGTCGGGCAGGGCTGTCGATCTCTCTTAAAGTTGTCAGTAGAGGTGGCAGAGACAGGTGTTTCCGGTAGACTGTTCCACGAAGACATGACGCTGTGGGAGAAAAAAATTCTTTGGAATTCTATTCATGCATAGGGTGTGGTTAGTTTTTTTACTTTGCCCTCTTAGTTGTCTCTTAGGGTGCTTAAAAGTGCTTGGGCCTGTCTTATAATAATTGCGCAAATACTTGCACGTTTCACACAAATCAATTTGCTACCCCCTGTCCTGTAAAGTCTCCAGCTCAAGATGCTGGTTAAAGAGTTTGACACACCTCCAATGGACTTTCGCTAATATATTAATATCTTTTTGTAGCCATGGGTTCCACACTGGAGACCCATACTCTAAAATTAGCCTGGTAATTGACTTATAAAGTATTGAATTATTTCTGCTGTCATACCAGTAAAGCATCTTCTACATTTACAATGTAACAACACCAATGTGAAAATTCAAGCTGTAGTACTGGGACGTACCTCGAAAACATATAGGAAATTGGTTTACTCTGACCCCACATTGATTTCCCTTGCCCCCAGTGTTCCCTTTGTACCATGAGGCATGAGGTGTGTTGTATGCTTGACCTCTTTGTGTGCTGCAACAGTAATTTTGGCCTGTGCATAAATAAAATCTGATAATGATATAGTTGAATAATTTCTACCATATTTGATGACAGGTGACGTGGCCGCTACAAAAGATAGAAAATATGTTACATTATTTCACAAATCAGGAACATGATAACATATTGTGCACCCACTGACACATCCCCCCAGACACGCGAGATCCAGTGATGGTCAGATGAGGGGAAAGATTTGCTTGAAGGCAAATTTGTCATCTATTGATGTTCCTCATGCAAAATTACCTAACTGTAGATAAACCTTCAGTGCAAAGAAATATAAAATATACAATAGAGCCTTGGCGAGTACTCAGGCAAATTGCCAAATATGTTGGGTATCTAAGTCGAGATATAGTTTCCTGTCAAATTGGACCTAACTACAATAATTCTATGACATAACATACACTTCTCAACAAATAGTCATTTATGCATTTTGTCCATCATCTTATTTTTCCTTTATCATCGCTCATAGTACATGCAATTTAGGTATTAACTTTTTTCTTACGGAATAAAATCATCTTAAATGCATTCTTTCTTATCTATTAACTAGGGCTCTGTCGGGTAGTGATTTTTAATATCCGAGTACTTCCTAGATGGCTATCAAAATACCCGGATGCCCATAATTGCAAGTATTACCAGCCACATTGTATAATCTGTTAGCGCAAATGAAAAATCGGAGTGCCACACTTTGGAACTTATTAAGTTTATCCCTGTCGCGATGCATTACATGTAAAGGGCATTATTTATTTATCCTCTATATACAGAATATTATAACACACATATATATATATATAATACCGAAGATTCCATGAAAAGTAGCTGCCAATTCGGGTACACATATTAAGTTCAGGGTTTTTATCTATTTATCTTTATTGATTGGTTTTGTTTTTATTCAGTTAGTTATTCTCTCTACATATTACATAATGTATATACATTATATATGTATATATATATATATATATATATATATATATATATATATATATATATATATATATATATATATATATATATATATATATAAATGACCCCGACCTTTAACCTTTAGAGGTCACATATAAATTGCAAAAATGTACCATGTTACATTGTCCACAATGAAAGTCCAACATTAACCAAATCAGAAGAAAGTAAAGTATAGACCCATAACTTTTATATGGATTGCGAAACAAGCCAAGCCTATATTAATCACTCTCCATGGCACAGATGATAGTGTATATTTTCCTACCTACTTGTTTGGTCAAGGAAACTAAAGGACTCGGAGAAACCACCGTGCACAGTCAGAGTGGTCGGAACTCTTTCCACTTGGTTCCCTGGCTGTGAGTCAAACCGGGGCTGCAGAGGTGAAAGGTGAGCAAATTTTAGCTCTGCCAACCATGCACCCTACGATGATCAGATGAAAATTGACCAAGTTATGGCAAGATGAATCTTTCAAGGGGCCAAATGACCTTGACCTTTGCTCTGTAGAGGTTACAAAGTTCTTACAAAATTGTGCAGTGTTGCAATACCTACAATTTGAGTCCAACATGATTAGAATTGGATAGAAATTTGCCGAGTTATGGCTGGATGAAAATTTCAAAGGTCCAAATGACGTTGACCTTTGACCTTTAGAGGTCAGATGCAAGTTACCAAAATGCAGTGTTACCATAGCTACAATTTGAGTCCAACATGATTAAAATTGGATATAAAATGACCAAGTTATGGCTAGAAGAAAGCCACCATCAAAAGTGGCCTTTGACCTTGAAATGGCCTTTGCCCTTGAGATGACTTCTACCTGAAATGAACCTTGAAAACAGAATGAAATTTTGACCTTAAATTGACCTTTGACTTTGACATGACATTGACATTTGAAATGACCTTTGCCTTGCTGTGATCGAACTCCTACATACTCGGAACCACATTTACTATAGTATATAAGATATTGAAGATTTAAAATGTTAATGAACCCGTATTTGCATAATTTTGAAAAGCATGACCTCTCATTATAAAAAGGCCAGATTTCATCTACAGAAGTATAATTGTGCCAAGTTTGGAGGTTCTATCTATAATAGTCTCCGAGAAAAAGGGCGGGCAAACTTGCTGGTAAAGAAGAAAGAAAGGAGAAAGAAAGAAAAAAAAGAATTTCAGGCAAAACGGTATGTCTGTGTTGGCACACAGATATAATGACTTACAGTAAGACAAGTTTATAGACAAGAACTGGATTCAAGGCTGGTGCATGCAGGGAGAACAAGTGACGATTTTCATGATGCCAACATATGGGACATAAATGTAGGAAAGGCAGATGAGCTACTGTGAGCAGTGCTTCTACAGCTCATAGTTCTGTCTTAGATAAATGTATAAATGAAATATGACCAATCGTTACAAACAGAATAAGAATATTACAGAAAAAGCAAACAAGCAAACAAACAAACAGCCACCAGATCCTGCTCTGGCAAATCCAGAAGTTAGGTGCCTGCAAGAGATGCGTGATAAGTATGTTTTTACACCTGCTGATAAAGCATCCAATAATATTATTGTCATATGCAAACAGTTTTATTAAAAAGTTCTGATTGATGAATACCTGTTGACCAACTCAACTTCTCAGACATATGAAAACGTAAATGAATCATTGGATGTAATTTTGAACAAACTTCAACAATTTTTATCTTCATTTAGCCTGAAATTTTCTGATGCATATGCCCATCTACCCAGCCTTTACTCACTTCCAAAACCGCATAAAAATCCATATAATTTCCAATTCATAGCAGCTTCTTAATTTTGATCGAATGAAGAATTGTCAGTTTTGTTGTCTAAAAGCTTGAATTTTGGTTTAGCTACTGTGGTCATAATAAAATATCTTTGGTTTTAACACATTTGGAATTTTATCTTATTCTTAGATCTTGTTGGAGCAGTTGAATTGTACTAATAATCATTTGAGACAGATTTCTTCTTGGAGTTTCCACTTTATACTTAACTGTTCCTCATTCTGATTTGAAAGAATGCACCAAGTCTCTCATACAAGAAACATATGAGAAAAATAATTTTCAAAGAATGATCATATCTTATAAAGGTGTGTACTTTGGTAATTATTTGAAGGATGGCCAATCTGCATTTGAATGTGATCAGTTTGTTGAGTTAAACTTTTTGATTGATAGAATGCACAGTATTTGCGTCTTTTTGCCCAGAACAACTTCCTAGTAGTCATTACCCTATTCCGCAGTCAGAACTCTTTACTCTCCATAAGCTAACCTGGTACTGTCTAACTTATATACATATGGAATTACTGCTGTTCATATTGCATACGTTCCTCTGTAAAATTTTGACATAGGCTGTATCAGCCCAAATAAATTAAAGGGTCTTCAGCGGGTAACTACTCAACATGTTTCGGAGTCTATTACCAATACATGTCTCTCTGAGTAACGGCTCCTTGTCTAAGTTTTTCAATTTTTGGGATTGCATCTATAAACAGACAACTGGTATTCCAGTGGATGCCAAATTCTAGTATATTTATTCATATCTATTGTACTATAAGTTTCTTGTAAAGCTGTCAAAGGGAAAGAAATTTCACAATAAATGTTTTAAATTGACATTAAGATATAGTGATGACCTAATAAGCATCAATAATAAATACTTTTGAGAATATATATCCACAAATATAATCAGATGAATTGAATTAAGAGAATGACCTAGAATGTTCATTTTAGACATAATGATGTGCATTATTCTAGACATAATGATGTGTAATAATAACAGTGAATTGAAGTTTAAATTATATGACAAACATGATTTTGAATTGAAGATGGTAAGCTACCCTCATATGGATAGTAATATTCCACTCAGGCCAGCTAATGGTGTCTGTGTGTCAAGGTTCTTGCTTTTCTAAAGTATGCACTGATTTTGACAACTTTGTCTCCTGCAGTTGACTGCTATTCCAAAACCTTTTGAAACAGAGATATTAAAAAATTAAATTAAAAAACAATCGTTTCTGAAGTTTCTGGGTAAAAATGAAAATTTATTATTTAGATATCCAGTGGATTGGAGATGTTATATAAATGCTGTAGTATATATGTAAATATGTTAATTGTAACCAATATTTTGTACAATGTGTGGATGAGGCAAGGTGTTTCTTAAAGTTGAGAGTTGCTGGCATTATATTGATTTAAACTACTACTAACTTTTATTGGTACCTGTCTCAAGTCAGGAGATAATTTTTTTCCTTTATGCTGCATTCTGTATTCATTGACCTATATACAAAAAATATAAAATTGTTGGAATGTCTACCTTGAACTTCTGGATTTTGACATGGCTTGTTTGATGACTGAAGAATTTTGATTATTGAAATGTCGTACTGCAATTCCTAGTGTTTAAGGAAATGTGTAATAAATTGAAAGTCCCCAGATAAATAAATTGAAATGTGGGAATTGCAATACTGTTTCTAACACAGAATTTTGAAATGACTAAAGAAATTTGACAATCATGGGCATATCCTGAACCAGAGGCCTGTAGAAGGTAACTACAAACACTTTAAATTTATCAATACGAAGCTGAACCCAAAGCAACCCCGTATCTGTACTCGATTGATCTATGAGTTAGTAACTAATATAGTCCTTAACATAAATAGCTACTCTGGCCCTGTGACTATTCATGTCATATCTCAGTGGTTAATAAAACCCTGTAATTCAAACATCTGCATTTGGTATGGCAGCATCAGATTTGGTTTCATTTAAACAGATAATATTCTCATGTCTTCATGGAGACACATGCTGTGCATTTCGTTCAACTTATTGTTAGCTTTAAGACTATTTCCTTTTAAATGTAGAATGTAAAGAAAGTTTGAAAGGGAGGGTCGCAGGTTAGGATGAAGGTCGCCACAAAGAGTTAACAGCAATTTTCCAAGAACAAAAGTACTCAGAGTTACACGACGTTTTGTTCGACGTGGAAAGCTATACATGCCAAGTACTGCCTGGAGCAAGGCAGTGGCTACATCATGCAATAAAAAGTGTGATTAATTGGGAGTTCTGAGCTTGCATATCTTTGCAGGAGTGGTCACACACATGCAACGCAGCGCCAGTAGTAAAATGAAGGAATTGAAAATTGCGTGTAAGTGCACATATATTGCAAATCGAACTTGGAGCATACCAAGATACCGTAAACTGTGTAATAATTCTAACATTGAGGATGAAAAACATTTAATATTAGACTGCCCAAGCTTTAAACCAGAAAATAATGTTCTCTTTCAGGAACTGCATAGCTTCACTTCCTTCGACCCCTTCAATGACCATGATAGATTTACATTCATTTTGTCATATAATCAGGGTAATATTCAAGTTTTGAAGCTTCTTGTGGAGTTTGTAAGCCAGATTGTAACCAAGCGTACCCAATTACTGTCAGGCTGTTCTTAAATCGCTGGTACTATTTTAAGCCTGACAATTGCTTAGTTTTGCTTTGCTGTGTATAGGTTATTGCATGGTATAAAAGTGTTATCAAAAGCATGATTCCTGAGTGGCAACGAGGGAATTATATTTCATGGCACTTGGAAGCCATGTGATAAGGTATATAACAATCTAATCCATCTCGAATATATCAGAATCAGGTATCGGATGGGGTTGTTGTGAATGCCTGGTTCTCAGTTAGCATGGTCAGAGGGATAAGCCATGGATGCCTGATACCATTGACAATAGGTCTGATAAATTCCCCACTACGTAGTGACCTCGCTGGCTGAGGACAAGGCAAGGGGCGCATTAGAGAACAGATCATGGAATAGAACAGACGCATCCTAGGAGGGATTCATAGTATTTATCTATGATCAGCGCCATAATATTACATATCTGAGGATGGATCTTGGAGGTAACTTGTAGCATGGTTGAATACAGTGCGAGCACAACAGAGTTATTAACTCAATCCGCTACTTGGTCCATGATAAACTGTTTTAATCAAAAGGACAGTGTGCAACAACAGTTATAGTTATACACACTTTTACTGAAGTCATCCCAGCCTTTTATTTTATGAAAAATATTGTGATATTTTGCTGGTCTACCATGGGGTGAGGGGACCAGTGCGAGGGCTCAACTGAGCTATTTCACTGGCCCATCTCATCAACGGAGACCCAGTATACGTGTTACAGATCAGTATGGCACGATGGTATCTTTAACAATGGACAGTGCGCCGCTCCAATACACAATACAATACAAGTCTTCTTTAGTATCGGGAAAGAGTACAACATTTGAAACGTTAGCTCACAAGAGCTAGTCAGTCCGACATTAAAATAAATAAAACCATAACTTGAATAAAAGGGAAAAGTAAAATTTTAGCATATAACTAAAAGTAACGACCACGAGATGAAATCGCAATAGGTTAAAAAAAACAAATATAACAGGACAGGTATAATAGATTAGGCAATGTAACTAAAAATGATGGCCATGGTACAAAATCATGGAGAGGGGAAATAATCAATTGATAAGGCCAAAGGGAAATGAAATAGGTTTACTAGGAATATACTCGGTGTGGCTGACGTCGCACAAAACCAACCATTGATGGGGAACAGTGTGACGTCAGTCAGACCAAGGGCAGTAGTTGGGGAAACATTATGCTCCGCACGTGGTGCATCTACAGGGATCCTCAAATCCACCCCAAGTTTTAATCAGTCTTTTGAATACCCCACACTTGGGGCAAGTGCTGAGGTCAGCAGACAAGCTGTTCCAAAGCTTGGGTGGCAGATAAGTAAAAGAATGTAAGCCATCTTTAGTTTATTTGAAGCATGGCTGATGAAGACTTCAGCTATGTGTAATTGAATTCAGCATTATGTTCGTTATTTTAGTAATATTATAAGTTGTGTTCATGTGAACTGTATTCAGATGCATTTTATTTTATCCTCGTTTGCAGGGGTTTAATAATAATAATAATAATAATAATAATAATAATAATAATAATAATAATAATAATAATAATAATAATAATAATGATGATGATAATAATGATGATGATGATGATGATGATGATGATGATGATGATGATGATGATAATAATAATAATAATTATGCATGTTGTGTATACTCAGACTGTTTCTTTGTCTAGTTTTTGGACTGAGGATACGGTATTCCCAGCAACGTGCATTGTTTTAATTACTTTATTTATATTTAATTGTAGCTGTTGGCACGAGAGGGCAGCAGCTGCTACTCATGAAAAGAAAAAAAAAACTTTTTAGAAGTCTGACAGTTTCCCGAGTGTTTAGGTTATTTGCCACGTGTGGCTCGGTTGGTCTTTGCAAAACTTTATTTATTTATTTATTCATTTATCTATTTATTTATTTATTTATTTATTTATTTATTTATTTATTTATTTATTTATTTATTTATTTATTTATTAATTTATCTATTCATTTATAGTTTATTATTTGTGTTCTGTATGTCTCTGTCTGCATGACACATATATAGATGTATCAGACGATGCACTAAAATGTTGAATCATGATGCAAAACGTTGCGAGCAAAGATTTGCATGCCAAACAAAACATTGTATAACTTGGCCTTAAGACTTTTAGTGAACAGGTATAAACAGAATAAACATATATAGTTTACCTACGTAATTAAAATTGGTTGTAAACCCTGAGCTTAAGCTATATTTTGAATATTGAAAATAAATGAATCTGGGTTTCAAGTCATCCAAGATACAATTGTGATATAATAATGCTAGCATTCAGATAGGATAAAATTAACAACCCAGGACGAACCGACTGTATCAACATTTTGAAAATAACACATTAACAGTGTTATGCAGTGTTGCAAAATTTCCATTCCTCATCATCATCCCATTCCCTTTCTTTCCTTAAGATCCGTCAGTGCAATGCCAAGCTTGGTTACACAAATAGGTGAAGGGGTACAAAAGTCTGGTAGCATAAAATAAGCAAACTATTAAAAGTGGGGGAGGTCTCTGTTGTCGCACATGCAACTAACTAACTTAGGAAGATATCTAAACAAGAAATTTAGTTGAAAGCACATGGCTAAAAAAAGGCAATAATAAGCCTACATTCGTGGCCTCGGATGTTCAACAAAGGGCAGTGTGTCAGGTAACCATGTATTGATGACAAAACGAAAAAAAAGAATACAGAAAACACTAGACGTTACGTGCACGAGCGTGAACAATACTAGACCAAGTGCAATATGTCAACGATGTGTGAGACAAGTTGACCTAATATACTCCACTTGTCCGTTTGTCGACACTAGGCGAAAAAAAATATTCGACACTAAAATAATGGCATATACAATTATGATGTAAGTCGTAACAGGCTGGGTCATGTCATTACTGAGTGGGAACCCAAACAGCCTTAGATTGAAATGTATGTAGAGAACCGCACAACGTATGAGTCCTAGAATACAGAGTATGCAATAATGAATTGATCTAAAAAAACTAGCTCAATAGGCAATGGAAATACGCCATAAATCTGCTTCAATAATAGTTACTGGATATGTGACCAAAGTTATGCAACAAAAATATACAGTACAAACATTTAAAATATTTTAAGGTAAGGTAACTCTGATTATTTCGGTAAGGTAAGCAAGTGTTCAGAGTTAAATCAGTTTCTGGTAATAAATATATATCCGTCGAGCTGGGCAGAACAATATAGTATCTGGTCAGAATGAAAAAAAAAGTCAGGTTAAGGCTCAAAATGCGAGTGTGACAAGACTGTACAAACTCACATTTAAGAAAATTTGTCCAGATCGCACTTTTGTTTGATTTCACTTGTTCTTAGCACTGGGTTATCGGGCGCGAGACGATTCTTGATCAGTACTCTTCTTTTCCATCCAATATAGTGGTTTTAGATGTGTCAAAGACATTTGACAGAGTTTGGTATACATGCCTCTTATATATATAAATAAATATATATATATATATATATATATATATGTGTATATATATATGTATATATATATATATATGTATATATATATATATATATATATATATATATATATATATATATATATATATATATATATATATATATATATATATATATATATATAACTTAGAACGGTATGGTGTCAGACACCCACTTTCATATTGGATTAAGTCTTATCTTACAAACAGAAAACCAAGGGTGGTTGTAGACGGGGCGTCGTCAAACTGAGTAAGGATTCAGTCGGGAGTACCTCAGGGGAACGTTTTGGGACCGTTGCTGTGTTTACTATTTATTAATGACTTGGTTACCGATATTTTTCATCTTTTTTTTTCGGTGCAGACGACACATAACTTATGGAGAGTATAGAAAATTCGTAAGCAACGGCTATTAGTCAGAACGAAAACTTGTTGGTAGTTCAATAATGGGGTAAAATCAAAAATGGATTTTAATCCTGATAAAACAGAGGAAATAATCATATATAAGAAAGCAAATAAGACCAACCATCCAAGGTTTTTTTTTTTTTTGTAAAACAATCAATACAGTTTAAAAGCCTCGGCCTAAGCCTTACTCATAATCTATTGCGGGAGCGTCGTGTTGGTTTAAACATATTTTTATTTCTGAAAAATTAAAAAAAACAATTGGGAAACAGGGCGATGCCCTATATTATTTTTTCTTGCACACAAAGAAAGTAGAAGGAGAAATTAAAAAGTCACTGACATAGAAACAAATTTACTGGTAAGGAAAACATCAGAGTGTAAAAACAGAACAGAGTGGCGACGCCACACGCGCTGAAGAAAAACAACGATACAGGACGCCACAGACAGGCAAAGGTATGTTGAAGTACGCCTTCTCACCAAGAAACCATATACATGTATATAGTAAATTGTGTAATACACTCTTTCATATCCTGCTCCAGAGCTATGCGACTGCTTCCAGTATCCCTGTTGTCCTAATACAATCGTGAACTTCATCAAAAATTGTTTCATTTTACTGAGATGTATATGTTTTGCAGCCATGTGATAAAGTCGAAACTGTGAAAGGTGCAAAGAGAATTAGTCTAGTTTGTAGTACATTTATAGCAGGTATAAATAAGAGGGGCATTCACAAAAATAATGAAGAGTATCTTCATTACCATTGCCACAGGCACACATGGGGTTTTCAGACCCCTCTTGAAGATATCAAAATTTAGCCCGCTGCACCTCATTCGAAAACATGCATGGGGCACAGCAAGCTTTGTCTCGCCTGAATAGTACAAATCGTTTACTCCTTTTGTAAACCAATTCAGTTTTTTCTTGAACTCAGAATGATGCTCAAAATCATCATTAGGTTGATTATTCCATAAACGTACAACTGAAAGAAAACTTGAAGGACGAATTAAACAGATTTGTTCGTGAGTGAAAAAATGACAGATTCCTTCATGATTTTCACAGTATTCCTATTTTTCACTTTGTCAGTACGTTTTTATTCATGAATAGTAAATCAGAATATTGTGGAGGGATTCTCTTTTCTGAAATAATCATTCTACTTGTTTTTCTGCGGTTAAAAGATACTACCCACTGCCGCGACCAATCCTCCACTTCACGCAAAACACTATTGACACCTGTCACTGCAGTGGCATCATCTACCCTAATAAAAAGTGTAATCATCAGCAAAAAGCCGTACAGATGACTGTACTATATTTACAATGTCGTTTATGTATATAAGAAACAAGAGTGGACCTAGAACAGAACCTTGAGGGAGGCCTGTGTTGATACTTCCCCACTTTTATGACGCTTCGTGCACTACCACCCCGGACTACCAACCCCTGCATGCGTCCGTACATGTATTTACCAAGCCACTGCAACCGAGGTCCACTTATGCCAGATTTGTGCAATTTTTGTAAGAGGCCTGGGTCATAGACACGGTCGAACGCTTTGGTAAGTCGCAAAAATAACTCTAGCAATCTTGTGCATGTCGATTGCTTCACAAAAATGATGACACAAGAACACAAGCTGATTGACTGGGCTATCACCTGGTATGAATTTAGACTCAATTCTGATACAACAATTTTATGACCAAAGAAATTGAATACGTATATAAAGACTACTTTTTCCAAAAACCTCACTTATAGTATTTAATAAAAAATATGGGTCTATAGTTACTGCAGTTGCTTGGTGATGCCTTTTAAAATAATGGAACTACGTTGGCCTTTTTCCCTTGGCTAGTAAATTTGTATTTGATCAAAGAGATGTTGAATAGTTTTGCCAGGGAGTCGGATCTCGATGGAGCTCCTTCTGTTAGTAAGCGTGCACTTAAACCTTCTTGGCCATTTGCTTCAGATGTGTCCAGGCTTTTTAGGATCCAAAAATTTCGTTGCTAGTCACTGTAATATATTCTTATGTATTTAAATCATTATTTATTTGTGCCGGTAGTGTAAAATTTGCATCATCAACCTTGGTTTGCTTGATGAAGAAATCATTTAAAATTTGAGCTTTTGCTTCGTTGTCTATGAACGTTTTGTTTACATGTATCAACTCCGGAATACCAAAAAACTTCGACTTTCTTTAAAAACAATTTAACGGTTTCCACCAGTCTTTTTTCTTTGTTTGGTATTCCTTTTTGAATCAGCCAGAGTAGTAATCAGTTTCCGCCTGTCTCAAGTCATCAATATATTTGATTCTTAGTTGCCTGAAGTAGGGCCAGATTGGTGGTTTCAATTAAGCCCGTAGGTGGATGCGTTCCACCTTCCGCTTGGCAGTGAGGAGGGCGGACTTGTATCACCAATTACTGAGCAGCAAATTTGTTTTAAATGTATCAAAATAAGCCTCATTATAGTCAGAGACCAATGTGGAGAGAGCGGGAGATTTCTTTTGTCTGAGAAGAAGATCTGCGTTTACAAGACAGTGGTCGCAATTGCCAAAAGCGCGGATACGTTTACTTTGCGAACAAAATTTGGCATGCTGGTAATAATTTGGTCTAGACACGTTGAAGAGGTTTCCGTGATTCTAGGTCATTAATATGTAGAGTAAGCAAGGCGCAGAAATCTCATGATTTACTACCATGGTTGGTAGTTGGGTCAGCGTTCAAGTCGCCTAGAATTATAATTGTTATTAAAATCAGCTGTTTGGGGTATATATAAGGGATGTATACCATACTCTGTCAAACACCATTGTCCAAACTGTCTTAAAGCTTGTCCCAAAAATTAATAGTCGAATTTGGAGGCTTAGACAACAGCCAGTAAAAAATTGTTTTATGTAGTCTGACTTCAACCCACATAAGCACTAAATCCACAATCAACAAATCAGGACGGCAAAATACCCAACCCATATAAGCTCTGAATCCACAATCTCCAAAGCAAGACGACAAAATACAAACTGCATTTCTGCGTAACATGTTTAGCGTGCATATATTCTTCTATATTATCAGGATTAATATCATTTTTTCATTTTACCCCTTTCCTGAGCTGCCTTGAAATTTTCGTTCAGAATTATAGCCGTTGCTTCCAAATTTTCTATCATCTCCCAAAGTGATGTGCCGTCTGCAAAGATGTAAATTTTACATTAAATGCTGTCAACGGAATCATTAATATATACTTAACACAGCAACGGTCCCAAACGGTCCCATGAGGTACGACCGAGTCAATCCTTACCCAGTTTGATGATGCACCGCATGCAACCACCCTTGGTTTTATATCTGTTAGATAAGACTTAACCAAGATTAAAATGGGTCTCTTACACCACGCTGTCCTAAATTATATATATAAGGGATGAATGCCAAACTCTGTCAAACGTCTTTGAGACATCTAAAAACACTAATCTAGATGGAAACGTATTCATGAAGTGTCGTCTCGCGCTCGATAACCCAGTGCTAAGAACAAGTGAAATCAGACAGGAGTGCGATCTAGATAAATTTTCTTAAATGTGAGTTTGTACAGTCTTATCACATTTGCATTTTGAGCGCGGACATGACTTGTTTTTCAATTTGACTAGATACTATTTTTTTGTGGCCAAGCTCGACGGATACATATGCATAACCACAAATTCAGTCAACACTGTCACTGAAAATTTACTTACCTTACCTAAATACTCAGCTCACCTTATAAGGTTTTTAATGTTTTTACTGTGTAATGTTCTTGCATGACTTTGGTCACATATCCAGTAACTATTATCAAAGCAGATTAATGCGCTATTTCCATAGTCTATTGAGCTATCTTGTCATGTCTCTTCAGTATTGCATACCCGGTATTAGGGGACTCATACGTTCTGTGGTACTGTATGTACATTTCAATCTAGGGCATTTTTCTTTTGTTCCTGCTCAGTACTGACTTGACCAGGCATGTTCAAACTTAGATCATAATTGTATATGCCATCATTTTAGTCTCGAGTATTTTTACACCTAGTGCCGATAAACGGACAGTGCAGTATATTACGTCACTGGCCTCACACATTGTTGACCTATTGCACCTGTATTTTTCACCCCCGTGCACGCAAACGTCTCCCGTACTGCTTTTTATCACCATGGGCAACTTGAACTGAACATAGTCCTTTCTTATGAAGCTTTCAGATCTGACATCTGGGTGTCAAGGATGGTTGTTTGTCATTATTAACAGACAAAAGGGGAACCCGAGATGACAGAATTTTGACATGTTCACATACCTTGGATTCAAGCTCCGTCAGTTTGACAGACAAGGGCTCCAACATTTTGACCAGCTCAGTCTATCTTTATCATCAGCAACAAGCATGAAAGGAAGGAAACGGGATGCAAAGAAGGAAGGAAGGAAGGAAGAAACAGTAGAAATAAAGTGGCAAAAGTGACTGAAAAGAAATGATAGGAAAAAAGGAAGCAAACGAAAGGAGAGAGGAAGAACTAGAAGGGAGAGAGACAAAGAAATGTGTAAGATAGAAAAAAGAAAAAGAGAAGGGAGGAAAGACAGAAAGAAAGAAAAAAAGGCAAAACAAACAGGAAGAAAAAAGAGAGAAGAAAAGAATGAAAGAAACAAGAAAAACGAAATTTAAACAGCTAGATTAACAGAATTATAAAGCTATGACGCCAAAGTTCCTTGACAAAAAGTTGCATTTATGTGCACAAAGCACTCAGTCTGCATGTCAAAGAAAACCACAGGTTGAGCCTCCGTCCCGGCAATAGATATACGTGTTTTTGGTGGCAATTTCAGTGGTGTCCCTTATTTACTAATACAAAATATCAGTGATTGGCTTTCAACAGTGATATTGATGGCACACAAATTTGTAGTCAGTAATAATACCGTAAACACTGTGAGGCTTAAAATTCACTTTGCTTAATAGAACCATTAAAACTGTAGTTTTTGTTTTAATAGTTGACTGATTTCGCCCCCAACAAAACGCACACAGCGTGGAATATCATACAGATCCAAAGCCTTAGATATATCAGAATTAAAGTGCTTTTAATTGCAAATATCAAGTGCATTATTCTTTCCTTATAATATAAAACTGAGTCAACAGCTAATATTTGCGTGGGTTGTGTATTACGGCCAACCGGCGCCAGGAAAGCTGTAGACCAGTGACATATTGTAGTGATTGGTCTCCTCTATACTTCCCTCCAGTTGTTTTTCCTGTAAACCAAGATGCACCTAAACACATTGAGGCAGACGACAATTTTCATCCGAGCGATTTGGATGTGGACAGCGTGATTCTTATTAGATGTGTGTTCATCGGCTGCATGAATGGTTTCACTAACAAGAAGGGAAAATATTTCTGAGTTCTGAATTTTCCTTAATTACGTACATTATATGAATATGGTATGCAATCGAATATATTACTTGTGGACGCTCAGTTCATTGAAGTCCGGTGTTAGATATTTAAAGGGGCAACTTTTCATTCCCGAATTCTGTTGTTCACGGTGCACTACGCAGAAGTCAAATATGAAAAGCTGCAGAAATCACTTGAAGAGCATGCGCAAGTAGTAATCTATGCAAGCAGTCAGTTGGATGTTGGTGAAGGAAGTGCAGCGGACCACTTTATTTTATTAATAACACGGGTGATGTTATTCCGAAGCATTGTTCTTCTTTTTTTATGCCCGCACCAGGAGGGGGCATATAGGTTTGCCCTTGTCCGTCAGTCCGTTCGTCCGTCCTACATCAAAATTGTCACATTTGTGTCGCGCGTATCTCCAAAAGCATTTGAGGTACTACCATGAAACTGTGGAAACATCTATCAGTTTATGAAGGCGTGCACCTGAGGTTTTGTCTCTTGGGTTGATTATACAGTCTTAATTAAGCATTCATTAACTTAAGAAAAATGTTGATTCGACGTTCGACTTGTCACATTTGTGTCGCATGTATCTCAAAAGGTATTTGAGGTTGAACCATGCAACTTTGTGGAAACATCTACCAGTATATGGAGGTGTGCCCCTGGGGTTTTGTTTCTGTCTTGGATTAATAATCTTATGTTTATTAATCATTAATTAACTTAGGGAAAATGTTGAACGACGTCATATTTGTCATATTTTTGTTGCGTAAATCTCAAAAAGTGTTTGAGGCCTTAGACCAGTTACATGCCATATTCTGTCCAATGCTGATGGTTGCAATGACAGATGGGGGCATCCGTGTTCTTTGGACACTTTTCTAGTTTCTAAATGGGTTGGTCAACAGCAAAAGCAAACACTGGCTGGGATTGTAGGCTGTTGCTTTGTGTTCGCCAGTACAGACACTAAAACGTTAATGTTTCTCAGATGCTGTGATGTAGATTTAT
The DNA here is from genome assembly GCA_964020975.1 of Hermodice carunculata. Classification (NCBI taxonomy): domain Eukaryota; kingdom Metazoa; phylum Annelida; class Polychaeta; order Eunicida; family Amphinomidae; genus Hermodice; species Hermodice carunculata. The sequence continues at coordinate 57,124,060 of OZ026626.1, forward strand.
CAAGATAACAGAAATTTTGTATTCAAAAATGATAAAAACTTTGTTTATATTTGGTTTTATTTAATATCTGTAACAGAAACCTGCTATAAAGCATAATATCATTGATGCAGTATGATATGACATCCATATCTACCTCTGTAAAAATAATCCCTCCTATACCAGAAAACATTTCATCTGTGAACATAGCGACAAATGATTCAATTGAATTTAAGGTTAAGGATCAGATTAAGGACACATTTTGGAGAATTTCCTTCCAAGCATATCTGCGTATCATAGTCTGCTATATACAAAGATGTATTGAATGAATCATTTTGCTTTAGGCCTTAGTCCCCTCACGTCGACTCACAGTACTTTTGAAAATTTTGTTCTATGTCGGAGCACCATGTGAGGATAATTACTGTCACGTATGTACAACTATATTAAGCTTCATGTAAACAATATAATATTTGGTATTAATCTCAATTATCTATCATTGTTCGCTTTTTTTTCACCAGCGTTGAGAACCTCACATGAGACGATCTACTGATTTGATAAATGAACGACATTTACATGTTGAACGCATGATAATATGACTAAATGTAAATGATGACTGACGGTGTTGATGATGGGCAATACGAAACACACTGATAAGTACAGATCACCTGGACCCTAATTTACTGTAACATTTTTGGTCTTTTCCGTCCTTGCTTTAGTTTTTTGAAAACGTATATTAGTTGAAATAGTCCACTTCCTATTGAACCCGTGATCACCAAAAAGAGGTACGGCATGTGATAATTCCCTGATATGTCCATCAGCCTCCCTGTAAAAAGAATTAAAAACATTTGGGCAATGATAATTGCTTCACATGTCATTTGAACTGACATTCCAATGATGATACCCAGTTCACAAACCGACAGCTTAATAATATGTAAATTAAAAGTAGTTATTTGCTTTCAAGGTTTGATTCTACCCGACTAATACCAAAAGTGTTACGTAAAATTCAAATCAGTATTAAACCGTACGTTTTCTTTATACATCCGTATGATTCTGATGTGAAAAATACAAGCTGCCATAGCGCGGAATTAAGTTTCTGCGTTTCCATCACGAAACAACGTTTTTGCTTTCTAACCTCAAACAATTTGTATCATCATTAGAGTGGCCAACGTAAATGCACAATTTTATAATTTGTTGGTACCCAAATGGCAAAACTTCAGAAGAAAATGGCTCCTGTTTTAGCTGAGGTGACTGGTTGGTCTGCTCTGCTTGCAGGGGGCTGTTAGTCTGTGCTCTGTTAAAAACAAAATATCCGTTTCAAAAGAAGGCCAGATTCTCTTCAAGCGTGGCTGTGATATATCTTGCCGCCGCCCCTACCTTGTTTGCTCAACAAGTCACGGTCCAGTGATGTTTTATATTTCTAGTATTTCATTTGGGGGGGGGGGGGCGGGGGTGTAAAAGACCTTCTCTGCAACTGTGCAGCCAATTCCTGAAAAATCACACATGAAACCGCTGGTACCCATGCCACTAAATGTTAAGCAGGTGTTGCTGATTTAAAAAACAAAACAAAACCAAAAAAAATGTTTGCCTTTGTAATTTTCGCCTCCAGCCAGATTTATTTGCAACTTGTTGAAAATATATCTCGATCCAGTCTCTGTCCAATGTGCTCACTATGCGTGTTGCTGTTATTTGCTGATCTTTTAGTAATTTTTCAGATTTTGCATTAACTAGGAATGCACGTTACCACAGTTAGCGAAGGGATACCAGTGTAAATGCATGCATGTGCAGTTTTATCGAAAGAGCTGCCCGTATCGTTTTCAAATTTGGGAAGGGATCAATCTAGGGGTGGCTTTCTGTTCGGTCGAAAGAAAAAAATGACTGGCAACACAGTGCACTTGCTGTGTCAACCTTGTCTTCCTCAGTCCAGCTGCTCAACCACATACGATTGGCCTATGATCTGGCTGGAGGAATTTTTCAGATGTGGTGACGAAAGCAGGAATTTACACAAGACAGCACAGACACACGCACATTCTGAACCAAAATTCACCACATCCGGCTATATTTGACAAAATTGAAGTATTTTTCCGTAAAATGTAACAGCGTTGCACATGACAAAATTCAGAATTACAAAAGCCAATGTAAGACCACTGCTCTCAAGCCCAACTCGTTTCATCTTATTTATATTTTCACTTTAATTCGTGAGATTCATAAAAGAACAAACTGTTTTTGTTCCTTCAATTTCTGACCAGTTTTTGCTTTTTGCATATATACGATACAGTCAGTGTATTAGATTTTCCCTTTAACACAACAGAATCTTACCTGCGACGAATGGTAACGTCAGTGTGGCTGTTCCCTGAAAGAGCATGGTCAAGCCAAATGAGCTTGCTAATTTCTGGACGCCAAGAAGATCTGATAAAATTACGGCCCGCTGTCCTCCTATGGTTCCACTGAATACCCCATGAAGAAGAGACATGGTGGCAAGAGGCACGAACGTGTTGCAGAATGGAACAGGACACCAGGCTAAGGCACTCAGAAGACCAGCTACAGTGTACATGTGACCTCTATAGGGGCGTAAAAGCCAACAGTCAAACGTCAATCCTGATAAAAGACGAGCGACCAGATCGCCAGCTCCAATAAACGACAACATAAGTACTGCTGTTGTCTCTGAAAGTCCGTTATGCTTTGCCAGTGCTGCTATAAGAAATTGGCCTGACACCGCACTCCCTATTACGAAGGCAGTTCCAGAAGCAAATAGGAGAAATACGGGATCACGCAGTAATGTCAAATCCAAATAGCGATTCAATTGTGACAATCTCCCTGTAGATTTCGTTTCAGATTTCGATGCCTCAGTTGAAGATGTCACATCAGGACTAGACCGGGAATTTTCATCGGAGTCTGTCACACCTGATTCATCACTATTTCTTTGAACTGTAATTTCTGTAATGCACCGATATTCCGGCGGACGATAGAGGGCGCCACTGATACAATGATTGAACATGAGGCTACCGCAAACTAACATGGCGCCAAAATACCCGTACTCACGGAAAAGCAATTCTAGAAGCGAAGGAAACAAGAAAGCTCCGACACCAGACCCACTGGTCCCGATTCCTTGAGCAATGCCCCGTTTTCGGTCAAAATATTGCCCTACGATCACGACACCTGGTGTGTAGACCAGCGCCGCTCCAAACCCTACAAAACAGCACAGCAGGTGGAAATTAATGGAAAATGCTGGGATCTGGGTAGACTTGAACTTGTCGCGCACAGCAGCTGCGCTCATGGACAGGGTTGACTGCAATATGACTTAGTATCAGTGTGGTTTATTGTGTTCAAGGCGATTTATTCATTGACAGGCAACTTACGCATGAAAACCGTTTTAATTTATGTTGTAATGTATAATACATGTACATATAGATCACAATTATGTGCGTTTGAGTTCTTTTGTCTTCTATTTTAGAAAAAAATGTAAAAGATCGTTTTCTAGAAAACTACCCATTCCTTACTTGTAATGCGTCTGAAAAAAAAATGCAAAACGCATGTGATAGATGGGCGGTAAGATATGCTATTTGTTTTCATGTCTTTTGTACAAATATTATTACTATGTTTAGCTTATAAGTGAACAAACAGAGTAAAATTTTATTGAAAAAAATGCGTATACCAAAGTTACTGGACCGCGACAAACTCTTCTTTGGTCTGTTTCCTTCTTCTCGTTTGTGGGTTTCAATTTGTCGGTGAATTTTACTTAAGTTTTAAAAAACCATTAAGACACAGTTTTCTTGCTATATACATTAATATGTAATGAAACATTCTGTAATTTAATAAATTTCCACACTCTTACCAGTCACGACACTATAGCTGAAGAACATATACGGAAGGCTAGGCGCTACACCTGTGAGGATGCAGCCGATGCCCATCAGAATTCCCCCTGACAATACAACGGTCCTCGCCGAGAACCGATTTGTGAGCGCAGAACTGACCGGTCCTACAAAACCAACGCCAGATGGAAACGTACTTACATAAAACACTCAACACCGGGCTCAAATGGTCTTGTTCCTGGTAAGCATCGCTGAAGTGTTGCACAAAATAAAAAAAAAATACCCAATTAAATATACATGTACAAAACTATGCTAATGTATGTATCAGTAATATGGCACAAAAATTCCTTTTTTCCAAGAGACTTTCAAAGAAATAAATTCAAAATGAAAGGTTTTTTTTTTTTTTTAATTTTCAAGATTGTAATACCTGGAACCTTTAGGTTTAGCAAGCTGATGACACTCAGTGACGTAACTTTTCAGGGCCCGTAAAGATTGATACTCCCACAAGAACCCTACGATCTCGATATATTGTTGATGGCGGTGAAGTCAATAATCCATATATGGGTACAGAATTCGAAACATGTTCCGAGCAGTTACTCGCTGAAGACCCTTTAATTTATTTAGGCTAATACAGCCTATGTCAAAATTCTACAGAGGAACATGTACAATATGGACAATAATACTTCTATATGTATATACGTTAGACAGTGACAGGAAGAGAGAGAGAGAGAGAGAGAGAGAGAGAGAGAGAGAGAGAGAGAGAGAGAGAGAGAGAGAGAGAGAGAGAGATTTTCTGTAAAACTTATACTGCAGGCACTTCAAAAAAGCAACCAGTTTTTTGTTCTGTTTTGTTGTGTTTTTTGTTGTTTGTTTTTGTTTTGGTTTTTTGTTGGTTTTTTGTTTTTTTTTGCTGTTTTTTTTGTTTTGTTTTGTTTTGGTTTTTTTGGGGGGGAGGGAGGGGGGGGGTTGACCTTACAATAACATGACTGAGGTGTAATGACCAATGAACGAACTCCGGTATGATTGTGTTGTTTGCTCGTCCGTTCATCTGTAAGTGTGGTTTCGTTGCGCACTGGGACGATCACAATGTACTTTGTGGCGTTTCATGTATAGAAACGTGTTTCCATGGCGAAAATAGTGAGAGAAGGAAATCTTTATTACCCAATATATTTAAGACTTTAATGACAATGCACATAATGTTAGTGAACAACCAAAAGTAGTGGCATTAGCATTAAAATTAGTATTTTTGAAGAGATTTATTGCCCAGATATCATTCCGCAGTGTGGGGCCATATTTATATTTGCTTATGATATTTGTGTTACCTGTACTGCTTAAAGCTCGCTGTGTCTTTACATTTGAAGGCACAATGGCAAACTATGACAAAATCCATTTGAAGCCGCCGGGCAGCTGGCGTGACGCTTGCGCGCACGAACGATTAAACAGTCACGCCACTGCACGTGTTGCTTGGCTGGCCATGTTGACCTGAACTCTAGGCCCAATTTCAACCATAAACTGTAACCCCTTGCACTCGAGGGAATTTTGTTATTTTATCCACTTTCTGTGTGTCTGCACAGCAGCCTGGAAGCTTCCAGTAGAATACAGGTATTTTAAAGGCAAACAGCTGCCTAAAACTAATTAAAGTCAAATCTTGCACAACCTTTAGTGTTTCGCACTCACTTCTCAAACTACATAATGGCTTGCCCAGACGGAGGCCTACTTTTATCGCCAAATACCGCGAAATCGCGTTGAGCTATCCTGACAATAGAAACAGGTGCTGCACATTTCACAATTTTGGTATTAGGTGGTGGAGTCAAACCTGTCAAGTGTTCCCCATAAGGTGGGAGTCTCCCATTTTTTCACCCATTTTTTAATTTTTTTTATTTACGTGCTAAATTTTGCAGATTTGGCAGAATCTCTCCCCATGAAAATTTAGTATTTTCTGCTATATTCTTTGTTAAAATACAAATCGTCCCCCATGGATTTTTCAAATTTACGAAAATCTCCCGATTTCGAGGTGTGAAATGTTGACAGGTATGTGGAGTTTCACTGCCAAGAAAATCGCAAAGTAATTCTAAAGTTCAAACGAGGAGGATCTTTTTTTTGATGATCAGGTGACGAATGACAAGGCAGGAAGTCATTTTGAAGAAAACCCTGATCAATGCGGGATGTTCTCACATGTGGCAGCAATGGTTCAGTAGCTGTATTTTCACGATGCGCCATTTCCTTTCAACAACGACAGATCAGAAAGAGATTCCATGTTGCTTACCCCCTAGCGTCTCCACCTTGAAGCATCAGCAACCAGGGGACTTATGAAGAGTGGCGTCGTCTAGGGGAACATGCCCCGTAAATTATGCATGAGCAGAGATATTTATAGACTCTGCAGGTAATCAGTGCACAAAAAACCTAGTCAATGAAAGCTGCATGGAGGCGGAAGCTGGAAAGGAGGATTGTGCAGGAGTAACCTCCCCCCCCCCCCCCCCCCCGCAGATCTCTAGAAGCCCACTCACAATGACGATCTCGGTGTCAACAGTAGCTGCCATTACACACAAAGAACACTGGCCATAATCATGATAAAGGTGCTATATGCGAGACGTTGCATGAGTCTGGAGTTACTTGTATTTCTGATGTGAACGATGCTTCACCAATAATCCTCTAAACCAATACCACGACGATTCCGTTTACAGAACATGAATAGAAAACCTGTAACTATGCAAGTTTCGAGAAAAAACTACTGGCGGATCGGATTCGAATTGATTGATTGATTGGTTTAAACAAATTTAATTTGTAAACACAGTTGGCCGACAGGCTCACCAGCCTATGTTAGGGCCTCTTGTACATTTACAACAGGACAACATAAAACATAAAAAAATTTGTTGTTATTATTATTATAAACATATTTATTTTCTCTGGATTGCCTAATAGTATACAAAGACTAATCCGGAGGCACTCCAGTACATAAAAGGACGCACAGGAATATATACAATACACACTGGACGAGAACAGAAGACTAAATTCACGGCTTGTACACGAATAATTCAATGGATGCCAAATAATGGAGACTTATAATTATATCATACACCAAATTAGTAAAAAAAAAAAAAAAAAAAAAAAAAGTATAGACCCATATCTTTTACATGGATTGCGAAGCAGGCCAAGCCTATATTAATCACTCTCCATGGCACAGATCGTGGCGTATACTTCCCACCTGCATGTTTGGTGGAGGAAACCGAAGGACTCGGAGAAAACCACCGTGCACAGTCAGAGTGGTAGGAACTCTTTCCACATGGTTCCCCGGTCGTGAATCGAACCCGGGCCGCAGCGGTGAAAGGCGAGCGTGTTTCAGCTCGGCCAACCGTGCACCCAATTAGTAAATAAAATGTCTAGATTCTAATAAGAATGTCTGAATAGCCTCAAAGATGAATGCATTATCAGTGTCTGGCAAATCCTCACTAACTTTCAAGAGAATATTTAGTAAAATGTCACTAAAGCACTGAACTATTAGAGTCGGATTTACACCTGGAGCGAGTAAGTGACACACAGTATATAGTAGGCGGACCCTTTGCACAGTGAACTTGGGGCAGAACAAAAGGTAATGTTTCGTATCTTCAGTAGGATGAGAGCATGCACACGTTGAGGCTGGAAGGATATTGACATGATATAGATGGGCATTTAAAACAGAGAAGTTGAGACGTAGCTGTGAGTGGCATATGTTTACAAAACGATTTCCATGTTTAAAGTATGATGACCTTTTGTCAACATTTAACAGTAATAGATTTAATTTAGATTTAAACTGCGGCAGAGAATCGGTGGGACGAGCATCAACCTGGAGGTTATTCCATAATTTGATAGCAGACGGGAGGACTGAATGGAATGAATCGCCGAAGCGATTGGTGGTGAACCTAATTTGGTGTAATTCAGTACGATTTCTCAATAGACGCCCAGTGGTGAACGCAACGTTACGAGGATCGAGATCATGTAGGTATTGTGGAGTCAACCTATTATACATTTTAAAGAATAGAATAAGTTTAAAGTATTTCCTCCTATTTGCCACAGTTTGCCATTCAAGCTCTTCGAGAAGTAAGACACATAGAGTGTATCTAGTTGCGCCTAGGCAGATCCTGGCTGCCTCATACTGCACAGCATCTATAGATTGTGACAGGTTTTCAGTTCAATTGTCATACAGGACACACCCATATTCGAGGATAGGACGAATCATTGTACAATACAACCGTATGAGTTTCTGGCAGGAGAGTTTGTATTTGAGTCTGCGTAAAAGAGCAAGCCGTTGACTGGCTTTATTAACAATGCGTGTTATATGCTGGTGCCATGACAAATTATTTGAGAGTGTAACTCCAAGACGTGTGTGTAGAGTAGCCTCAGGTATCGGTGTGTTTTCAAGAAGTAGGGGAGGATCATCTGGCTTATGTCGTTTAGCTGAGAAGGTCATTGAGATGGATTTTATGGCATTAAATGTCATCCGCCAGAGCTTGCCCCAATGACGAATTTGTATAAGATTAGAATTAAGGCTTTCAGCTGTGGCCATTGGGTCGTGGACAATTTCAAGAATACTGGTATCTTCCGCAAATAAACGGATGTCACTGGTGATGTTAGCAGTGATGTCGTTAATGTAAACGAGGAAAAGTAGGGGACCAAGGATGGAACCTTGACGCACTCCAGCCTCTATAGGGAGCCAAGATGAGGTCTGTCCTCCAATAGTAACACCTTGAAGTCAGTTTGAGAACGCTAGTGCACTGATAGATAACATATCGGACCAACAATAAGAAAGGTAAGAATGGGAATGATAGTGATGTGTGAGCATTGTAAAATAATAGTAATTATACCATTTACAGACTTAAATCTAAGTTATATTTTGAATCTTCCAGAAAGTGTAAGATACTTGTGAACGGCCTTGAATATCTCCTCGTTTTGTCTTTTAGTGATTTCACTTCCTTCGTTTCCAAATAAAACAGTTTTCAGCTTAAAAGTACCATATGTGGTTATTTTACGTTGTAGTTCGTTTCTAAGCATAACATATTTGTTACATTCAACAAAAGAGTGATGAACAGTCTCCCAACTTGCTCCACATGAACACGATGGAGTTTTAACAACCCCAATTTTGTACAGATCATTATTCAGCTGACTGCAGCATATTCTCATTCTACAGTGAATTATGGCATATTTCCTTTCTCCCAAATAGTACAGTTTGTTAAGTTTTGGTTCAGTTCTGTTAAGTTACCTTTTAAATTCGTCCAAATGCTCAAGGTCCTAGCTGTTCGAGATAATGAATTCCACTCACGAATGGCAGGTGGGGAAAAAGACTTGTAAACTGTGGCTTTCTTGGCATCAAGGATTCTAATTTGTTTGGTCCGTTCTGAAACTGTTACTGGTAATAGTCTTGACAGAGACGCTGGGGCTAATCCATTTATAATTTTGAATAGGACCAATTTTTTGTTTCATTCTCCGCTCGGCTAATTTTTCCCAGCCTGTATCAATATAAATTTGTTGATGGTTCGTATAGGTAAGTGACCCTATCACGACCGTTGTCAGCTGAACAGATTCAGGCCTGTCCTTGTCTAGTATCGTGCATCCATCCCAGACCACACTGGTTTACTCCAGGCAAGGAAGTACAAATATGAGAGAGAGAGAGAGGAGAGAGAGAGAGAGAGAGAGAGAGAGAGAGAGAGAGAGAGAGAGAGAGAGAGAGAGAGTAGAGAGAGAGAGAGAGAGAGAGAGAGAGAGAGAGAGAAGAGAGAGAGAGAGAGAGAGAGAGAGAGAGAGAGAGAGAGAGAGAGAGAGAGAGAGAGAGAGAGAGAGAGAGAGAGAGAGAGAGAGAGAGTCACTGATTCAGTAGAGAAGAACAGGATTTCCACCCGGCGAGGGTATTTTCCGATTCTTTCCTATACTTTTCATTTGGAAATTCATCGTGGAAAAAATTAAAGAAATTCGTTGTACACTTTATTCAACAGAGAGTGCGCGCAAAACGCCGCTGCAATATATATATATATATATATATATATATATATATATATATATATATGTATATATTATACATATGTATATATGTATATATATATATATATATATATATATATACATATGTATGTCTGTTTCGACCATTGTACCTATACAAACGTGCTGTTCAACTAGAAATCAAAACATTTTTACATAATTAATTACCAACATAAGCATATTGCACACCGCAAAACTAACAATGCCGATCACAAGTCTGAAGGCCAGTCGTCTCCCCCTTTGTCCACATGGTTACAACAGATATAGGTGGCGAGGATGCCACACGTAACAACAGGCTACAAGTTAAATCATCATCATCATCGTCGTCGTCGTCGTCGTCGTCACCATCATCATCGTCTTTTAATAGTATTCCATAACTGGATTAAATCCTACCTAGAGCCATCCTCAAGCCAGAGCAAGCGCCACCTATCCAAAGCGTCATGGCCGCACTTCCTTGAAACTTCTCTTTGATCTGCACATATATGACCCCGTATGACCTCCCAAGGCCGTCCATTAGCACTGACATCATGAAACACCCAAGCACACACATCCACCCCCACCCGCCATCAAGGTGCACGGGGCTTTGAGTACATCGTTCCATGTCGACCGAGACTTTCAGATTATGGAGATCATCCTTATCTGATGAGGACCACATCTGTAAGAGGCGTCTTTTGTTCTGCTTTTTTCTGGTTGCTGCCTTCACGTTGTTGCTTGATGTTTGGTCTGTTGCGTTTGGAAGACTCATGAGCGCCATTTGCGTTCCTCTTGTTTACGAGCTGTTCCGAAAAGGAGAAAAAAAAAAGGAAATGATATTTGTGGCCGCAAGAAATAGGTTATAAATAAATATAATGTATCATAATGTGCGCAACATGATCAAATACCCCAGTGTTTAGACGACACCCACGGAGATCCAAGCTGTCTGTTCTTGCCATGAGTATTGTAAACGACATCCAACGTCAGTGCCATATTACGTAAGTTTACGAAAGTAGTAGTAATCACTGGATTATATTGGAAACGGGCTCTGTGCCAGAAATCTATAATACAGCTATGTATATATTGGAAAATGTGATAGCAGTTACCGTTATTGTGTTGCAGGTACATTTTGACCTTCACACTTCCCAGCTCACATAATAGTTTCAAATGGCCAGGTTGTGCGTGTGCACATGTTCATTATTGGTAAAGTACAGACGCATCCCCCTGAGATATACTTGCGCAAAAGGTTATTTGTGGGGTGAGCATCCAAGTCTACTTCGTACTCGCCTCACCAGCACAATCGAGGTACAGCGGACGGGCAGATTTCTCCACTTGTTTTGTTTGTACATCTTTTCATATATGGACAGGTTATCAGGTTTTTGGATATGGGGTTGCCTGCGAAGCAGACTCTAATGTTCTTGTTTAGTTGTGAAGCACTAGGTCGCTTTGCAGGCAAGATATGAGGTATATATATATATATATATATATATATATATATATATATATATATATATATATAATTTCAAAAGCGGAGTGAAAACATCCATTGAACACCACTTACTTGTGGTAAGTACCAATTTCCCCACAACTCTACTTTGTAGTCCCAATTGACTTCACAAGTATACTCTCAGGAGAGCTTCCCGACCAGTATATATACCCTGCACTCCTACAATGTTCCCTTCTATAGTACTTATCAAGGAGCCTGAATTAATCAGGTGCATTTTCGGCTCTGCTTTATCATGAATATCTTTGTTACTGTATTGAGTGAACCGTTGTGCCATTTATCACATATGGTTTACACGTATTTTCATTTGTAGTCTCTCTGACGAATATTAAGATTTTTTTGTGTCTATTTTCATCGCCACACCTGGAAAATCAAGCACGTAGGCTGCAATGATATATGTGTTTTTCTTATTTTCTACATTTATGAAGGACAATAGAACCAGTCAGCCTATCGTTAATTCCCAAGCAACAACATAGCGAAGCTGTTACTAGCTCTTTTGAAAGTATGAAAATAACAATATGTCGATAGTTAAGATTTTGTGCTGCAAACTCATGCGACAAGTGTCAGCGTCGATATCCTGATATGTGATCCAGGTCTGTCACAAGACAGCCAGCTTTTTCGATCGTCATATTTTTCTCTTAAGAAGCAAAACGAGATAAATCATGCATTTACGTTTTGTGTAACCGTGTATCCTAATTGGATCCACTATTTTATCGAAAGTCACTTTAAGCTATGATCTTTAATTGTTATGGAAAATATAAATAACAAAACAGAACCATAATGAGGTATGTCGCTACGTTCTGTAACATAAATTCTGACCCGACTTTCATTTCAAGTTTTGTTTTGTACATACACACACATACAAGCACGATTTGCCACAAAGCAAAAACCATTTTCCTTGTTGTTGATTGCTTGTTGATTTGTTTGCTTCTTTCTCTCTCCTTTCTTTCACCTTTTCGTCTATTTTTATCCATCCATACGCCCATCCACCACGATTCACCCAGTCCCTTTTTAAAGCGTAAATCGAGTCCGGCATGTTCTCACAGGAGGTAACTATGCACTCAATATTTGACAGGGTTATAGCCCTAAGCACGGAATGTCTTTCAGTATCGAACAGTGAAGGTATCGACAACTATGAAAGATGAGTAAATTGTAAACTTTGAATCTTGGATATCTTCAATGCAGTAAAAATAAAAAAATAAAGAAATAAAAAAAGAAAAAAAAGAAAAAAAAGAAAAGAAAGAAAGAAAAAAAGATTTCATTCCAACTTCATATATTTTGTCGATCGGTGCATAATGAGTTATATATGCATTCAGCAGAGAATCAAAGTTTTTAAAACTATGTCACGTATGGGAATTTCGAAATGTATTTCTTGCGTATGCTTTAAAATTTAACAGATGGAGATCTAAGTCTAATATCTACGTATATATAATTGACCATGCAAATTAAACAAAAACGTACAACTTGCCATTGTAGACACCTCCCTGATGTGGACAGTTTTCGACCCATAAAAGACTCTTTCAAAGTCATTTTCATATTGATAGTACCTTTCTACATTGAATAGCTGCCCATTGTCCACTGTAAACCTTTTTGTTACCACGTGCAAAACAATCTGTCTTATGTGGACACAACGTATGGCACAGGATCTCCGGGTTTCTATTTCAGTGCACCTAGCATATAATGCTAACTTAAGGGTCGTGCCCACATTAGCCATTTTGGCACTCAATACAAAATCACACATGAACGCCTGACTCTCAAGATTGAAATATCCTCATCCTCTCTGCAGAGAAGATATTCTTTTCTTGTACATTATCTGTCTGCCTTTCCTTGAACATGATAAATAATCATAAAATTATAGACAGGCAAAACAAAAATATCAAACTGTACCCGATATTAGATGTCCATACACGGGATCAATGCACGAAGCTTCTTCAACCAAGTCTCAAACCTAAACTTTGCCAAGAAAACGAACGATGAACCATGACCTCTGATCCTTGACGGAACACATGACACAGACAAACAACCCTCTGGGCTCACTTCCTTTTTCCTTTAATTTGATTCATTTCGCGATCATACATGCATACATCAAAACAAGCAATAAAACATACAGTAAAATTATATCATATAAAAGATGGCATGCTGATTACTTAGGGGGACTTTAAAATCGAGGGTTTGTTTCCGAAGAGGTCCCATAACAATAGTATATGTTATATAATAAAAATAAGGTCTTTACTACAAAAACATATATTAATCTGTAAAATGATAAAACCTTAAATTAAATTAAAAATGTATAGAACAGACAATTACCATAGTCTAAGTAGAGCACCAGCCTCGTGAGAGCACCATGCTTCAAGCATGATGCTCTCTCGTGCTAGGTGCTGTTTCATTTTGTTTGAAAGTCTGAATACTTTGACTGTTTTTTATGACAGAAGGAAGTGATTTCCAATTTAAAGTGCTAGTATAGCAAAAACTTTTTTGTTGAATAGTTTTTTTTATACTAGGTACATAGAAATTATAGCGAGCCTGTCGTATACCATGTTCATGTACTTCTGATCTTTCTGAAAATTGACTTCTTTATGTAGGACACATATTCTGGTAAATTTTACACATATAATTCAGTCTTAACAATTAAAGCTCTTGACCCAAAGACGACAATTCCGCAGCTCCCGCATGAACTCTTTGACTCCCAACTTTTAATGAAGCGTAATGATTTGTTCGTAACAATTTGTATTTTCTTTTGATCGAGTTTGTGAAGGCCTTTGTACCAAGAGGATATGGCACAGTCGAAACGGCAGCTTTTCTCCCACAGAGCGTTAAATCCTATGTTTGTCAAAAACCTACTTGGTTTAGCTTGCTTGCAGCAGCCGTTTCGGTTACTTTTTTCTATCTTAAGTAATCTGATTGGCTTACAAATAAAACAACAACCAATAGGAACCTCTCTTTTGTTTCATTTCGGTTGTAAAATCGTTCCACACATATGTTTGGAACGATCGTGTTTCCACATGGGTAACTATGGGAGAAAATTTATTTTCAATTAACACTGATCACAGTTTCTGAGATCAGTAGTTAGTGCGTAAATTATTTTTAATGGGATCTGTGTTCGACCCTCTAATTGCACTATCATCTGCATGTTGTGTCAGTCGATTGTGAATTCCTGACGGTATGTTATTATACTGACACAAAAAAGCAACGGCCCCAAGAAGCTGCTTCAAGGGGACTCCGGTGGTTAAAATTTATGGTTCTGCGGTTTGATAAAGTACCGTGTATATTACAGACTGGCTGCGGTTCCCAAGGTAAGACTTGAACCATCCCGCAGAGCGAATAGGCAAAGACAAGAATAGAAGGTTCTAGCCTTGCCTAAAAGAGGGCACTGCAGTCACTGGAGGGCTAAGATTGTGTATTCCCATTACCTTACATTGTAATTTGCAACTTAATAGCTTGAAAACAACTGCACATAGAGACACCACATTTCGCACAGTAATTCTAGGTGTGTAACTAAATACCTCACAAAAATCGTATAACCACAGCTACTACAGTGACCAGTTTAATCAAGGTTACTTTAACATGCAAACCAATGGGAATACACAGCTCTAGCCCTCCAAATTTGTGTGTATTCAGTTGTGTATCGGGGCGAATACACACTTCAGAGCAAAAATTCTGACCTTTACTATGCCTGACGCATTTAACTCTTTGCAAATGACGTCATGGTCTACGCAATCGAAAGACTGCTGTATATCAAGAAGGAACATGCCCACATATTTACCTTTCTCAATTTCATTTCTGATGTAATCCTTCTAATGTTACTTTGTTTTAATATGTGAATACTTGCTGAAAACATGTCCCGTGCAAGTTTATCTCAACTGGTGTGTATGTGTTCGGATGTTCCGCAGATATCACGATGCTCGTCTAATATGGGCACTTTCTCAGAACCAAATGGTTTCCATTATAGACAGGTTGCACTGTGCTTGAGTATTTTACAAAGGCCACAGCATTTAAAACTATACCATGGCATCATAAATTGTCCATGTAGTTATATTTGGTGTCAGCATTAACTTGCTGGACTCAGAGTCCTATTCTTTATATTATGTACTTGCGTCGTCAGTGGTACATGCGTTTATCTTTTATCTCGATGTACTATTCATATGTATTTTATTTTCTCCGTCCACGGAGGTTTAATAAACTATTATTAAAGCATTGTACTTATGAATGTTAAGGTCACTTGTGATTTTGCCCATCAACAACGATCCTTCTTGAGAGAAAAATAGTAACTCACTCTCAGACATGTAAGGTTCTCTTGGTATTTGTTTATCAAGTTTGAGGTTTTGGGCATTTTTCATTCTGTACACAGCAGCATTATAAGTTCAGATAAAACGTAATCAATTGTTGTATTTGGTTACTTTTACAGTAACAAGCATTACAAGAGACCAGTTCTGATCTAAACATTGTATTTTATATCAAATCAATCTTGGCATTTTGGGTATTTTATGACAAACAAAACGGTACTCATCATTTGCAATCTTAAGTTCTTAGATGTTAATATTGACAGAATGCGTATTACAGCACATTCATACGCCGACACACCTACGCTGCTTTGGTAACGTATAAGTACTTATGAATAATGATCATCAACCTACCATGTTTTTTACTAATTACTGATAAGTGCATTTACAATTTAATTTTACCCATTAAAACATGATCAACTCATACTGTAACTTTTGTGATACATTGTGAATCAATGTTTTGTTCAAATTATATGCGTTTCCTAAAATAAACAACAATTTAGTGTTCATCTTTGCACACATCAATACTTGAATAATTAAGGCAAAAATTAAAATGCGCACGCCCCTTGATGACAGTTAAAGAGTAGTTAAAAACAAATTGCGGAGAGTCATGTCGTCACACCTGCCAGTCATAAAGATGAGCAGGTGTCAATCAAAGGAGAATGCATGCCCCAAAAGACGCCCTTGTCTCGCACTTTGACGCCAAGTGACGCCCGACATGCCCTTCAAACTTTTCTGATGCTCAAAAGACGCCCTCATCTGTGAGGTCTTTTTAGAGCGTTGCAAGGGCGTCTGAAGACGTCACAGGGCGTCAGTCTACAAACCTGCATACAGTTGCACAAACCCGCATAGACCTGCGCATACCTGTACATGCCTACATTCAATTTGTTGTTACAAAAAATATACCCGTATAGATGGCTTCTCATAACTTTATTTTTATTCTTTGCAATCTAAAATATCCTTGAATGAGCATGAACACAGTGTCATCATTATTTCTCGTTTTTCCTGAAATTACATGTGATTTTGTTCATCTCTTAGTGATAAAACGAGAATAGGATCAACACATAAGACCATTGCGCGCTTGGAAAATCTTCTTGTTTAACTTGACTCCTCTTTCCATTCTTCTCAGAATATCCACAAAGTCCCTGTTACAGTATGTCCAAAGGAATCAAAGGATTCCACAGGTTCACGTCTCCTTTTTCTTCCGCTTCTTGCCATGACAAGACGTATGTATTGCAGCTCTTTGGTAGGAAATATTAGCACAAAAGAATGCATGTTGTATTGCACATGTTCCCCACTGGAATAATGAGAGCTAAAAAAGTAATCATATAATTATCCTGAGCAAGAACCAGGATGCTTGACATAATGGATTAAAACACCGTCACGGTATTTTCAAATTGCAGTATAATGCAAAATCCACGACTGTTGAAACGATTGAACGGAAAACAGGTACGGTTGTCTGGCAGTTTTATGAACTCCAATGAAATTACACCTATTTTAGTATAGTACAGAAATTTAGATACAGTAAGTATTTGTATGTTGAAGGTTTTTGAAGAGAAGGCCATGAGAAGAGGCTATTTTTCAGACTGTTTCAGGCTGCAGGTCAATTGACCGTCAGCTGATAGTTTTAATTCATTATACGACAGGTGAAAGGTACAAAGACTTGTATTGAATGACGGTTCATGAATAGTCAGTGTCACATTCTGAAGATGAAATTGCCCTGTGACAACATGTCGCTCCTGGCTTAAACTGTATATCCTGTGCTCAATTATCTACATAACACAGGAAAGAGGGTGTTACCCTGGCGGCTGTCCCTGATTTACCAGAATGGCTCACTGACTGCCTGTTTCCATTTAACAAAGTTTTTTTTTGTCACGTATAGTAATAGTCAGTTGTTGACTTCAAATACATACCACAACTTGCAAAAGATATTCTCATGTAAAAATTCATCAAAACATTTTTTTTGCATTATAAGCTTCAGATAAATGGTAGGGAATAATTAGAATGACAAGAAGAAATGATATCATGACATAAAACCCGCCTAAAATCCGTTCCCCTACTCTTCCTGAAGGCGAATTGGTTGTCACACCGGGTATTGATGGTGCGTACCGAAAGTTCAGCCAGTTCGGAATACACAGTATCACACTGGGGAAAAACTGGACTTAAGGGTATATTCTGATTTTTAGTACTTGACGAAAACATTATTTGGGGCCCCCAAACCACAGAAGAAGAACAACGTGTGAGGATATATTACAAAATGTGTACCAATACCAATATAAATGTGAACATTTTGTTCAACCTGAGTAGAAAGATCAATGCAATGTTTCAGTTTTTTTTGCCCTAAAACAGCATTCCCCTTACAAATGAATGAGGAAACTCGAAGAGAATATTTTGTACAAAGCAAATCGGTCTTCATGCATCCAAAATTGGGTTAAATTTATCCTAAATCTTTTTTAATTTACTCAAAAATGTAATCTTTTCCAGCGGCCATAATTAGTGTGATTTAAAAAATTTACAACTTTGGTTTGTGGCTTTTTGCATGCGTGAACAGCACAAACCTGCAAGTTGAAGTTTGAATGGCATCTCTGCCTATAATAGTTTGGAAGATATTCAACATCTAAACCTTCAACGTTCCCCTTTTTTGCAAAAACTAAAATTCTACCACTTTAATCTGTGGTTCATTGGATGCACCTACAACACAAACCCATAAATTGAAGTTGGAATGGCATCTGTACATGTAATACTTTTGAAGATATTCAACATTTAAACTTTGCAGTACTCCTAATTAGTATAAATTAAAATTCTAGTGCTTCTGTATGTGGTCCATTGGATACGCCTACAACACAAACCTATATGTAGAAGTTGGAATGGCATCTCCACCTAAAATGGTTTTAAAGATATTCAAGATTTAAAATTTCAATTGCCCCTAATTTTCATAATTTTAAGCACACTCTTCCGTCGCCGTAAAAAAAGTCACGATTCCATGTATGGACCTATAATCATACCAGGTTTGGAGTTTCTAAGTGTAATTGTGTCCGAGACAATTGCCGGGAAAAATTGTTCGTGAAGAAAGAAAGAAAGAAAGAAAGAAAGAAAGAAAGAAAGAAAGAAAGAAAGGAAGAAAGAAAGAAAGAGAAAGAAAGAGACAGAAAGAAAGAAAGAGAAAGAAAGAAAGAAAAAGAAAGAAAACGAAAAAGAGAGAGAGAGAGAAAGAAAGAAAGATAAAGAAAAAGAAAGAAAAAGAAAGAAAAAGAAAGAAAAAGAAACAAAGTGATTTGTAAACCGCATAACAATATGAGTAGATAAAAGATAGAAAACTAATAGTTTGGTTTAGTTTCAACGATAAATTCTATACACATCAACTTGTACATCTTATAAGATATTTCTTAACTTTCGATTTCAGAAAATATGTCTGTGTGGGAACACGGACATATTTTCTAGAAATTCTTTCTTTCAAAGATCAAGGTCATTTGGACCTTTGAAATTTTCATCCAGCTATAACTTGGTTAATTTCCATCCAATTTTAATCATGTTGGACTCAAATTGTAGATTTTGCAACACAGCGCATTTTTGTAATTTACATGTGACCTTGAAAGGTCAAAGGTCAAGGTGATTAGAACCTTTGAAATTTCCATCTGGTGTGTTATTGCAATAGTCTGTAGGTTGTTTTTGAGAAACATAATTCTTTCACAGATCATATGCATATTTCGTCTATAAAGGGACCATATAGGTGCGCCGATACACAGCAAGCCGATAATACAATTTTTCGCCGCTAATGGACATGTAATTGTACCATTCTTATGAAATCAACAGGTTAGTGTGGCTGTAATGGACATGTTTTGTTGCGGTCATTTTAAGTTTCTTTCAGGTTTTGAGACTGCGATGAGTTAAATTATGAAGATAGACACAGAGAACGTGTGCTTTACATGTATGTAACTCTTAATGTTCTGTGCGAGTGGCAATCTGAACTGATATCAGCGTAACTTGTTGTTTTAAGAGCTCTTGTTTCAACAGTGGGGATCACCTGTGGTTTGTGCTCCAGAAAATGTGTCGGTACTTCCAGACAAAATATACGTGTCTGTCAAATTTATATTTGTCTGATTGTCTTTACGTGTGCTTGTGGCCCTCATTCATTTTTAGCATGGCAATATAGTACAATTTTATATCCTAAGCTTGTTAAGAGAAAGGGTGAAAACTAGGTTCAGTGCATCATATTTTTAATGCAATATATGAGGGAACTCCCATCTACACCATCATTCACCCAGTCATCGCTACAAAATTCAAAGATTACATTATTTCTGTGTGAACACATTGTTTTTCGCAGTATTCATTATTTCTTTCTTTCCTGATTCTCTTTCTTTACTTCCACTCTAATTTGATGTCCGAAACTCCCAACTTTCAGGTTTGAACATATTTAAAATTATTATAGAAAGAATTGCTACCCCCTCTTCAATTTATTGCTGCAAGCATATACAATAAAGAATTAACAAAGTTGTAGCATTTAATATTTACAACTTTGAAGGCACAGAGAGAGATCGACTTTGAAGCAAATCTTTTCCAGTTACTCTTATTTTCTCTTATCATGTAACTTGTAAGAACAACTGAATCAATGTAACATTTGTCGACAGGTCAAAATCACCTAACATAAATTTAAACGACCTTCATCTGCATATGGACAGACACAGGTCCCATTTATATCCTGGAGTGTCAACGTTTTTGCCTGTAGATGGTGACGTTTAACGTCTCGTGGCTTCCGGTATATGATTAAATGACGATCCGCGTGACCGGAATCACATGACAGCAACTGATGATGATTTTAGCCGCTCTAATGGTTGTTAACGCTAACATTACCGAAAGTATCAGCAACCTCGTGCAAAAAATTTACGGTACAACCGAGACGCTGTCTGGGAGGTCGATCGAGTGTACTTCCATACATGAAACAGTCAAACATCCACGTGATTGCCAGCAATGTACTTTGTATCTATTGAAGTAAGGGCAACTTGAGAAGTGCAAGCAGACTGTTGTACATCACATTTAATGTCTTCGGGGTGCTTTTTGTCAAGCTTGTTTTCAATCATGTGTGACACTTCCTTCAGTTGGTTGCGTCATGGTTAACCAGCTCTGGACAGTTCCACCATGCTTGCCTGTTTTCCCTTTGACACGCTGGTAGCTGCCAGTGTCGGTGCGCTTGGCTATCTCTGGAGTTTTGACTGGAACACGCACACACAAGCGCGAGCACACGCCGCACTCAACCACACAGATATGTACATGTATATGTATGTATATATATATATATATATATATATATATATATATATATATATATATATATATATATATATATATGTGTGTGTGTGTGTGTGTGTGTGTGTGTGTGTGTGTGTGTGTGTGTGTGTGTGTGTGTGTGTGTGTGTGTGTGTATTGCCCTGAGTTGTGAACACAGACAAAGGGGCATTTGTTGTAGCATGGCGGGACCGCGCAGTGGTGTGTCTCCTAGATGAGACCAGATTCAGTGTTCCCAAAAAGACAAGGAATACAGAATATCCTTAGTTCCAATATTCCTGATCCCAGATCTATGTCATCCATGTCATCCAGTGTCATTGCTCTCCATGTCAGACTCATTCATTTTTCACTGAGGCCACCCATTAAAGGTATAACTGATTGTGCCATTGTGAAGCACGCATTTTGGAAAGGGCCCTAGCCGATTGCTCACATAATCTTAGATTATATTGGACTTTCATTGTTGCAAGGGGGGGGAAAGTCAGAGAGCATGGTATGGTTTTTCTGTATACTAAGTATAAAAAGCTGACAGTAATATGTCATGGGGGTAATGACATGCAACCCTGTAGTACAGAATGATTTGAAAATTGCAAAGATTTCGAAATTTTCCACCCACAAGAATTAGGATACCCCAGCATCCCATTATACAGCTTGCATTGCTGTTTTACACAACCATGTTTTATGTGTATCTGGAGGTTGTAGAAAAGAGTTCTATTTTCCAATGGCTTTTATCTTCAGATTTTTAAAATATTATAAAATATTCACGGTCACCTGATATGTGTTTCTTGTGGGTTGCATAAACAAATTGTGTAAATGAAACTAAAGTATTTATTAAATTATTTGAACTGTTGAGCTGTTCCTTGCGTCCATATACGTCTTTGTTTGGTGTCCACCATCTGAAAAATTGGGAGTGGCCAAAGGGGTCTTGCACAATAGAAAAGAATGTCACATACATCACTGTTGTAGGTCACATTTAATGTCTCAGGGGTGCTTTCTGTCAAGCTTGTTTTCAATCATATTTGACATTTCGTTCAGCTGGTTGCGTCATAGTTCACCAGCTCTGGACAGTTACACCATGCTTGCCTGTTTTCCCTTTGACAAGCTGCCAGTGTTAGTGCGCACAACTCTGCAGTTTTGACTGGAGCACGCACACACAAGCGCGCTCACGTACGCACTCAACCACATAGACATATACATGTACATGTATATATATATATATATATATATATATATATATATATATATATATATATATATATATATACATATATATATTGCCCTGAGTTGTGAACACAGATAGAGGGGCGTTTGTGTAGCATGATGGGACTGCGCAGTGGTGTGTCTCCTAGGTGAGACCAGATTCAGTGTACACATACAGACAAGGAACGACAACAAGCGACATGCATATGATTGAACCATGGAAGTATAATCGAGGTATATGCTATTTCCATGAAAGATTGACCACGCCTGGGCGTTAGTTTTACGATTCAATACAAATGATGAACACTAAGTTGGTCAGAAATTACATGATTTATATCTCTGTGCACTTTGTCTTTGAACTTACCTGCAAAAACTTAAAGCTATCCCGTAGATATTATCTCTTAATTACGACATAGTGTCTCGTAATTACGAGATATTATCTCTTAATTACGAGACATCTTGGGAATAACGAGGTAATTATCTTCTAATCATGAGATAGTAACTCGTAATTACGAGATAAAAAGTAACACTAGGTTGGCACCAATGAGTCACCATAGTTACGGTGCATTTGTTTCCAGTCGTCTTTGCACTGTCGGACTAGGACAGGTTTATATGCATATATATAATACTCAAGTATGAGCATTAGCATAGAAATGGAGCAAGCTGCTGATGGCTTTTGTAATGCAACTTGCAGGTCATGAGGCCCGAAGCACATGTCAACGCAGCAGTCTATTAAGGTGGAAGCTGTGAAGCTAGTGCGCGGTGAGACTAGAAACTTTGGATCGCAATTACCCATTGCATTTTTTCACAAGTACATTAAACCTATGTATTTTCTGACTATTACATATGCATAGCGTTTTTTGTCTTTTTTAAAAAAATTGGATTTTTTTTTTTTTTTTAGATTTTATAGCATTCTTTTTGACTTTGTAGAATTTTCACATTTTTCGTGCAGAAGTCACACAAAGTTGTTTTTCTCTAGTTAACATCAGAAGAAATTTAAAATATATATCCATGTCCAGGATCGAATTCAATGGTTAGTCCTGAAATAGCATAAATAAAAAGTTATAATAACATTTTCAATTTATTCCTGACAGGTTGTTCATTTTCTTTCTATAAATTGCTCCAAAAGTAACGGAAGGGGTTGTCAGAAAAAAAATCTGGGAAACGTTCCTGGATATGATAATTTTCTTTTAATGTCTGTTAATTTTAATGTGATAGGGCAATTCGTACGTTTTTGAGGCGACATGCAAATTGCAGAAGTTGAGCAAAAAACAGTTCCAAGAAAATCGCATTGAAAGAAAAAGTTGCCAATTCTTACACGGTTATGGCTGTAATATGACACACACTCATTTTTTCTGTCCTGTGGTTTAATTATTGTGTGAATTAAACTTTTAGCTTTACCTCTGTGGTGTTGTCATTAAACAAAAGTATATTTTGTGGCTTAAATCTCGACTTTTTTAAACTTGGGAACACCACACTTGGCTTCTTTGGGTGTGGGTTCACATGCAGCTTTCCATATTTGGGGACCAGTAAGTGGATTGTGCTAATTTGTTTCTGAATCAATAGAGAATTTCAAAGTAATCAGAATTATGTTAGTGATTAGTCTGAACTGGCCCATTCTTATCTCCCCGGCTAATTGTTTCATGTGAGTGACCCTTGTCAATAGCTCAATTGGTTTCCAGGGGTCATGGACTAATGACTGTGCAAACAATGACATGGTTCACTATTATGCCCATGCAAACAAACTCATGTGCCTGGCACTGTTTAAACCTTTCATTGTAAACAAAAGTTTTGAGGTCAATTATCTCATATAAATTTTATGTTCACACATATAAGTTTTTGGGAGTATGTAGTTTAAGTATCAGACTATCCAAAAATATGAAAAAGTGATTAGAGGTTATCCAAAGGTGCCAGCTTCAGATCTTCCACCTTAAGCAGCTTTTCGAATACGCATATTCAAATAAATAAAGTTTACATCAACCTTTTTGCCTTTTTCCAAGTATATACATCGGGCTCGTCAGTGTATTATTGTCATGTTAGTGGTCTTCCACAACCAACTCCAACAGGTTGTTCGCCGAGGCAACCATTGAAAACATATGCTTTTAGGTGTCAATATTTCAGTCTGTTTTCCCGTATGCAATTTGCATGACAGTATGACCAGGCGCTTCCTACGCTGGTGACTGAATTTGATTGCATTCGCCTTCCTTATGATTACCCCCGGGGTTTGGGGTATTTGATCTCCAAAAGGGCAGTTAGGCTGCGTGAACACCGCCAGCCCAAAACTGTACATCAAACATGTGTTTTTCAAAAGAACAGGAGTTCAAAATTCTACAAGTCCGTATATATATGTATATATATATAAAATCTGGTCACTTTTGCCATTGTTAAGGGGGGGGGGGGTCAAGCTTGTTTCTTTGGATTTTTAACAGGGGTGAATATTCGCAGCTCAGTGTAAGAAATAGGGTTCAAAACTCAGCACGGGGTGCAAAGCAGTACCGTTCACTCCCGCAGCGCCAATACCCTTATCATGATTATAAATCGTCGTAAATCGGGTGCGTTGGGATCACGGAGGGCGTGTGCTACGTCATTATAAAACAGATGTAAGAATGTAGACGTCACAGATAGTCCGAGCAGTAAGAACGGCACTTACTGCAGCATATGAACACTCAAGGAAGAACAGCGATACTTTTAATTGATATTCATATTGGTATTCGCCCGCACATGGTCGCTCGTACAAAGCAGGTAAGTTACAGCAGCAATGATGATTAATTGAGAAAAACTTCCCTTTTACAAATTAATGTGTTCATATTTGATTGACTTGCAATATATATTGTACTACTGTGATTTGTTTGAAATCGCGAATTTACCTTTCATTTGTGCAAAAATAAACTTGGTGTTAAACTGGGTCGGATGATATTTACCGGTCCCACCAGCCAGGGAAAAAAGGTTTAAATAGTGGCATTAGGGAGGTTAAAATTAGTTTTATGTAATATACCTGCTTGTTTCAACTGGATTACCAAAGCACTACATAAACTTATCTGGAGGCTCTCGAATTCATGTAAACACACACAATGCTATAACAAACAATACACGACTGTGCAACGACCGTGACACACATTCTGGTCAAATAATATGTCTGCATTCATGGACTTGTGACCCGCTACACCTGAATAGGACTCTTTTGGGGCCCATAAGTCATAAAACTTATTGTAATATGTTCGCCATCTCGGATACCTTGGATACCTTCCCCACAGATGGGAAGATCATGATCAAAATTCGTTACGGACTGGATGGTCCTACTCCGCGAATTGTCGAAGTCATAAGTGTTACCGATCTGGATAAATCTAGCGGACAGGACACTTAAGCGATCAAATACCTACATCTAAACAATGACAAATTACAGATAGACTTGAGTTTCATGTTGGTTATCCTTCACCGGTTTTGGTGAAGCCCATCTAACACCTGAAACAATGTCAACCATGCAACCCAAGCGCTTGGCTGTCTTCACCTTTCTCAGTGAACCAGTAACCAAGTCCACCCTACGGCTCTTTCTGAGACATTTTTCCGCGACCATTTAGGTCTATAAACATTTCCTTCATACATGTCATTTAAAATTTCTAACCACAAAGTAAGGGGCTTGTTTTACCCGCATGACTGGACTGTGTTTGTGCTGAGTGAATATAAAGATAACAGTCATATTTCGTGTTAATGGTCACGTTTCGCGACGTTGCAGGGCCTCAAAGCACTCGGTCGTGCTATCTTAATATACGCACATGTTTGTATTTATAGTCTCAGGTCTGCTATACGGAAGCTGGATAGGGTACATAGGTATCATGCTAAAGATACCCTGCTTTAGTACATTTGATACTAAAGTAAGTTACTATTATGTTGATTGATACCAGTACTGAATTATGTGCAAGTAACTATAGTGTTCAAACGAAATGTGCATTCATTCATGTATATTTACATTCAATCTAACTTTTAACATTGCTAGTATAGGAGAAAGCCTGGTGTGTTATGAGAGCGTAACACATTGGCTTTGTGTGTTATCGGACCATAGCACACGTGTCCCGCCCACATTACAATAAGCCACGCCCACCTGGGGTTTCAGAACTCAACACTTGAACAAAGCTGGGCAAATCAGTTTCTGGTCGTTTGTCTCAATTCCATGCAGGCCTACTAAATTTTGTGTAATCGAGCAGAAAAATTAATGGGAAAATGTAAATATAAGCAATGAGGGTCACTTTTGTGTGTGTTATGGCATAATGACGCGGGTGATTCCCATTTCTTAAAAAAATCCACTTTGCATAACTGTAATTATTGGTAAAATTTTGTTGTCCTCAGAATTTGGTTAGGAAAACCAATAGCTGACCATAGTTCATCTGTTATGTACACATCTGGTCATAATAATTTCTTCTTTCTGATTACTGTTTCAACTCACAATTTGGGTGTTCTGTAGGTTTATGCACGAAACATTGCTCGTGCGAGGCACTCATGACATTTACACAGTACAATCTTGCAATCCTGAAATCCTTTGTTTAGAGCGTAATTGTAGGAAATAAGTTTTACTCTTCTGTAGGCATTTGTGGAGGACTGGGTATTAAAGGGAGACACTGGTCTATTATTTCTGTTAATACACATCTGATTATTGCAATCATGATTATTTTGTTTATTTCATGACAGGTTGTTTATTATTATTATTATTATTATTATTATTATTATTATCATCATCATCATCATCATCATCATCATCATCATCATCATTATTATTACTGAAGCTACCCCTTTATAGCGGGGGCGCCTGTGGGCAGGGCAGAACCAGCGGCGCGTCAGATAAAAACATTACATACAATGCAGCAATGCAGTTTACAATATATACAGTTATTACAAGGTTACTTACAATATTTTCGCTATCTAAAATAGGCCGGTTTTACTCTGACGTGTCTGCGAGAGACTCACGTTGACATTCCCACGCTTGCATCAAATACTGCTCAGAAATCATATCAAAGTCTTTACCCGGGGTTTCACCAAAATCGTACGCATGTTCTCCAAGAAATAAGCATAGTTAACTTAAACTGGATGATCTACAAAATCTGTGCCATACATCAAGTGCTCCTTCTGACCTCAGTGTGCATTCCAGCAGGCTATAATACTTGTTTCGGATATGATTAAGGGAAGGACAAAGAAACAGAAAATGAATAAAATCTTCAGTAGCACCTTTACATAAATCACACTTGGTATCAGTAGTCACTTTCCATTTTCACAAAACCTCCTTTAGGCCCAAACACTCTGTACGCGCTTTAAACTTTAATCTTATGGTATTAAAATTATTTGAACCAAGCATGTATTTTTCTCCAAACGTGGATCTTTTTATCGATCGACACCAGCACAGAGATGCAAATTCGTCAATATTTTGGAAAAACGAAAGAACGTAACTTTGTAAATTTAGCTTCATAAACGGTTGGAGCCAACTGTCATTTGCACCTTTAAGAGCCCTGTCCAACCCAACATTTTTAAGCACATGGTGCATCTCGGGGAGATATGGCCAAACATTATGCATTCCTTTTAAATATTCTTCATTTAAAGCCACAAATATCTGCTTACATAGACGCGTGTCTCATAAGTCATACTTCATTCTGTGAAAGTACTTTATGCGGAAACGATCCAAAACTAGATTTACAAGGAGCCATGCGAGGTCTCCTAGTACAGCTGCCATTGCCGTGGTGCATCTGATTTTCATTGCAGCCCTTGCTATCGAGCATTGGATCGACTTTAAAATAGATACACTCTCTTTGGTGTTGTTTAGCCAGACGGCACTTCCATGTGATACAGAAGGAAATATAACATTTTTCCACATGGTATTACCGAAATTTACCCTATTTATATCGTCATGGGAGGAAAGTATGCTACACATAAAACCTCTTAGATGAGCCGCCTTAGATTTTAAATGTAACTTTTATATGAGATGTATCAGACACAGTTGTTCAAAGTACACGTATGTGAGATCATGAAACACATATGCGCTACACTCCTGCTTCAATGACAGTCACGTACTAGACTATATATTTCCTTTGACGATGTGGAGGAAACAATAATTATGTCTGGTTTCTTCCGAACATGTGAGTATCAGTCTGTATTTTGCATATAAATAGGCCCCACGTGCCTCAATAGGATACTTACAGTGCGTGTTTTTTATGGCCCTTCACCTGTGGAGGTCACCATGACTGATATCATCATAATTTAACTGTAAACATTACGCTGTGTACGGTTGACACTGGATGGTTCATGAGCTGTGTTTGATGTATGCCTTTCTTTAACCTTGGACTTTCAGTGTATGCCGGTATTGTGATCATATGGAGAACATAACACAATAATGTAGTACATCAGAGTTTTCTGTGTTTACAGAAGAGACCCTATTAAATCAGCCGTAAATATGTTATTGCCTCATCCTTGAGATTTATAATACTGGAGTACCTATATTGTCCTCAGTGGTTACAGTTTTGACTGAAAAACTGAGCACAATGTATTTTTATTTGTTATCTACGGCACTCTGTCGGACAGTATCTTTCTTTTTCCTTTATCTTGCACATAATTATGTGTCTGAGCGTGTCTCATCTTTACAGAAGCAGTATAAACGTATCTCGCTCGGCTAACTTCTCTAACACTGCCATTTCCATGCGCTTTGGCCCACAGCCTAATTTCAATTTTTGTTTGGGATAATCTAGGCGATTTATACCTTCCTTTTTAGGCTTTGATGTACGTTATTTAGTCCTCATTCAATTAATAAACTTACCAAAACAGTATTTTCCGTTTCATATTTTTTTCCATGTTACCACTAGATATATCTTTTAACAAATATTATAAGCATCACAGATATATTCTGTTGTCCTATTTCCAGCAAATGGAGTTTGTTAAATCCCTTCAGGGACTAAATTAGTGTTGGGTGATATCTAGGCAAATTTCAAAGGTGGTGCTGCGTACTGTATGCCGATTATTGTGTTCTCACATGCCACTATAGGTTATATTTCAATATGCTTAATACATGTAGTTACACTAGTTATAAAAAGGATGATATACCGATGTTCAAACTTACTGCTAATCTGTTAGCAGTGGCCAAACCTATTACCCAAACCAAAAGTGTAAGATTACAGAAAAATTGTGATCTCAACTTTTACTTGCATCTTGGGTACACATTACTTATATCATTGTATATACTTTTATGAATTGCGGTATCGTATTTGTCCTACGAGATATCTTATTATCCTTATCTAGACAATTTCTTCCGTTTTACTAGGGTTAAAGTTGACTCTTCACCCTTTTCTCCAATTTTTAACGACAGGAAAATTCTCATTTAAGCGAACAATAGCCTCCTCCAGTGTGTTAACTAATTAAGGGTCCTATATGTTTTGAAAGCATGTGAATGACTTTTCTCAAACACTTTGCTTTCGCAGATTAAATTTTATTTATTTATTTATTTATTTATTTATTTATTTATTTATTTATTTATTTATTTATTTATTTATTTATTTATTTATCTATCTATCTATCTATCTGTTTGTTTGCTTGTTTGTTTGTTTGTTTGTTTTATTCTAGAATTTCTTTACCCGGGGTAGCCCTTTCAGAGCGCAGCTCTGTTCTTCCAAGGAACCCAGCATACATTTAGATGAAATAAGAAGGTAGTGTTACATATAATTAAACAGTAATTAAAATTAAAGAAATCTAAAGGTGTTGATACTCAGACTCTATACAAATAACTAAATCTACACGAATAAAACACGTAGTAAAAACAACCTGTAAAACTAAAACTGGCAATGGAGAGTAAAACAAACTGAAACTCTCAAAATCTTTTGAAAAAGTGAGATTTGTACAGACATTTAAAATCACATACATTACCACATTGCTTTAAAATCAGAAAGGCTACTAAAAATTCACGCACCATCATACACAAGTGAACGTTTAAATATTGCTTTCTTCGGGTGGGGTACGAGAAGGTGTCTGTGAGTGGCAAAGCACGTTGGGTAGTGACTAATCTCGTCAAGGAAATTTAGTTGATCGCACAAATAGTTTGGCGCTTGTCCCTGCGTACACTTAAACATTAATGTTGCCATGTAAAATTTCCGTCTTTGTTTGAGAGTCTGCCACTTTAAATATGTCACAATGTCTTTTGCTCTGCAGTTAGTATAATCATAGTTACCAGTGACAATTCTTGCAGCAGCATTCTGCAGTCTCTGTGGACATTTTAGAACTGTTTCAGTGCATGCACCCCAAACAGTATCGGCATAATCAACGCATGGTAAAATTTTGGAGTTAAAAATTAATTCTAATGTTTGTTTGGGTAAAAATTTGCAAAGACGTCTAATTACTGCAAGCTTTTGCATGACCTTAGAATGCATTTTCCTGACAGGCCTTTCCCATATTAAATCATCACCTACGTAAACACCTAAATATTTAACACAATCAATCTGGTTAAGTACTTGACCATCAAAGAAAGCTGTCAAATTATCCTTAACATTTCTTTTTTGATTGCTGACTTCGTTTAAGAAACACATTTTTTCCCAGCTTCGTACATTAATCTGCCCTCTTTCTAGTCAAGATCCCTCTTCCTTCCTGCAGGACTGGGGCAACACAGGTCCTCAAGTGCTGTCTGATCGCCTTGAGTCGATGCATGAAAAGGCTGCACTGGTGCTTTGAAACACTAGTCACGTACCGTATTAACCTATTGCGTGAACTTGGGTGGTCAACCCTGGCAAAACAGGTATCAATACTTTAAACTTGTCCTTTTCTACAAAATGTACCACAGATTGACTCCTTTCTACCTGTATAATCTGGTATCCCCTTCCCTCCCTGGCTGTGTTCTCCTAATCTTACGTTCTATACGCTCTATTTGGTGTAGAACGTCGCGTTTGGGCAACTCTTTTCTGCCAGATGCAATTAGACAGTGGCATAACCTTATATCCAAATCAGATACTGTCTTTCCTTACAATTATTTAAACCTAAACTGAAGTCTTCACTTCTAGCCACAGGTAGTGTTCTTGGCATATATCTTCATGGTGATAAATTTGCTAATATCTGTCATGCTCAATTACGCCTGCGATACTCTAAATTACATTCAGACCTTTACAAAGTTAACATATTCACAGACCCATCTTATGCCTATTCTTACGCCTATGAAGACTTAAAGTACTTATTTTTTCCTCCTGTCAAAATTACATTATTTAAAAAAAAAAATATTCAAGACTGCTTTTCCTATAATTGCCACTGTGGTTAGCCTTAATCTTATTGCTCATACTCTATTGGTGGTGGTAGGCTAGCCGACATTGTCCTCTATGGCAGTAATCAGTCATCTGATCGCCAGAATGTTAAAAT
Source organism: Hermodice carunculata (assembly GCA_964020975.1). NCBI lineage: Eukaryota > Metazoa > Annelida > Polychaeta > Eunicida > Amphinomidae > Hermodice > Hermodice carunculata. The sequence continues at coordinate 57,155,457 of OZ026626.1, forward strand.
ATCTGAAGTATTTCAGTCCTTTTTATAGATGACTACGTTTTGTGTAATTTCCGTAATCAGTGGTTCTAAAAGGATTTATCATGTCTGTGTGCTAACACAGATGTATTGTTTTTCTATGAATTCTTTCTTTCTTTCTTTCTTTCCACCTTTATTTTTACCTTTCTTTCTTTCCGGGCAAATTTGTCCGACATTGCATTAAAACGGATCATACGTAGAAACTTCAAAAGTTGACATGATTATGTTTCCATACATGAAGTTTTGAGTTTTTGTAACGAGGTTCCGCAGTTTTGAAAATTATGCAAATTAGGGCCATTTGAATATATAAATTTTGAATATTTCCAATACTATTACAGGTACAGGTAATCAATCCAACTTCAATTAATGATCGTAACACTGTTCATTTTTGTAATTTACATGTGACCTCTAAAGGTCAGAGGCCAAGGTCATTTGGACCTTTGAAATTTACATCCAGCCATTATTCGGTCAATTTTCATCTGATTTTGATCATGTTGGGATCAAATGGTAGGTATTGGAACATTGCACAATTTTGTAATTAACATGTAACCTCTACAGGTTGAAAGTCAAGTTATTTAGCCCTTTGGAAGATTCATATAGCCATAACTTGGTCAATTTTCCTCTGATTAGGTTCATCTTGGGCTTAAATTGTAGGTATTGTAAGACTATACATTTTTGTAATTTACATGTGACCTCTGAAGGTCAAAGTTCAAGGTCATTTGGACTTTGAAATTTTCATCCAGTCATAATAAGCTTAACGGAATGTGAAGTACCAAAGGACAAGTTGTAGCATTTAAAATTTACAACTTTTAAAGGCAAACAGATTTGCTTTGAAGCAAATCTTTTACTCTACTTTGTATTATATTTCTCTTTAGAGCTGCCGAACATTAAGATTTTTATGTTGGTCTGACATTTTATTCGTCAGTTTTCCATAAATTTAATTTAAGTTCACTGAAACATATTTATTTTAACTGAATAACCCTATGCTACATCATGATACCAATACAAAAGGAGACATTCATATTTAACTGCGATCCTGCTCAATTCCTGTGTTGCCGGGGCAGCAGACTGATGCTTCCACCATGATCAGAGCAGATTTGTATTATACACAACACAAATATCCATAAATAACACATTTTCAACCAAAAGAGAGACCATTTCTAATCAATTTAGGCATCCTTTGTGTTTCAAATATATGTTGATACATTTTCTTACGATTATTGTGTGTTCGTGTTGTTCATTTTGGTGAGAAAGTACTTTTGACCATGCTAAATACATGGATCTGCCCTGATGCAGGTGGCTCCCTCTTTTGCTCAATAAGTGTTAGAGTAGGACCGCATAAGCTTATGAATACATCCTATTGGTTTTCCAGACATAGAATATATACAGCACACACAGGACAACACGAATATTCCCAACACTACAGAAAAGGCTGTATATAAATATTCTAATAGGCACTGATGATACTCTAACCGGGTATCGTTACCGCCAAGTTTAGAGATACATTAATCATTGAACAGTTTTAAGTCAGCTATGAAATTTAATCTGACCGGTGTTGACAAAATGCTCTTACGTAATGCTGATAACCGTTTTGGTAACAATTGTACTGTCCTGTTTTTCATGTTTATATTTCGTTCGTGTATGTATGTCCAGGAGAATCCGCGTTTTTAGTAATTTTAATGAACTATGGGTCCAGATGAAATAAGTGCTCAAACTTAAACAAGCGACCGATAATAAGATAGACTGTATATTCAACAGGCATAATTTATGCGAGACGTCTTTTGTACGTAATAATAATAATGATAATGATAATGATAATAATGATAATGATGATGATAATGATGATGATAATAATAATAATAATAATAATAATAATAATAATAATAATAATAATAACAATAACAATAACAATAACAATAACAATAACAATAACAATAACAATAACAATAACAATAATAATAATAATAATAATAATAATAATAATAATAATAATAATAAAAATAACAACAACAACAACAACCGGCGAGACCAGGGAAAACTCACAACTGTTACATTGATACAATTAAGTATAAGATTATGTGGGTTTTTACACATGAAAATAATTACACTGTTAGCATCTCTTACTTAATATGCATGTATATATGGTAACACATGTAGATGCAATAACATGAATTTCGCACCATACATGTTGATATAATAAGCACATGAAAATGTCACCAAAGCTGAGATTGGAGACGAAATTCAAATTGGGTAGGTGTACTGATATTGAGTAATCTTGCTAAATAAATACCGCAATAATAGTATTGCATTGGATATGAGAGGCTGAAATAATAGAACATGGCCATGCATTAATCGGATGGTGTACCCAGGTTGTTGCAATTTTGAACACGGACACGGGCATTTGTGACCGGATCACGTTGCCGGTACCAAGCAATAGTTCAATTAAGGTCACTTTGCGTAATCACCTGCATGTGGATTTAGAAAACATACTTGCATGTAATTGATGGGACCATAGAGATGATCCATATGAAACCTCTATGATGGGACAGAGTGTAGAAAAAGCAGCGTGCTGAAAAAAGAAAAAACTAGAAAAGAAGATTTGCATCAAAGCAAATCTGTCTCTGTGCCTTCAAAAATTGTAAATATCAAATGCTACAACCTTTATCCTTTAGTACTTAACATTACATTAAGCTTATGGCTGCATGCAAATTTCAAAGTCAAAATAACCTTGACCTTTGACCTTTACAGGTCACACGTAAATTGCACAGTGTGACAATACCCACAATTTAAGCCCAACATGAACCAAATCGTATGAAAATTGACCAAGTTATGGCAAGATGAAACATTCAAAGGGCCAAATGACCATGCCCTTTGCTCTTTTGAGGTTACATGTTCTTATAAAAATGTGCAGTGTTGCAATACCTATAATTTGAGTCCAACATGATTAGAATTGGGTGGAAATTGGCAAAGTTATGACTTTTAAAGTTCCAAATGACCTTGACTTTTGACCTTCAGAGGCCACATGTAAGTTTAAAAATTACAGTGTTGCAATATTTACAATTTGAGCCCAATAAAATCAAAATTGGATAAAAATTGACCAAGTTATGGCTAGAAGAAAGCCACCATCGAAAGTGACCTTTGACCTTGAAATGACCTTTGACCTTGAAATGACCTCTACCTGAAGTAAACCTTGACCTCAAAAATGACATTTTGGCCCAAAATTGACTTTTGACCTTGACATGACCATGACATTTGTGATGACCACTGCCTTGCTCTGATCAAACTCTTATACACTCGGAACCACATCTACTTTAGTATATAAGATATTGAAGATTTAAACTTTAATTAGCCTTCATTTGCATAATTGTCAAAAAGCATGACCTCTCATTATAAAAAGGCCAGACTTCATCTATAGAAATATAATTGTGCCAAGTTTGGAGTTTCTGCGTATAATCCTTTTCAAATGAAATGTCGGACAAATTTGCTTGTAAAGAAAGAAAGAAAGAAAGAATTCCCAGAAAAACAATATGTCTGTGTTGGTACACAGACATAAATTAATAAAATATTGGCCATGTTATAGTAATATAATGTGTAGTTAAGCAGATGACACATATAGTTCAATGTACATTATATTTATAGTTAAAGTAAAACATTTTCGTCCCATCAAGTACCCTTTTTGCATAATTGGATTTATTTTGGGTCCCATACCTCGGTTGAAGGTCTGGGCAATATAAAACTTGAACTAGATTACCCATGATTTGATTCTTGTATGGGTGTGTAATTGTTTACGTAACAGCAGATTATGTGAAGAAGACACGACCTTCGACCCCATCCAGGGTTTGCATGGACAGCTGCAGGTTTTCATGCTTGTGTTTCGTCACATGTCAAACATGGGTCTTGTCATCATGGAAGTTATGTTGAAGGAGATGCCACTCCAGAGACCAGTGTTTCAAAACAACCTGTTCTATCCACGTCAATTGTTCCTTTCCTCAGGATTTGGAACAGTATAAACTAATAATACACTCCTCGTTGGGTCGTACTCTTTTAGCGATAGTTCAGATCACTTTAGGACCACGGCATTTTATAAGAGACATAAAGACCGCAACAAAAGAAACACCCCCCCCCAAAAAAAAAAAAAAACAATCACTCACCTCCCCCACACCCACCCCTCCAAAAACAAAAAAAAAAAGGATAAAGTGCATTTAAGCACATTCATCCCGATGGCTATTAAAGTGATATTACTTTCTTTGATTTAATTTGGAGAACTTTATTATTAAAAACGCTCTCCCGCGATATGGTCCCTAAACTGCGTAAGTGTGTAATGTTGGCTGTAATATTATTTTCACATTTTCCTTAATTTGCGACAGGGATTCTTATAGGCTTTGCCTTTTCCCGATCGCTTTTTGTCAATAAAATATGTTCAAACCAATATGGTCCCTCTCGTGTGCGATTGTTTGTTCATAACGTCGCCTAGCTCTGTATTTGTGTCCATTGGCCCTGTAGGACACCAACAGTTGATGCCTGATGCACTCATATCTGTTAGTCAGTCGTGAACATAATATATCTATAAACGAAGTCACATACAATACTCTACCATTCCTAGCAATAAACGATGAAAAATGCATCCTGGGGCTGAAGCACACACACACACACACACACACACACACACACACACACACACACACACACATATATATATATATATATATATATATATATATATATATATATATATATATATATATATACATATATATAGAGAGAGAGATACATACATACATAGGATTGGTGGTTACATTTTAAATTTGCAATACAGTCATTCGGCGTCAGTGATCTTAGGTATTTTGCCACTCATGGAAATAAAGGATGAGGATGTATTCTGGGGAAGTCGATATAGAGTGTTTGTGCGTCTGTGTGTAGGTATTTTTCGACCACGGAACGGCCGGGTGCAGGCCTATGTGCGTGTAAAAACGATTGCCAGATTGTAATTATACAAGTGTTTGGAGAAAAATGCATATGGTGCTCTTGTTTAATCTCAACGATCCTGCCAGCTTGCAAGCACGGTTAACAATATCATTCTCCGTTATGTACGCAGAGCTTCCCGACATGTACCTTGGAAAAAATGGATAACGGTCTCTCGCAACCATAATTTACTCGCATTTTATAGTAAAACGGTTTTGAGTACAGCTACAAAAACGATATACAATGTTTATTTGTCATGAAAATATATCATCAAATTCTGTCTGCCTGACGTCAATCATGCGCACAAATGTTTGTGCGCGTGGACAAGGGAATACAAGAAAAACAGACCATTTGGCCTCGGAGCCAAAATACATACTGAGATGTGTGAGTGCCAGGGCCCACATGTCTAGTACCCATATGTCTTTTTTTTCTCCCCTTTTTTTCCTTTTTTTTCTTTTTTTTTTCAAAATCAATATTGATAGAATGGCCCGATGTGTCCTTTTCAATCCCGGACGATTTCTATTTTAAATTTAAATGGGTTAATGTTGCTCTGTAAACAACTGTGTGAAGTCAGTTGCACCAGGTAACATTAGGTAATGCATACAGAATAAATATTGTACTCATGGCTGTTGGTGACTTTGCACGCTCACCCCGATAAAATCCCATTGTCTGAACATAACATAACTGTTTGAACATTCAAAATCCTCCCAGTGAGACCAACTACAACTAATTGCCTAATCTCACATGAGATAACTCCAGACTTGCTCCAGGTCAACAACTGGCGCATAAATAAAATTGTCATGGAACTCCACTACGGATCTATCGTGTTGTTCGTTGGGTGGTCTCACCTGCACACTCCCCGGCATTTCAGCTCAGCTCAGCTCATCCCCGGGTACCCGATCGATGACTGGAGACCCGCGTCCCGCATCAGCCAGCGCATGGAGTATTCTGTTATTCGCCGAATACTGTCCACGCATGAATGTCATGGATAACCAGGTGATAACAGACACGGAAATGTGCCCTATCATGCATGCCACAGTAACTGGCATTAACAGCGTCAGTCAGATGATATGCCCTAACGACAGCTTAAAGGAGCAAATGTTTATGTATTTCCTGCATGTCCTGACCCAAACATTCAGACTGCGCATGCACTTTACGTGTGAAGGTCGTTCTATGACAGACAGCATAACATAATAGCGTTTAAAAAAAATATGAGCTTTTATCGCTTTGATCAGCTGTTTGGCAGATCATATCCCGAATCAAGATATCAATTATATAACATCATGAGCATCGCCGGAGGTTGAATTCTCATGATCAGCTTTTCGCTGTTTAGCCACACCATAGGCCAACCTAGCTCTCTGTTCAGTTTACTGTGTCAACTACACACATACACAATATGTGTGTATGTATATATATATATATATTGGAGCACGCGATTGCATGATCAAGCGTTGCACTGAACTAATACGCATGACTTTGATCCAGTTGTTATCCGAATTTAATGACTCCCTCTCCCTTTGGACCCTGTCAAAAATGGGACCCTCTCTTTGCAGGCTATTATTCCGACGCAGAAATCGTCTGTTTTATTGTTCCCCTCAGAAAGGCCGCTGTTTTGATACGACCGCTTTGCTAGTGCTATAGGTGTGGCCGTACGGCGAAGGGGGGGGGGGGGGGGGGCGGTGGTGGCATTTTTTTCGGTAAGGTTGTATTACAGTACACATGGTTTTCAAACTCATGTTGCTGATAAATCACCAGAAAACATATTTGGCATCAGAGAATCCATAATTAGGATACCAGTAAGCTCCATATATCAGAGGTGATATATCTGGGCCTGTACATGATAGCTGCACCCTGGCACATTGGCACACTCTGCCGAGTCCTTGGTCTGCTTAATTGTTAGACTCAATACACCTCTAGCCATTTTTAATAAATGATATGTGTTTAAGATTCTGGTGAATTGATAGCTTAGACTGTATGTCGATTGCATGTGATTCCAAGCAGAACCTATATGCTTTTTTTTTTTTTTTTTGGTAGCAACTCGTGTCCTCTAACTGCGTCACGGGTAGAAGCAGTCAGAGATTTAGTCACCATACTATATGATATATATATATATATATATATATATATATATATATATATATATATATATATATATATTAATATATAATGAAATATATACAGATAAATAAATTAGGCTTACAGACGACGAAATTTCCAGTAACAGGTACATTCCCTGCCCCCAATTTAGCTTGAACACCAGCTGGTACGTCCTTCAACTCCTATGAACATGTGGATGCAATATGTACACACATTCATATGTATGACGAAATCTCTTCATTTGCAAATCAATAAGTTATTGTAGGTCAATAAAACAAGCTGAAAACAGCTACCTTGAAGCACTGTCCAGCAAGTGAAGGTTCCTTTTGTGAACCTGTTATCTCATATTAATAGTAATTGTAAATACTGATTGATTAAAAAAAGTCCCTCATAGTGTCAACAAAGGAAACCAATTTCTCTTCAAGATAAAATCAAAGTACCAGTAAGCACACCCGGGGCTAATTACTTGCCTTATCAGATTAATTAGCATAAACAAACACTTGGGGGATACATCTAAGATTATACCCAACCCTGGATTTTCCCTGAAATCCCGTGTTGGAGCCCAGATAATGTTTCAAGCATGTGAAAATCGTCATGTTGAAAGTTCGTGACGTGCACACTTTTGGCACAACAGAAATATAAAAAAACAGCATTGTTATGATGTGACACAAACTAGGCCTGACATAATGGTATTACTGATAACTACTCTAAAGCAAGATGTATGCAATATATACGTTGAACATCCCAGACAATACAATTCTGATTTAATTCTTCACTACAGCGTGATTGTTATAAAACTTGATACAACTCTTCATTCCCGAGTGAGAGTCAATATATATTTGTAAGTTAACATAATAGTATCTGCAGTATGGTGTTGTTTGATGCCTTTGTAATAAAAGTGTGGATCTTAGCTACATATTATGCAGGTAGTCTATGCATTACAAGTCAATCTCATGAAACGATAACATTATTGATTCACTTATTCAGCGAATTGGTGTCATTAGATGATCTCTCATGTCAGACTTGCCCTTTGAATTAGTTGTTAAGTTATTGGCATATCAACAGTAACTAGACGAGTACTTTTGGTAGTATAAACCCTTCGAACTATGGTTTGATTTTAACATATATTATTGGCAATGCGAGCAGGGAAAAGGCAAAGCCTATATTAGCCCCTCTTATATATATATATATATATATGTGTGTGTGTGTGTGTGTGTGTGTGTGTGTGTGTGTGTGTGTGTGTATGTATGTGTGTGTGTGTGTGTGGTGTCACACAAGGCAGCACGGTAACAGGAACAAGTCACCCATAAATAAGATGAACAATACAGGGACAAGACAGACAGTAAAGTGTCTGGGACTAATTGACCGTAGTTTTGGTCTCATAGCGGGTGTGAGGTTCCCAAGGCCCGCTGGTAAACATTATTATCATGATATTCTATTAAGTGAATCGCTTTCCAACACAAAGAAATTTAATGACAATATTATAAATTTCGATTGGTGTTGAATTTTGACAATTTGCAATCAGTCATCCCCCACACTCAACTGACGTGTGCGTTTAAACTGTATTTTGTAAAGAATTTCGTTGAATTAAAAAAGAAAAATGGGCATTCCAAAAGTAATGAAAGGCATCTTCATCACCGAAACCACAAACCCAAAGTACGTAGGCATTTAAGAACCTCGAGTCCAATTGTAATTGGGCTGTAATTATGTTCTCTTTTCTGTTGCCAAATTAGAATAATACCTTGGGTTCTTTTATTCACAACAGATGTGCTTTCAAATATAACTTTATCCAGCCAATTTTTTTTCATCACAGGTCTAACCAATTCATGCCTCCTGCAATATAAATTATCTATAGGGCCGTGCCCAATTGTCGGACGTGCCCAATTCTCGAAAATTGACAATAATTTTGCCATTCATCGACAAGTTGTGTTTAAAAAATATTAATTTAATAAGCACAGAGAGACTGATTTGGGTTCGAAGACAAGTTGGCCATTTTTTTTTTAAATTTGCATGTTTTTAGACACAATTTCAGCTTTTCGATAACAAATGTCCATTTTAGTCGTCAATTTGTTATTCAATCCCCATGCAACAAAGTTTGCAAGATAAAATCGTAAATCTAATATGTGTATTAAAATACAGAGGTTTTCACTTCAAGGGCTCGAGTGTAATTTCCAGCTAGAAGGTGAACAAAATCTCCCAAGGGAGGTACATCAGTTGGTGAACCGTTTAAAAAATGACTCCCGCGTTGCAGATGTATGGGACTGGAATGTAAAAAACCACATGAAGACCAAAGATGGGAAAGTCCACAAAGTCAAAGATGGTCACAGCTTTGATGCGATTATTGATAAACTGTGATTGCACCCCATTAGCCCTATTAGTACAATGCCCAGTTAATACTGTATCTGTGTATTGGTCCTTCTTTCACCGTAACTTATGTACATTAATTATTTAGTGGCAGGTTGCTGATGTATTTATCTCCTTTTTCATTTGCGCCAACAGAAAACTGATAACCTAAAAGTGGTATATGTCCTTGTGTGGACGTAAAGAAGCTACCGTAATCTTATTTATGTTTTGGTGGTATGATGCTGCTGTCATGTTTACATCTCAATCTTATTCACGTCTTCGTTTCACAATATTGTTGTCACGTTCACATTATAATCCTGACGTAGATTGTTTATATCCCAGTAGTTAGTACGGCTCTGATGTACGGAAAAATTATATATATATATATATATATATATATATATATATATATATATACTTTCTTTTCTTTTTTTGCAATGACCAAACAGGCTTTAGTATGTCAATTCAGCATGCCTATCATGTAGAGGTCAAACTGGCATAACTAGTGTTAGTATGTTTAATGTACAATATGGCACATAATTATTAAATGAACATTTTCATAAAACTTACCGCTCAATCAGTGGCGGTTATAAAGTTTATGTTTTGTATTATGGTTACGGTACTATTGCTCATGTCAATAATAAACTGACATTCTTTTCTTTATCTCTGAGCGGTAATAAGTTTGCCACATATATTCCAGGTGTTTGAAGGAGTGCATCTAGTTCAACCGTACCGTATTTCTGAAGCAATTAAATATGTGTTATGAAAATATACGTGGAACTACATTACTATATTAGCAATGATTGTACTGTGATTCAAACGTGGTGCTTTAATTTGTGAGCTATCTCATGTTTACGTGCAACATTCATTTGTGACTTTGAATCTCTTGCGCTTTTTTTCAAATACCAATGCTACTCTAAAATGTAGTTGTTCAAATGATATTATTTAACTAAACTTGGTGTGCAACATAAAATGAGCAACGCGAAGTAAGTTACTTTATTTATCATGATTAGTGTTCTTGCATAGTAGATAATGCCTACAAAGATACTCAAAAAATATATATTATGCATGTTATGTTCATATAAACAATACTCATTCTCAATCCTTGTTAAGCCTTGTCTAGAAGCAGATGGCGATAGATAGATGGATCTGTTATTATATTTTCAGAGCATAATAAGGGTCTGGTAAAAATAAAATGAGATTCATAGGTAAATTGTTGAGGGGCAGTATCAAAATTATCTCTGCCTCTCATTGTGACTATGGCAATATGTGAAGATAAACTGACATTCACAAGTGGCCAGTAATGATCGTGAGAGTGGGTATGTTTAAAATGTACAACAGATATGTAACAATTAAAAGGGCAGGGATGTGATTCATTAATGGACTGCCTCGTAGCAGCACGTCTTTACGGTATGTTTTGCCCGCAGTTATTTTAAATGATAAACTCTTAATTATAACCTATTCATTTAAGGTCATGCATGGGGAGGTAGACATCATTTATGCCACCACAGGTACGCTTTAAATTTACGGTAGAGGTTTGTAATAGTAATAATTTACAGGAGCGGGGATACAATCTATTAATGGACTTCCAGGTGGCAGCACCATGTAAAGTTCTTACTCCTTTGTTCACTGCCAGTCTCCACGATATGATTGGCCATAAGTTAATGATTTACTCATAATCATAATTTACTCTTTTAAGGTAATGCACTGGGTGTGAGAGACCCTCAACCCCACCACGGGTACATGTATGGTTCGCCTTTTGCTCTGTATATGGAAAGACCTATATGGAGCTCAGTCCACTTAGAGTTAGTGTGTATTAGTTGTCCATATTCAGGTGGAAGGCTTAGGGTCAAAGTGAGATAGACCTTTCTTTTCAGTTATCATAAGCACTTGGTTATCCTACTTTACTTGTGGACTTATCATCCCAGCTATATACTGTCAGGTGATGTCAGATTGACACATGTAACATTAAGGGATAATTGATTATTCCCCAGCGGGCTCATCCTGGAGTAGAGGATACTCCATAGCTCCCGTTTAATCCTTTTCTTTGTGTTTGCAACCTGCTTCTGTTTTTCTTTAAGTTGCTATGTGTTGTGTTCACACTGTTCTGCCCTACACATTTGGTAATATGTTTGCCTAAGTGGTGTATTACCCTAAACTCAGATGTAATGGACAGAGCAGTGGAGTGTTCGTATAGTTTGTTTCAATTTGCAAAAAAGCCTTTTCAACCTACATTCAAATTTTGAAAAGCCAGTTATTTCAGTGCAATTGGATATGCATAGTAATTTATCAGTCAATGTTGCTAAAACATATATTTATAAATACGAAAATATTCAATATATCACTTGTGGCTAACTGTTTGTTTAAACATGTATGTTCATCTATGAGATGCAGTAAAAAAGTGTATACCTGGTCAATAGCATAATGGTATTTGATTTTAAGTTATCATCATTAAATGTTCGAGGGATAGCAGATATTTTTAAACGCAGAACTATGTTCCACTGGCTTAGAAAGTTTCATTCTGGAATATGTTTCTTACAAACGACTCACAGTGTTGCTGAAAAGGAATTGGTCTGGAAAAATTTATGGGGTGCTCCTATATACTTCTCTCATGGAACCTCTTACAGCAGGGGAGTGGCCATTTTGATGCCAAATAATCTGGAGCACAAGGTGCAGGAGGTCATTGCTGATAGCGACGGACGGTTTTTAATAATTGATATGTTAATAGACGATACTCGTTTCATACTTGTCAATGTATATGCCGCAACAAAAGACTTTGAAACAGATCAATGCAATTTTATAGAGTCATTATATGAAAAAGTACAACCATACCAAGGAGAAAATATAATTATGGGGGGGGGGGGGTTGATACTTTTCTCAATCCAGATTTAGACAAAAGAGGAGGACAAAATGTTGGTATAACGAAATATATGCAAACAATTTTTGATCTGTTTTTGAATGAATTAGACCTATCCGATGTGTGGCACATCAGAAATCCAGATCTTTTCACGTTCACCTGGCAATCAAAAAATCCACCAAAACAATGTAGGTTAGACTATTGGTTGATATCTTCATTTTAACTACTTCTGTCACTGATGATAGGATAAGACCATCTATAAAAACTGACCACAGTCTAATAAGTCTAGAGTTAAAAGGCAACTTGTTCAGTAAACGTGGTCCGGGATTTTTGAAATTCAACTCCTCTTTATTGAAAGATCTTATATATATCCAAAAAGTTAAAGATGTACTCGGTTCATGCAGGGAGAAATATGTAAATTTTACAGATAGAGGTCTGGTGTGGGACGCAGTTAAGTGTAAAATCCGGGGGATGAGTATTCAATATTCCAGACGTAAGTTAAGGGAAGTAACGAAACGAGAACAAGAAGTAAAAGAAAAATTAGATATTTTGATTTTAGACGAAAATAGTGACAACAATGAAATTAAAGAAATAACTACTGAACTCGCAAAAATAAATGATAGGCAAACATAGGTTGTAATGATTAGATCTAAGGCTAGATGGATGGAAGCAGGTGAACGGAATTCAAAATAGTTTCTTGCTTTGGAGAAAAGAAACTTTAAAAACAAGATTATTATTAAATTACAAGTTGCAAATGAGGAGGTAACTACTCAGCCAGAACAAATAATAGATGCACAGTGCTTTTTTTCTCTGCATTGTACACATCACAACTTGACACAGACAATGATGTTTATTGTGAACATTTTTTTTCGACAATGAAGATATTTCAAACTTAATGAGCAACAAAAGCAAAAAATGTGAGAATTTGATTACTGAGAGTAAATGTTTAGAAGCCTTGAAGGTATTTAAAAATGGTAAAAGACCTGGATCTGACAGACTTACTGCTGAGTTTTATAATTTTTTCTGGAACAATGTTCATGATTGTGTTATAGATAGTTTTAATTATGCATTTGAAAAGGGCAAACTATCGGTTAATCAACGGAGAGGCATAATTTCGCTAATTCCCCCCCCCCAAAAAAAAGACAAATCTCGCATTTTCTTTAAAAATTGGAGGCCTATTTCTTTGTTAAATATTGATAATAAGATAATCGCCAAGGTATTAGCAACACGATTGAGAAAGTTTCTCCCTTTTTTTTGGTAAACAATGGCCAAAATGGATGTATCCAAGGTAGATACATTGGTGAAAACATCAGTTTAATAGCAGACGTAATTCAGTTCAGTAATTTGACGAAATTGCCAAGCCTTATATTAATGATCGACTTTGAGAAAGCTTTTGACACAATTGAATGGAAATATCTTGCTCAGGTATTGAAACGTTTTAATTTTGGTCCTTACTTTTGTGAATGGGTTTCAATAATGAGTAATGACATCTCCAGTTGTGTAACAAATAATGGGCATGCATCACAATTTTTCCCACTGGGCCGTGGAGTTAGACAGGGATGTCCTCTTACACCTTTTCTGTTTGTTTTAGCCGTCGAAATCTTTGCTGTAGCTGTACGATCTAACTCTAATATAAAAGGTATTTTTATTGGTGATACTGAAATAAAAATTAGTCAGTTGGCCGACGTTACCATGTCAGGAGTTGAAATATTTTGAGTCTTGCTCAGGTCTTAAATGTAATTTTGAGAAAACAGTAGCAGCACTGATTGGAGGAGAAAAAGTACTTCCCAGATTGGGACCTGCCTGTTAGATGGTGTTTCGAAAGCTTCTCTACACTCGGTATTACCTTTGATGAAAATGAACTTGTCATGAGTTTTTTTTTTTTTTAAACTTTAACATTAAGGTGCAGTTTTTTAAAGATGTATTCAATGTGTGGAGAGTCAGAAACCTGTCTTTGATTGGGCGAAATATAGTACTAAAACGTTAAGCTGCATCAAAACTGTTGTATTGTGTTTCCTCGGCATATATTGAAGAGAAATATATTGATCTTGTTCAAAAGTGCAAACATGAATTAGTGTGGAATAGTCCAATTCCTAAAGTAAAAAATTCAATAGTGTACAAGAAAATACTAAAGACGGTGTACTGAAAATACTACATTTTAAATCTCAAATGAAATCTTTATTATTAAAACGGGTCAAAAGATTGTTTGTGATGATGATGCAAAATGGAAACATACATTTCAGGCTACCATTCCATTTATCAACGTTAACGCCTTGTTTTTGTCAAGATGTTGTATCGGTGAAAATTGGAAGTTGCCTTTGTTCTATAAAAATATTATTGACATTTGGATCAAGTACAAAAGAAATAATGAGCCCATTAATGATAATGGAGTCAGGAATAAATTTATATGGTTAAATGATTTCATCTTGAGACAAAAAAGATATGTTTTCCTTAAACATTGGTACTGATTAGGTAATAAACGAATCAATGATATTCTCGACATTGAAGGTAATTTTTGTCACAGGAAATTTTGTAGAGAAAATTTGGTCTACAAACAAATTTTTGGAATATTTGTCTATTCGATTCCCTACACGCAAATAATGTTTTCCATCCAGTTTCATTATTAATTTGACCATGACTTGTAAAACGACGTGCGCCTGTTACAGCCAGACCTGCTATCAGGTGAACATTTTCTAATTTGTTGACATCTGCTTGAGAAGAGTTTCCAAAGACTATATTACCATATTCCAAAAGTGGCCGTATGTAAGAAAACTGCGGTATCTCAAGAGGGCGTCTGTTAAGTTTGTGTTGTAAATTGCATAAGACACAAACCATTCTCATAACTTTAGTACATATGTGAAGACCAGGATAAGTCAGATTTTAACAGGAGTCCAAGGTGTTCATACTCTTGGATATAGTCAATAACTTTCCCTTCCCACTTCAAAGTTGGATGAGATATAATTTGTCGCTTCCTACTGGTTGCCAGTTCTTTTGTTTTATCTTTGTTGAATGCAGAAGCCAGTCACGGGACCACCCAGACACTGATGGTAAATCTTCGTTTATTTCTTCTGAAGCAGTTTTAGGGTCGTCAACCGTGCCGCATGTATTGTATCGTCAGCAAAAAGACGGATATCTGTATGCACTATATTAACAGTATCATTAATATAAATGATAAAGGTAAGGGGGCATAATACAGACCCTTGGGGTACAGCAGCTTCTATATGTCTCCAGTTAGATACTTCCCCATTAATTATTACCCTCTGAGTACTCGTCTCCAGATAACTTTGAGACCAAACAAGGAGCTGCGCTTTAATACCAGAGGTTGCTAATATATGTAAAAGAGATGGGTGGTAAACCGTTGCAAATGCCTTCGTTACATCACAAAAAACTTGTCTTTGTTCATCAATCGCTTTGCAAAACTGATTATACAGATAAATCCATTGGCTAATTACCCCATTATTCGGGATAAAACCAGACTGCTTCTCAGACATTACAAGATTAGCTGTACAAACATTATAGGCATGCTTGAAAACCGCTCTTTCCATAACTTTTCTGACATAATGATGAAATTGGACGATAGTTAATACAGGCACCAGTATCACCACCCTGATGTACTGGGCTGGTGTTTACTTTCTTCTATTCCGATGGATATATTTGCTCAGAAAAAGAAAATATTTATCAGTTTGCAAAGGGATTTGAAACACTAGGTGCCGCTTCTTTTTACATTTTGGCGCGTGGGCAGTCTGGACCAGGCCTTTGTGGTATCCTGACTTTTAAGTACATTGTATAAAGAAAACATGACTTTCCCGGATCAACAGACTGTTTAGAGATGCGTTAAAGTTAGCAGAGGTTTTGGAAGAACAGTTAGTTGAATACTGGACAAGAACAACTGCAATTTATGCAAACATATATAGAGCACTCATGAAGTTAACTCATCTGGTTATCAGTACGGCATGTTCATTTGTACGCACAGGGTCTGAACATCTGCTCAAATTAGGTAAGGAATTATACTCATTCCTGGCCTCTGAGTCCTTTGAACTACCTCTGGTGTACTCGCCTTTTATCCCACTTTTTTACCACCGAAGTGCAGAATAACAATTATAAGTGGTTTTACGTTTCAGCAAATAAGCTGTGTTCTACAGTATCACCGATTTTTGGAGAATTGTATGGACAGTTTTGCTATTTTAATATATTTCTTATTGTTACTTTTGTCAGGGGATGTTCATCCAAACCCGGGTCTCACTGAAGCATCTGTGGACTTGAATATTTGTCATGCGAACATCCGAAGCCTTCCGCACGGCAAACTTTTCTGTACTAGATCATGGCCAGCTCAGTCGTATGACTTGATACCCTTTTCGAGACGTTTCTTTCACCATAAAGTCTGTGGTGACCTTTGCTACGATACCGGGTTTTCACCCATAGGAGAGATCTGGGTTAGTTCCAAATTCACCGGAAGATGGTGCTGCCCATCCTGTTCATGGATGACTGTCCGCATCTTGTGGTCAGTTTCCATGATCCTCACCTTTTGGAATATAGCACGTACATGTATAAATTTAACCTCCCTATGTGTTGTCAAATAAGCTTTAAACTTTGATTTTATCACACCAGGGTGTAATTGCAGGATGACTATATATGTACTTAAGGTAGATCAGATGATAAATACAAAATTCTTCCTCGTATGCAGGGTAAAACTTTTCAAGACTTTTAGGTTCACTGTAATGTAATGAGCTTTGTTGACCCACTTTTATACCTGACTTTAAATGCTATGGGTTGCTAGATGTCACAAATATGCACCGTGGGAATGAAAGGGTGTGTGTAAAGAAATTAAGCCACCCAGACCACCCCTAGTTATGCACATTGGGCCAAGGCAGTGAAAAGGCGTAGCGACATAGCGAACTCCCCTCTCAAGATTTTGTGGGAGGAAGTTCGATTCCATAACAACTTACTAGCAGTCGTTTACAGCCCCAATTCAGATGTGTGATTTTAAGATTATCTTCAGGTCAGCATGAACCAAGCCAGAAGCTCTGGATTCAATAGCACAACAAGTAAGGTCTTTAATAGTTTTGAAGATATTCAACAGCTAAACTTTTCAAGCACCCCTAATTTGCGTAAACCAAAATTCTACAACTTTAGGTTTTGGTTTATTGGATGCGCCTGTAGGACAAACCTATGGATTGAAGTTGGAATGATACCTTTACCATTAATCAATTTGAAGATAGTGAAAATTTGAAATTTCAAATGGACCTAATTTGCATAATTTTCAACATATTGACTTTTCCAAACGAGGAAAATAATTTGATTACCGGGTCAATCACCATGTCAAGTTTGGCACTTTCCGTGACACTTGTGTCCGAGAAAAACTGAGGACGAAATTTACGCTGAAATAAAGAAATAAATAAACTAGAATTTTTATATTTGTTTGTAGGAAATTAGTTTGTGTGAAAACTTTTGAAGATTACCTATTCAGTATTTGTTAACTCCTGCAATGATAACCTATAAATTGGAGTTCAAGTGACGCGTTCATCTATAAAAGTTTTGAATTTATTCAAGATTAAAATTTTGTGTATTTGCCTAATTTGTAAAAATCAAACTACTAAAACTTTAGTTCATATTTCATTAGACGTGGCTATGTCATTAACCTAACAATTGAAGTTGGAATGGCGCCTCTATCTCTAATAGTATGGAAGTTATTCAAGATTTAAATTTTGCGTATTTGCCTAATTTTCATAAATTAGAACGTTACAACTTTCTTCATGTTTCACTGGATGTAACTATGTCACAAATCTATCACTTGAAGTTGCAATGGCACCTCTATCTGCAATAGTTTGAACGTTATTCCAGATTTATATTTCGTGTATTTACATAAGTGAAGAGCCTACAACTTTAATTCCTGGTTCCCTGGATACTGCTATGTTAGAGACCTGTAAACTGAATTTGGATTGACACATCTTTTTGTAATAGTTTTTGGGATATTCATCTTTCAATTTTTTCAAGTGGTTCCAATTACCATAATTTAAACTGCTACAGCTTTTGCTTGCTGCCCATTAAGTTTGCAGGTGTCGCAAATCTGTGTGTAAAACTTAAAATTTATGCCTATCCATGCACGTTTACCTTTAATAGTTTTTAAGAAATTGAACAGTTAAATTTTTGAAGTGCCCTTAATTTGTGTACATTAAAATTCTACAACTTTAATTTGTTTGTGGTCCAGTGGATGCGCCTGTAGCATAAATCTATGAATTAAAGTTGGAATGGTATCTCTACTTTTAATGATTTTGAAGATATTCAACATTTATACCTTTTAAATACCCATAATTAGCATAAATTAAACTTCTACAACTTATGTTTGTAGTCCATTAGATGCGCCTATAGCACAAATCTGTATATTGAAGTTGGAATGGTACCTACATCTACCTTCAATAGTTTTGAAGACATAACACATTAAAAACATTCCAAGCGCCCCTGATTACCATACATGAAAACTCTTTTGGTTTTGTTTTATTAGATGCGCCTAGCTTCAGCCTATGAATTAAAGTTGGAATGGCACAGCTAACGTTTATTATCTTGAAGGTATTAAATATTTAAAATTTCATATGCCCCTAATTTGCAGAAAGAAAGAAAGATAGATAGACAGAAAGAAAGAAAGAAAGAAAGAAAAAGAAAGAAAGAAATTATTTTAGGGAAAACAAAATGTCTGTGTTGGCACACGGACTATGAATTAAAGTTGGAATGGTACATCTAACGTTTATAATTGTGAAGGTATTAAACATTTAAAATTTCAAATGCACCTAATTCGTGTAAAGAAAGAAAGGAAGAAAAAAGTAAATTGTTTGAGGGGGAAACAAAAAGTCTGTGTTGGTACACAGACTTAATAATTGTGGGTGACATTAGCGCAAACGCTAAAACCAATCTTGGGAAAATATGTTAAAATTTAGTGTCAACAACAATCATACCATTCACATTAACGAGCTTACAGGGGTAACTGAACATAGCTCAACATATATTATTCAGGCCAGAGTTTTGGCAATACCTCTCAATCCGTGCGAAATACCTGTGTATTGCCTATATTAGGTCTGGTAAAGTAAAACATCTATTTTCTCAAATGATTTTGTCATATCTGACACTCAACAAGTATTTTCTTTAACATTGTGACGTGAATGCCTCCTTCTTTACTTTACCTGGTGAATTCAAAGACTCACAGGGCTTACTGGAAGCTATCGTTTTAAACAGAGTATACTCGACATCTTGAAATCCTTGAAAATGGAAAAAGTATGTTGACCGCCAGATGGCATTAGTCCCTTAATTGCTGTTAAAGGAGGTAACTCTTCGTGTTGCCCCTTCTCTCACTAATTTATTTAACCTAACTCCCAATACTTATTGTAACTTTTCATCAGAATAGAAAAACGCACAGCTAACACCAATTTCTGAAGCTGGTGCGGCAGAATTGTATATAGCAATTACAGACCTGTCCCTTTATCTCTCTCTTAAGCTGTATAGGGAAGGGTTTTGAACCTTTAAACATTTTGTTGTCATCTGTCATATACTTTATTAACTATGCAGGTATCCTTGTTTGGTCCCCCGCCAGGACTTAGGTTTGCATCTTGTCTTTCCGTCCGTCCGACAAAGCTTCCTTGGACTATATTTCCTATACCCACAACAACTACCACATTCAGTCTGTGAACGCATCATAGAACAGGCGTTTGTTCTATGCCAAAGTATTCTTGTGTGGACTATATTCCCCATATCCTGATGCTTAGAGATGCCGAACTTCCGTGTGTAGATAGTTCTTGGGTTAGGAGTGTGTCATCCATTTGTTCCCCGATGTACTAAGTAATGACTATCATTACTTAGTACATCGGTTGCTGTAGAAATCCTTTCAACATATTGAATCCGTCGAAGGACTCGTCAAACAATAATGTGCGATTGTCGGCTCTCTGGGTGACGGGTCCGTTTTTACCCACTGCGTATCCAATGCTGCAGGCAATGATTCTAATGAGATACTTGTTGGTCATCATTTCAAACTGAAAGTGGTCCCGTTCACATAAACTATGTTGATTATCTTTATGCCCGCTATTTTGAGAGGCTAATCTAGAAATATTGTTTCCGTGTGTTTTCTAGTTTTCTTTGGTTAGCTTATTAAGTTGCTACGGAGACGATTTTTTCAATGGCCATCCATATGGTGCCTGTCATATAGTTCAATAGTTTATTTCCACAACAAAGTTTTGTACAAATTATAGATACAACAAAATAATAGGTGTGAGGATGGCTAGAAGGCTATGCCTTGTACCACCATCCAACAACTGAAAATAAAATATGTGTTGGGATACATGTGCTTAAACTTTGTTAATAAATATTAAATTACAACATTACACATAAGATACATAATAATAATCAAACAAGTTTTAAGTTGACATAAATTAAGTATATGAATTATAACAATTTCTCTATAGTACAAAAACAGGGTGAAGTGAAGTAAAACTCTTAACAAAGACAGGAAGAAGTAGACATTAACTAATCTGTGTTCTGTTCTTGTGTTCTATGGGGATATATGTGCGCATAAACATCAATATTTTCATCAAATAGCCAGTACTTGAGTTTATTCTTAAATGAAAAGACAGAAAATGCATTTTTAATTTCATAAGGCACTAAATTATATAATTGTGGACCGGTATGGAGTACACTTTGGCAAAAGTAATTTGTTTTATGTTGGGATCGAGATAAGATGCTTCGATTTCGTGTGTTATAACTATGTGTCAAAAAACAAGTTTGAAAACCAAATTCTATGGAGGATGTTCCACTCAATTCATTGTAGACTAACAAACATATAGTTAAAAGATATAATTTGTAAAAGGTAAAGAATTAAGTTATGTATCATAGATGATACACTAACCATCCATACAAGTTTGTGTGTACCATCCACTTGGACTCGTAATAATACAAATAGGGCCTATACGTATATGCGGTACTCGGTCCGTTTGGGAAGGAGTTCCTTTTTTGTACCTTTTTTACTTCATTCCCTTTCTTTCGTATCCTTATTGTATTTGTGTCTTTTTGCCCAGAACCACTTCCTAGCAGTCATTACCCTATTCCGCAGTCCGAACTTTTTACTCTCCATAAGCTAACCTGTCCCTGTCTAACCTGTATACATATGAAATTACTATTGTCCATATTGCACACTTTCCTCTGTAAAATTTGACAAAGGCAGTATCAGCCCAAATAAATTAAAGGGTCTTCAGCGGGTAACCACTCAACATGTTCCGGAACCTATTACCCGTACATGTCTCTCTGAGTAACGGCTCCTTGTCTAAGCAAAATATTCAGCAAAGACAACCCACACAATAATGAATGAATATGAACGTGGCAAATGATGAATTAGCTAAATACGTGAAGTTTTGCTGACAACTACAACTTGAAAGAATGCATTAAAATCAATGGAGTCAATTATACTTTGCATTATATCTTGCTATAAGAGTAGACGGTAAAGAATTAATTCTGGTGCAGTTCTCGCAGACGGTCGTTGCATATATTTACCTTAAAAAATTTCGCTATTTTTACTGTATCCTCCCCATACACACACACACATACTCGTCTTTATTGTTCATGGATGAATAGGTGGAAATAAGATATTTTCCATTGAATTCAAGCAGTGTATTTTAATCAATAGTCTTTACAAACTTTAGTGATCATTTTCAATGTATCACAAGCTGGAAAGTCATACTAGCGTCATACATGCCCAATACTGATCGGCCTCGGCATCACTATTTGGCTGGAATGATGATCATGAGTCCTCGGAAGCTAATCTGTATATTTTAAAATAACAGCAAATCCTTAACTATCCCCAAGCAAATTCCAGACAGTTATGACACCTTACATGTGACTGAAACTCTTTGGATGTTTTATTATGGTGACCAATATGTGGCCATAGCTAGATGATAACATTTGTGAACAAGTTCCTCCTTATCGACATAAAATTTCGATTAGCTGAGAAGCAACATTCTTTTCCACTTATTTTTTTCTTCCTTTCTCCCTTTCTTCTCTTTCTTCTATTTACCACCAAATTTTGTACATGGTTGTTTTTTCTGGAGAACAATAATATAATGTCCAGAAAATGCAAATTTGACATGGCTGTAGCTCTGCAATTGAAATTGTGCGATTTGAGCTAGTCAAGATCGATGTCTAAAAAGATGCAAGTTATATGCGAGTAAAGTTATGAATATCTCAAGCATTTAAAATATAACGGATGAACGCAAAATATCAACATTTACATATATTTGTGACAATGGCGCATCAAATGACTTATATGGTCCAAGCAACAGTCTTTCAATTTACTCCAAGAAATACCTTTAAAACTGTTAATGTATAACATAATGAAAAACAAACGTTCAAGAACCTTTGACATAAGGCATAGCAAAGACACGGGTCTATCATTAGATTTAGTTTGGCGGTCACCTGTCTTATAATTAGGGCAAATATTGGACTTTTCGGTCCACTGGAACAAAATACGTGAAACAATTTACACAGAGGTTTAGATCTGTTTTTAGCTGTATTCTTTAACCCGGTATTACCAAGCACAACAGTGCCAGTCGCCCCTAAACTGGCAAAAAACCGCCGGTGGTCAAATGTCGTCTGCTTCAGTGTTTTCAACTAATTTCAACAATAATGAAAAACAGTTTGATTGAGAATTATAGATGACACCTTTGAAGATCACATGCCCCAGGTCAACAGCTTTCCTTTACATGGGTTGGACGCTTAGTGCCCAATCCACACCAAGGAATGCTGTTTAACTCTTAATATAAGGGGTTAAGAGTTAACAGAGTATTACCAACCGCAACGGTACCAGTCGCACCAGAAAAAAAAAAGTTCCAAGGCTGGCTTCCATGAGAAGCAAGACTTCTGGCTAAGGCTGGTGATCTTCCTCCACAGGTAATTTATTTTAAGGCGCAAAATAATTGTTGAAAACTTCAACCTTTTCAATTGAGTTGGAAACAGAACTATAATATTTTCAATTTCAGGAGGAATGGTTTGGTGGACCTTACAACCCAGAATAGACTTGGACGGGGAACGCCACCGTTTCATATGAATGTCTCGACAATGACTTTTTGCGTTCCCTTTTTTTTTCTCCCTTTTTTTCTTTTTTTCTTTTTTTTTTTTTTTTTTTTTTTTTTTTTGCCTACCGTTTCCCTGCACGTCGGCATTGTGGTAACATATTTTTTATCTCAGTGTTCGTCCACGGTTTCTCTTTCGGACGAATTTAAATGTAACGATGAAATGTGAATGTTTAAAGAATGTTCTTCTATAAATTATACCAAAAAGAAGTAATGTCATCTATATCATCAAAAGTATTGAACCCCGCATTCCAAGGTGCAGCAGACACTTGCGTAAATCGTCTTTACTTGCATTTTATCGTCCCAAATGCTTCGATAAAGGGCCTTTCGCCTTGCAAAGAGAGGACAAGTTTAGCATGCATGACTGCATGATGCAAATTCGAAATGACGATGTTCCACTGTCCAGGACCAACCTTGCAGATATCAGTGACAATCAAGTCCGATAGGAAATTAGCATACTCAGGTGAACGAGTCGACTCTTTCGTGAGCTGGACCCGATTATTTTGAGGTACTACCTTGAAAAAGTGTTCCCTATTCGATGTTGTGAATCTCATTCAAAAATCTGCCATCAAAGTCACCAGTGATTGCTAAAATGTTAGCGTTAGGCGCAGTAACCTGTGATACAGAATTATTGAAAGGTTCCACGAAAAGATTCAATTGTGTCAGCTGATTGACCCGGAGGGCCGTAATAGCGATTTATGCATTGCCCCGCTCAGTTTTTAATTCGCCCCAAAGGCGATCTTCAGACGTGGGGGATGCGAGGCCTAGCCGGTGGATAAAATGTAAAGAATTACGAACAAAGATAGCCACATGCCCACCTGCACCGTGTCTGTCTGCGCATCGGAAGTTGAAAGCCTCAGAATCTGATTAGGATAACAATTACCATACTCCGTTTCTGTCAAATTGCATAATAATAATAATAATAATAATAATAATAATAATAATAATAATAATAATAATAATAATAATAATAATAAAAATAATAATAATAATAATAATAATAATAATTTATTAAGAAAACTTCCCCTTTACAGCGGGGGTACTAACGGAACGGGGAAAATTCCATGATGCGTCCGAAATATATATAATTGTATTTGTGTCTTTTTGTCCAAAACCACTTCCTAGTAGTCATTACCCTATTCCGTAGTCCGAACTCTTTACTCTCCATAAGCTAACCTGTCCCTGTCTAACTTATATACATAGAAGTTCTATTGTCCATATTGCACACGTTCCTCTGTAAAATTTTGACATAGGCTGTATTAGCCGAAATAAATTAAAGGGTCTTCAGCGGGTAACTACTCAACATGTTTCGGAGCCTTTTACCCGTACATGTCTCTCTGAGTAGCGGCTCCTTGTCTAAGCTAAATATTCATCAAAGACAACCCACATAATAATGAATAAATATAAACGTGGCAATTGATGAATTAGCTAAATATGAGAAGTTTTGCTTATAAATTCAGAGCTTCATATCAAAGAAGAACACCTGTCAAACAAATCATAATTACCAAATTTTCATAGTACAGGTTCAGATAAGAACAATTTGACTTACCCCTGAACCAATATGTACCCTTTCTAGCTGGACAGCTTATCCTAGTTAAACCATCCGCCAATGTTTAATTGAAGTGGAAACAAGCTGGGGCATTATATTCAGTCCCGGTAATTGCAAAATAAACAGTTGCAGCTAGACCACCTGTACAAACCAAGGGAAATCCTAACAAGGACTGTAACAATGTACATCCTGCACCAGAGATGTAAAACAAACTCCATGATGACACCTACTCCTCAAACAATTAAGCTCTATTTAACTGCCAACCCTGAGTCAATGTGTCAACTTAATGTGTCAGGTTTGTGACACTTGAGAAAATACTGTCAATTTTGAGTAATTTTTTAATACTGAGTAAATGTGCATTTAGGCATATCAGAAAAGAATGGAAGTCATGGATTTCAAGTACAATTAGGCAAACATGCAACTGTCGTAGGCCGCTTCTTGCTACCTGTAGCCCCTGGGGGTTTACCTAACAAAAAACATGTAAGCCTAAAATGTCTGATAGTGAATATTAAAACAGAAAGATGCCAAAAGATAAAGTTAAGTAGCAAAACAGTCAAGTCTAAAAACTGTAAATTATTGTGGCCAAACTTTCTAATAATCTTTGGATGTTAATAGTAGAATTATAGGGCAAGTCAGAAAAGAATGAAAGTCTTTTGTATTTATGTCAAGAGAATGCAATGAAAATATTAACCAGATATCAAGTACAATTAGGCAATCTTATAACTATAAGTAATCAGGCATCCTATTTTCAACCAAATAATCTCCGTACGTTAAAATAAATATAGTATCTATAAGCAATAATTTGTGTCCTCCGCACCAAAGCTAGAGATAAACCACTCGTTGGGACAAAACTCTAGAAAGCGTAAGGACATGTACATTAAACATGTTTCATATACAATGAAGAACATATAGCTTTCAGTGTTATTATTAAGAAAAAATCAGGTATTACCACAGTATGAATGTACAAGTCAGTTACAAGATTTTCAATTCACCACTTTTACATACTCCTGGAGATATGGGTTTGTACCTGGGGGACCCTCCGCAGAGTGACGGTGGGGGGGGGGGGGAGGGGGGCAAAGCATATAATTACATCCAAGATCATTTAACTCTTTCAGTACCACATTTTGGGCTGAGTCACCAGCTTTCTTTGCTGGTGCAATGGGTACAGAGCGCACCAAGGAAAGCTATTGACCTGAACCTATATATTCTGTGTAACAACAGGCATACTGGTATTTGAATGAAAGGTCTTTTAACTCATTCCATACCAGTCCCTGATATTTCCGTATATTTACCAAGATTTAAGACGACAGTTGCATATTCAAATTCTTCGTGAATAGAGCATTTGTTCAAGTACCAACATGCCTATAGTTATGAGTTAGTGGTTCTGGCACTGCCTGGCAAGTCATGCTGCAACTGCCCTTGCGGAGCTGCAGCATGACTTGCCAGGCAGTGCCAGAACCACTGACCAAGGCCTGTGACCATAGTATGGAATGAGTTAATAAGAAACCGGTTTCAAGTGTCCTCATTATAATTCAGAGCAGTTCGATTTGAGTAGTTCGACTTCAATTGTAGTTGGCACTGACAGTAAACTGGTTCAAGTCATAAAGTTCATTTTATTTATGCTGACAACGTAAGCTGCGGACATTGTCACATGTTAAATGTATGAATTTCACAGAGTTCACATCAGGTCGAAGTCCTGGATTTTGATGCCCATCTCAGGCCGTCATAAGCGCATAACAAATGACACCGAGGATCCAACTGGTTCATGAAAACATGTAAAAAACATCCCATCAATCAATAGATTTAAACAAAAAGTGCAACAAATTATTCATTTTTGGAAAGCTAGCACCCATGATTTGTTTTCTGACAGTCATTTGCGTCCTTTGCCCCGTGTTCATACAGCAATCATAGAAATACATCATCACATTTTCCTGCCCAAGATGTTCCATTCATGAAAATGTTCCATTCGATTCTCTTTCGCCAGCTTTTCAAAAGAACAACCATTAAACTCCTTTCAAGAAAACTATGTGTACATTTCGGCATGTTTCTGTGCTAGTTCATAGATTTTCTGCTCTTCTTCACTTACCTTTTGTG
The DNA here is from genome assembly GCA_964020975.1 of Hermodice carunculata. Lineage (NCBI taxonomy): Eukaryota > Metazoa > Annelida > Polychaeta > Eunicida > Amphinomidae > Hermodice > Hermodice carunculata. Next base: position 57,182,476 of record OZ026626.1, read on the forward strand.
CCTTTCTATTTTCAATAACATTCATCCAAGAAAATACTCTTTAGCCAAAACAATTCTTTGGCTTAAAATCTTGTCCAGCAATGTCGGCCACGTTGGCTAAACTAGATTTGTTTCCAATCGATCTAATTATGTAATTGGGCGCGAACCCAGACATTTTGTTTCACCAAGAATTCTGTCTTTCTTTCGTTCCTTCTTTCTTCTTTACAACCCTATTTGTCTGGAGTTTTTCTCGGACACTGTCATTCCGAAAAACACCAAACATGCCATGGTGACTGATGTACCAGTGAAATTGTGCATCTGCTTTAGAATAGTCATGATTATGCAAATTAGCGGCGATTAAAATTTTAAAAACTCCATATCTTCCAAGCTATTACAGATAGACATAAAATATCAATGTGAGTGTATAGGTTTGTGACACCTGCCAATATAATGGGCAGTAAATGAAAGTAGTAGAATTTTAAATAATGTTAATCAGGGGCATCGAAAATTTCAAAAGTATGATAGACAGAAATGTCATTCTAAGTTCAATTTTTAGGTTTGTGGCAAATAGGCATCCAAGGAGCCATGAACCAAATTTGTCTGATATTTATCTATTCAATTCAGGTGAATATGCAAACTTTAAATCTTGAATAGCTTCAAAACTGTTAAAGAGATAGGTGCCATTCCAACTTCAATTTATGGGTCTGTGACATACCCGCATCCAATGAACCATGAACCAAAGTTGTAGGATTTTAATTACGCAAATTAGGTGAATATGCAAAATTTCAATCTTGAATAACTTCAACATTATTACAAACAGAGGTGTCATTTCAACTTCAGTTTGTAGGTTTTTGACATAGCCGTACCCAAAGAACCAAAATTGCAAAATTGTAATTAATGCAAATCAGGTGACACAAAATTTAAATCTTGAATAACTTCAAAACTATTACACATAGAGGTGCCATTCGAACTTCAATATGTAACTTTGTGACTCATAGCCACATCTAATGAACCATAAAACCAAGATGTAGAATTTTAATTTATGCAAATTAGGTGAATTCACAAAATTTAAATCTCGAATAGGTTCAAAACTATTATATATTGAGGTGCCATTTCAACTCTACTGTATATGTTTGTAACATAGGTGTATCCAATGAATCATCAACCAAAGTTGCAGGACTTTGATTTATGCAAATAAGGCGAATACACAAAATCTAAATTTTGAATTTCTTTAAAACTATTATACATAGAGGTACCATTCCCACTTCAATTTGTAGATTTGTGACATAAATACATCCAATGAAGTATGAACCAAAGTTGTAGGCTTGTAATTTACACAAATTAGGCAAAAACACAAAATTAAAATTTTGAATAGCTTCAAAACTATTATAGATAATGGTGTCATTTAAACTTCAGTTTATAAGTCTGTGATATAGCCACATCCAATGAACCAAAAATCCACAGTTGTAGCATTTTAATTGCTGCAAATGAGGCTACTACGCAAAATTTAGATTATGTTGAACAATGGCAAAGGGTGGCATTTCAAACTGTTCTCATTTAGAAGGCACCAAGACAGATTTGCTGTGAAGCAAATCTTATTTTCTGGTTAAGTGAATATATGTATTGTCCCTGCATGAGTATAATTTACGTTACTCTGTAGACTGTGCTTCTAAGCTCAAAGATGACATAAAATATACGTGTCACAACGCGACCATCATCTTCCTCATGTGCTCGATAATAATGATAATAATAATAATCATCATCATCATTTTCAAAATTTTATTTTATATAGGTATTAAACAAAACTTGTAAATCTTCCAAAACAAACATCTTAAATCACCCTGTTATGAATAAAAATGTGGGTAAATCGGTAGGAATTGAACAGACGGGGTACTGGTGTATTGTAAACAAATGTTTTGCAACACCAGGTATTCATATTTAACTATACATGTTTCAACTGCAGATCTGCTCTGGTCCCCTCAGTTATTGATAGGTAACATAAATATGGCCCCGCTATGATCAAGGCACTTGCACTGGTTATGCTATTTAAACATCTGAAAATAACAATTTTTCTTCTACTAAGCAAATGATTTTTTTTTCTAAGTATGTTACGCATCTTACATATGTTAAAAACTTGGCGAATGACGTTTTTCAGCTTTTTGCTTTAATTGCTCGAGTTGGGACTTTTATTGCAGAAACTTACTTGGTTATACCACGAATCTGCCCTTCTTGCTGTCAAGTTCTTTCCTGCAGCCTTGGTGGTAGCACAAGTTTCCGTGATGTGAATACATCCCATTGTCGGATCGATTTTTCCCTCGTAATGTCTTGTGAGTATCAAGCTTTCAAATTTAATGGTGTCAGGTTATGAAATAACATGCCATGGTATATTAAAGAGAGTGAGGGTGAGAACATTTTCAAAAAATAAGGTAGAAACATTCTTGATGCATGAGATGGGAGAACTGGGGAGGGACAGCTTTACTTCTTTATAATTTCAGTAACTTATCGTTATAAATAATTATGCCTTTGGTGCTTGCATTTAAATATTTTTTTTATTTATTTACTTATTTATTTATTTATTTATTTATTTATTTATTTATTTATTTATTTATTTATTTATTTTATTTATTTATTTATCTATTTATTTGCATGCATATTTTTAATTTATTTCTTGAAAATATATATCTATCCAATTAATTCATAAATCTTTTAAAGTATTTCCGCGACAAACTTTTGCAAAAGCATTTTTTTTTCTGACTTAATACAAGCTATTCTCATGTGGTCTACCATGGAAATAAGCCAAGGCAATGGTCCCCAGGCTTTTGGTGCTCCCATTTCATGCATCATAGTCTGGTGTGCTTTAAGCAAATATGTTGACGTCATGCTAGCATATCTGTACTATTTCATTTTATATATTTTATGTATTTTTGCATGTCATATTGAACCCCTTTTTATATGCATGCATAAAATATTATCGATCCATACATTAAATTGAAGGCGCCGGGACCGCACGCCATCTGTCGGCTGTCTTCTTCATGAGAACATTTAGTTCAACTTCCAATCCAAGTTCTGTGCACTGGTGAGAGGAGCTTGGAGCAGACCACCTCACAGACAGCTGTTGACCCGGTCTTCATGGGCGACACAATTACATGTATTCAGGTATAGTACAAGTAATATGTTTTCACACACGTTTTGTCCACACACTTTCAACACAATATTATGCAGAGAACATAAGCCTCAGGCCTACAATTATAATAACCAGGGGCAGTGGCATCCCGTGGCTCATTGCGCAGAGTTTAAGCAACGCATGACAGCGCACTCGTGGTTGCCCGCGTGGCCAACTTTCTTGCTCTGATACCAAATCAGTAAGAAGGCGATGGCACGTCTCTTTTGCTCTTCAGCAAGTTTACGATCACTGGGCCAGAGATCTGGGATTCGCAGGGGATGAGGGAGAGGCATGCACTTTCGTCTCAAAATTTAGCATACGGGCATGCGGGGACCTGGGCGCAGAGAGCAGAGAGAGAGAGAGAGAGAGAGAGAGAGAGAGAGAGAGAGAGAGAGAGAGTTTCATTTTTTTTACCTAAGATCAAGCACTTAAACTTTCACATACAATTTCAGCACTTCAAAATCTGCGACGATTACGTGACCTTACATTGTTAACAAAATTTCAGGCAAATAACCCATGTGCGAGTAAACACGCACAATGACTTAATTGGCCTGTTAATAACTGAACACACAAGTCACGCTCCAGTGCTCTTGCCTGGTGTCCTGCAAGGGTATTTTACAAAGAAATACACAAGGAAGTCCTAACATTTCCCTAAAAGTTGCCCACAGAGACCAGGGATACATTTTGCATGAAAAATGTTGAATAAAAAAAAATTCAGTCACACCGAGTGCTTTACACAGTTACTTAATTCATTCTAAAATGGTCAGGCACTGGTGGAATATACATTTCATTCAAATTTCTCAAAGTTTGCAGGACTTTCTTCATGTTCACTGATGCATTTCACACACATGCACTATTACCAGTGGATTTGCTTCCTATTATGATCCAATTACTGCTACTCATACAGTGTGTGGCCCCTTAGTTTTAGCAATTGCCACTTAAATGTGGGCATAAGGGATTCTTGATGCATGCCTCTCAGTCACAATATTAATTCAACTTTTATATTTGTTGACAGTATTATCATGACAAAAGTAAAAACTCCCATACACTACCATGCTATGTCAAATGATTATACTTTTTGTATTTTCTCTTTTTTATTATTCATTTATTTATTTATTTATTTATTTATTTATTTATTTATTTATTTATTTATTTTATTTATTTTTTTTTTTTATTTTATTTTTTTTTATTTTTTGAAGGTTGAGGGTGGGGATGACAACCACCACAACACAACCCATCATTTTAGCACTACCATTTAAAGCCCCTAAAAAGATATGTTAAATCAAGGAGGGTAGTCCCTGGTTAATTGTTACACTATTTTTCCTAAAACAGCACAGTGTATGTGTATATTGCAAATGTGATTTAAAAAGACCAAAATTGACCATTATTTAGTTTTTTCTCTTTTTTTGTGATTTCGTTGGTTAGGATGGGTTGGGTCCTGAGTTCTAGGAAGATAGGTCGAGTTTGTCAAGGCTTAATTAAATTGCAGCAGCATTCAAACTGTCACCTGATACTTTCAGCTACAAATCAAATGCCCTGTGGTATTTTATTATATTTATTTATATTAGGTGGACATGGGTGCTTTATAAGTGTCTCAAAAAATCACATGTTCTGCACCTCATCCAGTGAGCTACTATAAGCCTATGCATGCAGCCAGTTGGTCAACAGGAGACTTTGTGCTGAAAGGGTCTGAGAGGTATTTACAACTTTTCACATATATTTTAAAATTTCTAAATGTTAAAGGGTCAGGTACACTTAATTTAGACACAAACTTTTGACCAAAAAGGTGGTCAGTTCTTTAATTCATTATGTCACTGTTGAACATGCACTGCATGGCTCCATGCTGATTACATCCCCTTAAAACTTAGAGACTTAGTTAAAAAAAAAAAAAAAACAAATGTGCATTTCATATAAAATATTTAATGTTCTGCAGAACCCTTTTATTACTGACAAATTTACAGTGAAGCTAATGATACAAATAATGGCCAAAATTTGAAAGATGCATTTTAATTGTGTCACAGTAACCAAATTGCCCACAGCACAGACAATGACTTTCCTTGTGTGGTCAGTTAACACAAATGAACTGAAGGGAATTGAGCAAAGCTGTTATTTGCACCCCAGGTGGCCTTTGAAGTACTCAGGGCAAGACTTGTACAATCTTCAAGCATGCTGAAACCTTCATGTTACATGCTTTTACAATTCTGTTAGGTAGCACAACCATTGGAAGCCCTTAAAGCTGAATGCACATGTTAATTTTTTTTTAAAAGAGCACCATATATTCTCCAAATATAAATAAAATACACATGAATAAGTCATTCTGTACTCCAGTAAGGCCCTAGAAGCTATTGTGACAGAGTTGTCTTCAAATAACATATCGGTTAAAAAAAGGTGCCCCCCCCCCCCTTTTTTTTTTTTTTTTTTTTGCTTTGGTCACACCAGACAGTTTTTCCTTCTATATTTTCAGTTGCTACATGGGCTATTGAAATTATTTGTAGGCTTCGCCAAGTGTGACACACTTACGGCTGCAGAAATTATTCTCTTTCACACAAACTATCAGCAGGATATGAAGCCTTTGAACCCCAGCATGTAAGATATTTTTCCCTTTTTTCACTCTTTTTGTGATTTTAACGGCCAAAATTGAGTTATGCTTACTGGGCTGAGAGGTAATGTTTTTCAAGGATTATTTTAATCACAGCAGCATTCGAATGCTAGCCGATATTTTGTCCCAATAAGCAAATGCTCTTGGCTGGCCTATCTTATCATATATTGCATTGGGCTGGGTGTGGCGTAAGTGCATTAGAAAATTGCATGATTTCTTCCCATAAGAGTAAGCTACCATGCAACACACTGACCTTGCGCTATAAATTTGCTGTTAATATCCAAAGATTGTTAGAAAGTTGGGCTGCAATAATTTTACAGATTTTAGACTTGTCTGTTTTGCTGCTTAATTTCATCTTTTGGCATCATTCTGTTTTAATATTTACTTTCAGACATTTTAGGCTTACATGTTTCACACAGGGGCTATCGGTAGCAAGCAGCTACCTACGACAGTTACAAGTTTGCCTGATTGTACTTAAAATGTGGTTAAAAAAATATGTTTTTCATAACATGTTTTTTACTTAAATGCTGATGTCTTTCATTCTTTTCTAACATGCCTAAGTACACAGATACTCAATATAAAAAAAAGTACTCAAATTTGACAGTATTTACTCAAGAATCACAAACGTGACCCATTATATTGAAACATTGACTCCGTGTTGACAGCGAAATAGAGCTTTATTGTTTGAAGACTCAAAGTGAGGAGTAGGTGTCATCATGGGATTTGTTTTGCATTTCTGGTGCAGGATGTCCATTTTTGCAGTAACTGTTAGGATTTCCTTGGGTTTGCACAGGTGTTCTAGCTGCAATTGTTTATTTTACAATCACTGGGACTTAATATGACGCTCCAGTTTGTTTCTACTTCAGTTATACACTGGCAGGTGGTTTAACTAAGTTAAGCTATCCAGCTAGAAAGGGTACGTACTGGTTTAGGGGTAAGTCAAATTGTTCGTATCTGAACTTGCACGATACAAATTCAGTAATTATGTTAGGTTTGAAAGGTATTCTTCTTTCATAATGAAGCTCTGCATTTATAAGCTAAACTTCGCGTATTTACCTAATTCATCTTGCCTCGTTTATACTTATTCATTATTTTGTGGCTTGTCTTTGCTGAATATTTAGCTTAGACAAAGAGCTGCTACTCAGAGAGACATGTGCGGGTATAGGCTCCAAAACAGTTTCTGACTAGTAACCCGGTGAAGACCCTTTAATTTATTTGGGCTGATACAGCCTATGCCAAAATTCTACAGAGGAACCTGGGGGCTGGCGCACTTTCATTCACCATATTTGCGTACTGAGAGCCCCTTTATTTTCCATACTTTATTTCAAAGTTTTCCTGTTTTCTGGACTTTGTATTGGAGCAAAGTTTTTACATTTAACTGTGTACTGGGACCCCCTTATCCACTTCTTTGTAACAGTTTCAGCATCGCAGTTGTGCAAATACAAACAGCAGCGGCATTTACCTCGATCTGGCCGCTGCTGTGAGTGAACACAGCTGCAACTAGAAAAGAAGATTTGCTTCAAAGCAAATCTCTATGCCTTCAAAAGTTGTAAATGTTGAATGCTAAAACTTTTTTCTTTTAGTACTACACATTTGAATTTATTTTATGGCTAGATGAAAATTTCA